>QEPC01001365.1:10721-20990 GCA_003113815.1 Sphenodon punctatus
TCTTGTAGCGAAAGAAACACAGAATCGCGGAGTACCGTGCGGAATTCTGCGAGGCGCAATGTGGGATGCCGAGGTTTAGGAATGGAATCGCGGAGCGGTAACAGCTGCTGCCGCATCAGCCCTACTTGGCACCACCAGGTAGGGTGATCCTTGGGGGAGGTGTTAAAAAAAAATACAAGGTTGAGCAGGGTGGGGGGGAGGTGCTCCCTGGTGCCCCTTCCACCCATGCAGCCTGGAGAGGGGAGGGAAAAAAGCCCCCCAATGGGTTCAGGCCCCCCAAACCTGCTTGGGCTGAACAGGCTACCCCAAACGGGCCGAACACCGAACCCCCTGGTGTTCGCACATCCCTATGAGAGAATCTTCTTGGGAAAGAGGGGATATAAGCCTAGCATTCCTCTAAAAGCCTAAAGTATCTAAAAACCTAAAGTATCTTGTATTAATGCTGAAGTCACTGAGCAAAACGCTGGTGAATTTAGGTCCAAGGTAATGAAGTATTATTCCCAGTATACCAGCGAGTAAGGTACCTAGAAGTACAGTAGCACATCAGCCGATGCAGAGACATGGGAAATGGTGTCTGAGGATAAGTAGTAAGAGGCCCATTTGACCTCCCATTCCCAGAAAGAGAACTTATTGGAAATATTTGCCCAAGCCTCTGCAGCAGATAGGAACCATATTATGTCTAGTTATCGACACACTCTGAATACATTAACTTCTATGTAAGCTGGGCCTAATCCGAATCACTTTGGGTCTAAGGTGGAATGTAAATGGCCTATATTGGAGACCAGTGGGATTTGCCCAGTAGTGGATGGGGAGAAAGACCCAGGATTGTTTTATGTGGGTAACCTGGGCCTTAGTGACCCTATTGTTACTTCCCTAAATCTAAGGGCCTTTACTCCATTCTTGTCCTCCTTGACCTCTCTGCTGCCTTTGACACTGTTGACCACTCACTCCTACTGGACTCTGTCCGCTCCTTAGGTTTCTGTGGCTCTGTCCTTGAATGGTTCTCCTCCTACCTCTGTCTGCTTCTTTTAATGTGTCTCTTCCTCCCTCCCCATCTCGGTTGGGGTTCCCCAAGGCTCTGTCCTGGGCCCTCTCCTCTTCTCTAGCTACACCCTGTCCCTTGGCAAACTCATTGCCTCCTATGGCTTCTAATATCACCTTTATGCTGATAACACTCAACTCTCTCTCTCCAACCCCTTCTCTCTCCCCCTCTGTCCAAGCTCGCCTCATCAACTGTCTCTGATATCCCCGCCTGGATGTCCCAATGTCAGCCCAAGCTCAACATGGCTAAGACTGAGCTCCTTATCTTTCCTCCCTACCCTTCCTCTCCCTCTTCCCTGTCCATCCATATTGACGGGGGTCACCATCCGCCCCGTTCCCCAAGCCCGTAGCTTGGGTTCGTCTACGATACTCACCTTTCCTTTAAACCTTACATCGACTCTGTTGCCAAGTCCTCTTGCTTCACCCTCCACAGCATTGCTCAGATTCGCCCCTTTCTCTCTGTCTCCTCAACAAAACCCTTTTTCACGCCATGGTCATCTCTTGCCTTGACTACTGCAACCTCCTCCTTACTGGCCTCCCCTACTCTCACCTGTCCCCTTTTATCTCCATCCAAAACTCCGCTGCTAGGGTCATCCACTCAGCCCGTCGCTACAACCACGTGCAGCCTCTCCTCTCCTCTCTTCATTGGCTCCCCCTTCCCAAATGCATCCTTCACAGACTCCTGGTAGACACTTATAAATGCCTTCACAACCTGGATGCCCCTTACCTCTCAGCCCTAGTCTCCTTGCACACTCCTGCATGCACTCTCCACTCCTCTGTCCCCTCCCTTGCTCTCACTCATCTCCCCTGCTCCCCTAACTGTCTTCTTCCCTTTTCCCTTGCTGCTACCCATGCCTGGAACTCCCTCCCTGCCTACATCTGCCATGCCCCCTCCCTCCACACCTTCAATTCCCTCCTCAAAACCCACCTCTCCTTCGCCACCTTTCCCGATGCCTGTTAGAACTTTCCTTTCAATTTTTTCTGCCTGCCCTCCCCGCAGACTCCTGCCTATCTGCAACCAAGCCATGCACGTGCACCTGAGACCTTGCATCCGCTTGAATGTTATTTATCCCTTGTCTGTCCATATGTCCCCTTTCCTTGTCTCTCCCCCATCTCCGTGTCCATTAGATTATAAGCTGTAGGCAGGGACCACGTCATTCTTATTGTTCTGTAAAGCACCAGGTACACAGCTGGCGCTGCACAAATGCTTATAATAATAATAATTAATAAAAAGATTGTTTACTGCAGGAGTTTGAGTTGCAAGATGAGACACCTCTTTTTATTTATTTAATTTAATTTATTTAATAGATTTATACCCCGCCCCTCCTGCTAAATTTAGAAGCTATTGAGGACTCTAGAATTAAATTAGGACCCTTTTATTGAGTATTCCCAAGCTCAGGAGTTATTCAAAATTTCACAAGAAACTCTACTAATCGGTTATCAGATAAAGGTGGGAGTCCTTGGGGAGATGCATCTAGGGAAAGGGAAGTTTCATTTAATAGGAATCTAAGTCAAACATCCCCTCCTTTTCATGAGGGGCAGACAGGGAAGTCTACTCTGGTGGAGATGTCTTTATCTCAAAGTCAGGAAGATCTGTTTAAACAGATGGGCCCAGAGGAACTCGGATATGGGGTTTGGTCCTGGGATACTGGGTTAAGCTTCTTTTTAAGTCAGCTGTTCCCTTTTCACAGTTCATCGCTGGGGATAATCACTTTAGTGTTTGGTTAAACATGGTAGAAAATAAGAACTGACTGTTTGGCTTTTCAAAGCCTGGTCTTACCCCATTGGGATTTAAAGCTGCGACGCAATTGGTCACGAAAAGACTGTTTGATGTTGCTCTTCAGGAAACTTCAGCCATGCTGGCACAGCAAGCTTCAGCAAAATATTATCTTCCCATAAGAAATTTACTGCTGTTCTCTATGCCTTATTTAAATTGACTCACAGATTCACTAGTGTGTATATGCTTTTCTCAAGCAAGATTTAACTGTCCAGAGTCTGCCCTTCTAGCTGACAGATTTAAAGGAGTCTCTATTGAAAAATGACTCTGCTCATGTTGATTAAGGGCTGTAGAAACAATTTCTCATGTTACTTTGGCTTGTCCGTTGTATTTAGAGGCTTGTGTTAGCCCAATAGTGCCTATTTCGGAGAAATCTAGAGGAAATAGTAAGAATGAAAATATAAACATTTATTATTGGCTAAAAAAGAAGACACTACTTGGGCTGTATCTAAATTTTTGTTTATAGCCAATAGGATTAGGGAAAGTGATTGAGTCTGATAGGGAAACTCCTATGTATTCGTTGCCTACCATTGTATTATTTGCCTTGTATATTTGATGGTGTGTTTGTTAATTTGCAATTGTCTATTGGCTTCATTATAAAGTTTAACTGAACTGGATCTGAATCTAAATGGGTGAACTCACCAGATAAAAGTATTTGCCACAAATATTCATTTCTGATCTAGCAGATACCACTTATTTGGATTTTGCTCATCCAGAGGCATGAGATGAGATCAGGGGAGAGGGTGGAATGGAAAACCCAAACACAGCAGCAGCAGCACTGGTTTCTCAGTTAGGTGTGAAACAGGTCACCGCTATTATATCCATGGATATTATTTGTGTTTTCATGACAGTGAATAGAAAACCAATATTGATTTCTTTTTATGTTGTATTTCTGCATAAAATGGACTGAATGACTAATGACAGAATAAGTGAAGACAGAATTCACTCCTTCGGAATGAAGACTGTCTGACTAACCTTAACTCTAGAACAAGGGTGGGGAAACTTTTTGAGCCTGGGGGCTACATTGTCGGTCCCCAAACAAGTCGGGGGGCATATGTCAATCAATTATAAATAACTCAAAATTAATTGAGACTAATTATCAGATTAATTTAAAATGGATTAAAAATTAATTTAAAATTGATTACAATTAATTAAAATTAATGAGTAACTTACCTCTGACTGCCAGAATCTGGGTGTGAATGACAGGGGATGGGGCATATGAGTGCACAGTCATTCAAAGATACACTCATTCAAACTTACATGCACACTGTTTCTGCTGCTGCCGATGCTGCTTGCAAAAGTTCCTCACCCATTTCCTGAATGCTGACATCCTGGAACTACTTTTCCCAGAATGTCATATTCAGGAAATGGCTGGCCCTGGTGTGCATCGAGGGACATTTTACAAGCAACAACATCAGCAGTAGCATAGTAGGTGGGAGGGTGGTGCAGACTAGAGGCACAGCAGAAGTCAGGGTCAGTGGGGCACCCAGGCGGGTGGTGGGGGTAGTGGTACTTCCGCCACCTATCCTGCTTCTGAGGGTGGGGGCTCGGGCTTGAATGTGTGTGGCCTGAAAAAGTCCATGCAGGCCACTGAGAGGTGGGCACCAGGCCACACACCATTGAAGCAGGGTGGCAAGGAGGTGGGCCAGCGGAAATCGCCCCGTGGACCGCAAGTGCCAAGGCTGGGTGAGCTGGAACAGGGAAGCTGGATCTACAATGAAAAGGAACTAGATTGCAGTTGGCCCTGACTGGAACCAGATTGGAATGGGCAAACCTTCTGGAGACAGAACTTGCCTGAAGAATTCCTTTCATCCCTACTCTCATTCTGCTCTTCCTCCCCATAGCTAGTCTCTTCAGCTCTTAGGTGCATAAAGAAGTCTGAAGAGAGAACAGGGCAGGAGATCTCACTGACCAGTATCCCTTTTATCCAGACACCTACTTATCTGGACACTTTCCATGTCCTCCAAAGTATCAAAATGAGTGTGTTTCAGCTCCACTGAAGGGCCCTGGAAATATCCCCGTTCATACATCAAACAGAGCCTGTGCTCTGCAGCAGTACTACATTATAATAAGCCTTCCTGTAATAACAGCAAACACAGCAGTGGCAGCAAACAAATTGAACTCTTCACACACACAGCAGAATTATTGCTGCAGACACTCCACAATTCTCTTCTTAACTTCCTTGCTTTTATCATTATTTTAATTTCAAATGGGCTGATTAGGAGAAAGTAGTAACATCTAAGCAGATGGTTGTCAGAAATCTGCTTACCACAATAATGCAACTGAGAGTTAGTGAGCTAGCATTTGCAACATGGAATGGCATAAAACATTCCTGCATTTAAATGCCAGCAGAAATCCAGATTGAGGGATATTTTACAATTATAATACATGGGTTTTTTTACTGTTTGTATTTCAGAAGTATCAAATACATAAACTACTTTTACAAAGGGATATGCAAGTCTTTAAATAAAAAAGACAATAAATACCACACCAGAAGCTTCAAACCTTACATAAACTCCCCAATTAACTTTCTAAACACCCTGGAAGAATTGACTCTTCTGCTTCAAAAGCAGGAAGATTAATTAGATTAAAAATAAGAGAATAGTATTAGACCAAACACACAATGAATTGATGTTTGCTTTGGTAATTCACTCCACTGGCATACAGTAGTGCTTATTTGACAGTCCTAGGGCTAGTGTTATTGAATGATTGATTCAATTAGCAAACAAACCTGAATTTTTGTGGATAATTAGCATGCTTTGAACCTACCAGAAGCTGATACGGCACGTTTAAAGTACTTGAAAGCAGCAATCTAAATGCAAAAGAAAGAAGAGTGAAATATATTTCTTCCTATTTCAAAAACAAATTGAGTTAAATCCTCATTAGACATCCACAACATAAAAGTAGTAGAAAAATACACCTTCATTAATACACATCTGCCTCTGCTTTGGCTGCTTACAGAGCAAATAGGGATGTCAAGGAAAGTGGCATATTTTTTGTTCGTGTTTGTGTATATACATGCACTCCATAATTCTTTGCATCTTGGGATACATTGAAAGAGAACATCTGATATAGTAAACGCTGCCTATTTTCCCATGAGCCAACTGAAGTACATGGTTCAACTGCTTTGTTGCAGAAAATTTGGAATCATCCCAATTGGCCTGAAGGGAAAGGCCATACTCGTGTAAGAATATGCATGTGCCTGAAGGCTTAACTGGCCAAATTGTTGGCCATAGAGTTTGCTAGTTAAATAAGGGTACCATAACTGTCTTAAAGCTATGGTTTCTATTACTAGTATTCTGTATAATAGTTGGTAATGGGTCAACTATTGAAGTGTTTCTATGGAGATATGAACTTTACAGAACCCAGACTCCAGAAAATGACATCTCCCTATTTGGTGCATATGTACACCATGTATGCACAGGTGAACACTAGGCATGACTCTGGTGTAGGGGTGTGTATTTTGTTTTTTTTGTTAGAATAATGAAAAAAGAGGGTACTTTCATTTTCACTATTCAAAAACAAAAGAAAATAGTAAGAAAACACACATTTTTGTTTTCCAGAGATATTTGCAAAAAAACCCTCTGAAAAATGGATTTTTGGCTGTATCTTCATTGCTTTTCATTTAATTTGGATGAAACTTGTACATACAGAGGGCATACTTACAGAGGGAATTATTTCTTCCAAATGTTAGAGATTGGATAAAAGGACCCAATTTTATAAGCAATTTAATTTTGTTTTAAGGAATGCTGCATCCACAATTCTGGCTGTAGCATCTTTTTCTACATCTAATTTGGATGACATGTACCCATCTCCAAGGGTATTTTCAGACGTTACAAGATCACAGGGTGTTTTCAGACGTTACGGGGCTTCTTGGCCCTGTACCGAAAACAACCCTTTCATTCCCCGCCTGGGTCACCCTGTCATGCCATATCAGACGTGCTGGAGGGATCCCGGCGGGGAATCTGGGAGGGGGCAGGGCCGCGCGGCGCAACGTGCGGCCACATGGCCCCGCCGTCAATCATGCGGTGGGGCCAAAGCGCCATGAATGNAGGGCCACTGCAGCCGCCGCGTCGGGCCGGATGTGCCGTGGCCCGCCGTGGCAACCGGCCAGATGTTACTTTTTTTTGGTCCCCGCTGGGGATCTTTTTGACCACACTTCCTGGGACATTCCCCCGGCTAGGCCGAGAAGCGTGGTTCAAATTGACCCCATGCAGGTATTGACCATGGCGAACATCTGGCGGCCGCCAAACAGACGTTTGAGCCACAGTGACCACAGGTGGGTATTCACCATGGTTCACTGTGATCTCATAATGTCTGAAAATACCCAATGTCAACCACAGTGAACCATGGTCAATCCCGCAGTGGGGCCAAAGCGCCATGAATGTCTGTTCAGCGGCCGCCAGATGTTCACCACAGTTAATCCCCACCAGGGGCCAAATTCAACCACCCTTCCAGAGCTCCGGCCTGGACAATCGCCAAAAGCGTGGTCAGTGCGATTCCAAATGGGAAACAAAAAAAGTAACATCTGAATGGCAGCCACCGGAGAGAAGCAAACAAAAAGAATCCCAGAGAGGCACAAAGCACACGTCACTGCCAGTCAACCAGCAACAACACAGGCCATGGAGGGAGATTTAAAGGGCACACAGCATCAGGGAAACATGGTGGGATGGAGCAAGGTGGAAGGGAGAGGCGAGCGGTGGGAGAGAGAGCAAGGGAGGAAGAGGAGGTGGTGGAAGTGCAGGTGGAGGAGGAGGTGGTCATGCTGCACATGGAGGAGGTGGAGGGACAGCAGCAGCAGCCAGGATGGGCCGCCCCGGGGACGACCAACTCGGGGGAGGAGGCATGCCAGAAACGGGAATGGGGACCGAATGGGAGGGAACCCAGAGGCACAAGGGCACCCAGGAGGGAGGGCTGGCTGGCAGGAGGGGGTGGGGGCTGGGGGAAGACCACAGGACAGGGGCAGAACAGCAACCAACCACCACCACCACCACCACCTATGCCCCGTAGACATGGAAATGGGCCCGGGATCCTGAGCCCCCAGAGGAGACAGGCACAGCCCAGGTGGCAGAGGAGCAGTAGGAGGAGGAAGAGGAACTGGCGGGACCATGGGGGAGAGGGCCCTACCACAGAGGGGGACAAGGGGGTCTCAGGGAGATCCAGGATTTTATCCGCATCTGGGGGACCCTGGAGTATCAACTGGAGTTCGTGCTCATTCAGCGCAATGAGCACATGTTCTGGGAGATTGTTCAGGAAATGGAGGTGGCAGGGCATCACAGGACCATGGCATAGTGCTGATCGAAGGCCAAAGAACTCAAGAGGGGGTACAAGGCCATTTAGGACAACAACCAGTGGTATGGGCACGGAGCCCAGACTGCCCCCTATTATGATGCCCTGCACCGCATACTTCACATGAAGGTCTCCATAGTAGCCCCAAGCCTTGTGGGGAGTGCTGTGGTCCAGGGCAGAGAGTGGGCAGATGTACCCACTCCCCTCACCGCCCTTCAAGAAGGCACCAGCTCCAGGACCCCCGATCCCCAGGAGGAATGCCCAGGGACCTTGGAAACAAGAAGACCCCCCCAGCACCATTCCAGAGAGCTCCCACCCCCTAGCAGGACAGGATGACTCCGAGGCCAGCACACTGGTCACCCTCAGCCAGTGGTCAATGGGGGACCCCAGCTACATGGAGTGGCTGGCCTCGGAGGGATCAGAGACAGACATCAATGGTGAGCGAGCAGGTGGGAGGGGAGATGGGAGGGGCTGAGGAGGGGGACTGGCCAGGGGGCAGGGCCTGTCCAACCCAGACACCCCAGACCACCAAACAAGGGGCCCGGGGGGGCTGCCTGGGCACACCTACAGCCCTCATCCCCACCCCCCATATCCCCAAAGGGCACGGCATGGCCCAGCATCAGAGACAGGAGGGCGAGGAGGTCAGCAGGGAACAGCCCTGGCAGCAGCTGGAGGGCCCAGGTGAGACACACCAGCAAGGAGGGGATGGGCCCAGGGAAGCCAAGAGGGGGGACACGGGTCATGTGGGGTGGGGGAAGGGTGCTGGGGAAGGTGGGGGGGCAGCTGCCAACCTGGGGGGGTCACACACCCCCATCCATGTCCCCAGCCAGGGGGTGACCAGCCAGGGCAGCTAACCACCACCATCTGTGTACTCTACAGGGCAGTCCGAGAGGACCCAGCAACCCAGGGCCGTGCCCCCAGCACAACGGATGAGGGAGCAACAGGCACGGGTATGGTGCCGGATGGAGGACCAGGTGGAGGACATAGTTCACTCCACCACAGAACAGGGGGAGCTGATGATAGTGGCTGTGAATTGCATGGAGATGGCCACAGAGCGATCCCTGCAACAGGCGGAGGCAAGGGACCGGAGGCTCCAGGCGGAGGTGCATCTGGAACAGAGGCGGGAGTGCCGGGAGCACAGCAGGCAGTTCAAGGCGTTTGGGCAGCTGGAACAGGCAATCGAGGGGAAGATGCAGGAGCATTCTGCAAAAATGGATAGGTTCCATGACATCTCGACCTCACTGCTCCTGCACGCTGGCACCATGAGTGCCTATGTGATGACAGCCACCCCGACAGGCACCCTGCTTGCCCGGGCCCCAATGCTCAGCCCCGTGGTGCCCCCACTACCTCACCAACCCCCCCAGCCACCGCCACACAAGCTGGGGCCGCGCATCCGCCTCCCGGTCCCAGTAGACCTCCGGAGGGAGCAGCTGCCCAGGGGGGCCCACAAACCCCAGGTTCTTCCTCCCTCCCACCACTTCTTGCCCCTCTGGACATGAAGGCCTCCCAGTATACTGTTGGGGACACAGAGTGGGGGGGAGGGGAGTTCCCAGAGCTCTGCGGCACTCACAAGGTGCGTGAGGGAGAGGCCCCAGAGATGCGGGGGATGGGGGGAAGGGGGAGAAGCGGGAGGGCAGTCTGAGAGGGGGGCACAGAACCCAAGCGCTGGAGGGTGGTGGTGGTGGTGGTGGTGGAGGTGGGTGAGATAAATGTCTGGGCACCACTACTGCCTCTTTCAGTCTGTTCATGAGCCCGGGGTGGGGACGGGCTGATGGCCATAGAGGGGCTCACCCAGGGAGACGGTGGGGGCCCCAGAGTGGTGGGGTCAGGGTGTAGCGCCCTCACGCCTCTGCCTCCCGGCTGATATGCTTGGCCAGGGCAGCACGGATGTGCTTGGCATACCGGTACTCCCTCGGGTTGTCTGCATTAATGTACAGAGGCACAGGTCTAGGAGGGCGATGAGTAGGGCTGTAGCGGCATACCGCCGCGGCAGCTTTTACCGACGGAAACCCCTATTCCGCACATCGTGGCACGATTTGGCAGAGGCAGCTTTCCGAGGGCTGCGGCTGCGGTTTGTCGCTAATGGTATCACGGCATCGGAACTGGTGAACGGAAGCGAAACTTGTGCGGATTCCCATAATAAGCAGCGCCAACTCCCCTTT
>QEPC01001365.1:26783-40108 GCA_003113815.1 Sphenodon punctatus
CCGGAAGGCCTAGAGCGTCCTGACGCCGGCAGCCACAGCCGGCGCTGAGGCCGCCGGACCGCCCGCCGCCGCCGGAGCTCCCAAAGGTAAGCGCACTGAACGTTAGTAGGGGTGATCCCTGGGGGGGGGTGTTAAACACCCCCACCCCCCCAGGGATCGGGTCATACTTACCGGCGGCTGCGGGGACGCCACGGCCGCTGGTGCTGGGGGTGGGCTCGCCTCGCCTCTGGGTCTTACTCTAGTCTTTTTTAAAACAAAAATCCAGGCTGGGCAGGGTGGGTGGGGGGTGTCCCCCCTTCCACCCACGCAGCCTGGACTCGGGGAGGTTTTTTTTTTTTAAAACTTTTTTGCTGGGGCTTTAAGTTTTTTTACATTGCAGTCATTTTTAAATGGCTGCAATGTAAAAAAATCCGGTACCCTGGAATCCGGTACCTGGTCTGGATTACCGGGTCGAATCCGATAATGCCGGTACGCCCGGTACCGGCATTATCGGATACCGGATTCTACCGGTTTCCCACCCCTAGTCACCACAATTTGCCATTTCAGGCCTAGCCAGCTCGGACATTGGGAAAGCAGAGGACTGGGCCCTCCTGGCTTCATCCAGTGTTAAGACAAAGGAATTACTCTAGTTATATTGAAGTAACAACTCCATTTCAATACCATTCACACTGCAACTGCAAACAGAAATTGCTAATGGTCATGGAGATAAAAGGTTTTACTTGAAAGTAAATTATTCACATTACAGTGACTTCAAAGAAGGGAGGGAAGGAGAGTATAGACTCCTGATTTTTCAGAAGTACATACGTTCTCTTCTTACAACTGAATAAATTTGGTTTAGGGCTCTATACAAGTAAAGCTAAACTACATGAGATTCATCAGAACAAGACCATAGTTGGGTTAATTTGTTTTTTAAAAATTGACACCTGAAGGCAGATCACAACTGAGGGCTGTTGACAAATGATAGTTTCTGTAAAATATACTATATTAATGCATTATGGAGATATCCTCAAAGGGCAGCAATGGCTCAAGAAGAAATTATTTGCATTCATGTTCTTTCCTGCAAAATGTTTTGTTCATAAAAAATAAGTATAAGCATATAAAATACGGTGTATTTTTGACTCAGTATAATCTGCATTCAAAGCAGATTGCTCTTGGTCATTACAGTTTAATATTTTGACTAATTCTAAATCATTTGGGAAATGGTTACGGGACTCTAATTTGGGGGAATTTCTGTGCTTATGGAATTCTTCTTAAAACATTTGAGCAAGAACCCAGTTTTCCATGGAATTCCTTTAAATAACGACAGTAATGCTATGAAAGCCAGCAGAAATTTTTCCGGAGGCCTGTAAAAATGACCCTTTTAGAGGTGGATAGAAAAAAGGTCTGCTCTCCAAAATACCTTCCTTTTTTCACCTCTAAATGCCAAGAACTGCCTTTGCTATCACAATCTCATCCAACAACTTAAGCTTATAAACCAATGGAAATTGTAGTAACATCTGTACTCTGCCTACAGGCAGTAACATAATACATTACATGTGTTCAGATTTTGATGTAAGCCAATCGGCTTTACCCTTGTAATCTTTGTTTCAAAGTTTGGCATCAAAATGAATGAATGCTGCTATACAAGTTCCATACCAGCTGCAAATACATCTGCTGTAAACATTGCAACCAAGTACAACTTACCCATACTTGGAAAGTATCTTTTGACATTAGCAGAGGAAAGGCTGCTCCTTATGTTGAAGATTTTAATTACACCCACTGAGTATGGTTTTTTAACCCCCTAATGCTAGGCTGTGTTCTGTAATAACTACCTAATGGCAATTCTAGTGTCCTGATTTAGAGCTGAAATTTTAAAAAAATCTGTGTGCCATTTCTAATGGAAACAGCGTTTTTACCTTCATTTGCCTGTGGAGGAAATCTAACTAGCATTTTTGTCATTTTTCATGATTTTATGCTATTTTACTCCATTTTGGTAATTTCTGTTAATTTCAGGTATTATCAGTATTTTTTGGTAACTTCCAGTATTATCGGTAATACCAGAAATGACCGGAAATGACTGAAATGGCAGAAAAATCACAAAACATATCAAATATTTCACTAGATTTCTTCTTCTCTCCTGAAAGGTTGGTATTTCCCAACGGAATGAGAGCACCTGATCTCACTTCAAATCTACAGATTAGGACTGAAAGAGGTAGATGGTTTGTCAAGGGTGTAGCTATAATAGGAACAGATGGTGTAGCTCTCTGGGTCCCTCAAACCTAGGGGGATACACTCCTTTTGTCAGCTGTGCCCTCAGCCACTGGGACAGGGATAAGGAGAGGCCCATTCCATCTTCTGCACTAAGATCTATTTCAAACTAATGACACCTCTGGAGTTTGTATTCACAAGTATTATTTGCACTTGAGTACGTGCACTTGAGACCTCGCATCTTCATGAATGTTAGACCCCCTTGTCTCTCCCTCTGTTCCCCTTCCTAAGTCTCTCCCCCAGCTCCTGTCTCTCAGATTGTAAGCCCTAGGGGCAGGGACCGTGTCTATTTTATTACTTTGTAAAGTGCCAGGTACACTGCTGGTGCTATATAAATGCTTGTTAATAATAATAATAATAATAATTTGCATTTGGCTACTCAAAGAATGTCTGCCACCAAAATAGGTACTTGCATATCTCATTCTGGGAGCACTCCATTTCAGGTTTTCCAGTTTGGATGTTTTGGTATCTTGGTCATTTTAATTTCGGTTGCATCATATTCAGCAATTGCACATACACAATATTGCCAATAGGACGTAACCAAACTCCCAAAATTATCAAACCAATCTCTCCCCCCCCATAAAACAGACTAACCAAGATTGATACCCAAAGGAATGCAAAGTAATATCAGTTATCTGAATTGTCATTTTCAGTTTGGGCGATGTAGATTTGAGGGGCTTTTCCAGATACCTCTTTCAGCCCTAGTCCAGATGCCAGTACTTAGAACAGTCTCCACATTCCCATTCTATCCCAATTATTATCCAAGCAAAAAGTCTTCGGGAAAGAGTCAGCACATGCTTAATTGAAAATAGGATATGATGATAAATACCAGTGGTGTGACAGTCATTAGGTAACATGACTGGGTAAGCTGAGAAAGCACTTTTTTCCAGGAGCCTAGGATGTTATGACTGTAAGAAGTGTCCCAAGTGACTGGGATGACTTTCCACTGGGCAACATTTTTAAGCATGCTAAAGGACATTCTGATGTTCAATGATACTCAGAGACTCCCTGTTCTTCTCCACCCCTACCTCAATATCCCACATTTCCCTGTTCTCACCAAGATTTGGCGATTACCTAGAAGTGGGAGCCATGATGAAAAAAAATAATCTGTTCCACACTGGGTGCAGCCAAACAAACTGCGAGGCTGATCCCACACTGCCTCGTGGTGTGCAAATGCAGCCACCACACTGCAGGGAAAGTCAGAATCTAGGAAGACAGTCACCAGTGGATGGGCTGCCAGAGTGACTGATCTGTAGAGGGAGGGGTGTTCTCCACTCCCCACCCCATTGCCTGGACCCCAGTGGAATTCTATGGGATGATCAGTGACCTATGCTGTTAATGGTGGCTGGAAAGGACTGGATTGGCAGAATTCCAGAGGACTAATTGTTTGGCCTATGTGTGTCTTCTTTCATTTCTTTCTTCCGCTTTCCCCTTTTATTTCTCTGCTCACCATAATATGAGCTTTGCTCCCTACAGCTGGCTTTCCATGGGTGGTGATTAGTTTCTCCTGTGGCTGGCTAGCACCTCTGTGTGCTGCCTGGGATGCCAGTGGCTGCTTTCCTGGCCGCTGAACTGGTCGCCTCCTGGTCTATTGTACAAGGCAGGTGGATGTGGCTGCTGCAGCTTCTTTTACCCACAGTTTGCCATGGCTGTATGTCATGGTGAGACGCAGGGTGCTGGGAGCAGGAAAGAGATGGGACTGGATGCCTGCACATTTGTTTAGTTCCTCCACCCTACCCATCGCTTGGGGATGGTGGGACGGCACTCAACCCACCAGATTCACCTGAATGTTTGTCCTGTGCTGCGTGCTGATCCACAGACTGACAGTTGCTATGGCCCTCCCCGGGGTGACCCAGAGAGCCACCTTGCTCCTGCCTTTTGTTTTTTTCACCCAATGCTGTAAGTGTGAGAGACTAGGGGTCTTCCTATCCCTGAAAGACATGTGGTCGTGTCAGAAAGAACAGTGTGTAAGGGGGCATGACCAGATCAGAGAGGGTCAGAAGAAGCCCTTTCCTGTACCCTTTTCTCCACAGCACCCTCAAATAACCAAAAAAATATGGGTTTCATCCAAGAATGAAAATGGAGCTTTTGAGTAGGGATGGGAAGGAGGAAACATTTTTGTTTTCATTTTCATTTGTTTGATTTTTTTTCCTGTTTCATTTTTCATTTCTTTTGTTTGAAATTTTGTTTTCCATTTATTTAAATAGCTTGGACATTACCTGCATGGCTTTGAGGTATGCGGGAATGCAGTGTGATCTAACACCCAAAGGGGGCAGTAGAGGAGCATTGGGAGGAAAATCAGTCAAATCAGCTGCAGCATACAGCCTATCTCGCTCCAAAGTGCCCTCCTCCACAGTGGTAAAGAACAGGAGGCTCTGGAAGGAAAAATGAGTGAGTTTTGGTGGGAGGGGGGTTGAAATGGAGGAAGACTAGAATCTGCTGAAGATAGGAGCAGACAAAACTATGGTTCTCACAGTGCCTCCCTGCTCCCCAGTGATAAAGGCAGCAGGATTTGGAAATTCAGTGGGTTGGAGGAGGAGCAATAGAATATACTGAAGATAGGAACACTCAAAGGTATGGCCTTCGCAGTGACCCCTCCCCCCACCATGCCCCTGGTTGGCTACTCTCAAACTCAGCCTGATTTCCCAGATGAAAGAAGTGGAGGATCCACTGGTGGTGTATATTCAAGGTTTGGGAGAAAGATCCCATCATTTCTCGCAGCACCAAACAAAGCCCTACCACAGGAATTCTGTGTGTCAAGTGCTGCATGATGTCTTCGTGATCTAATTAGCCAGCAGAGATGCCAATCATGCTCTCTCCATTCCCTGCCTTCCCCATGGCTTGAATTGATACTGTTTGTTTTGCCTGACAGCTTCACTGCAGGTACTTTCAGGGAAAACAAATGAAATTTAGATGATTTTTTAAAAAAAATTCAGTTTATGTTTTCTGTTTTCCTGAAACAAAATTAGAAAATTTCATTTGAGTTAAACAGAAAACATAAACAAAATGCACACACCCTACTCTGGAGGCTTGTGGTGGAGTGCTGAATTAGGCAATCACAGTGAAAGCTCTTGCCATGGGAAACAGATCCCAGGCATTCACTTGTGCTTGCGTGAGGAGGAAAGTCAACAAACTTTCTGGCTTTTTTGCTATTTTCACCAGTTCCCATTCTTTTAAAAATAATTTATTAGGCATCAGCTTCCGCTATAGCCTTTCGAAATAAAACACATACCATACAACAACAAATCATATGGACCACTGGATTTACAGAGCATGAAATAAAATAATAATTATCTCCAGTCGTTCTAAAGACAAATAACCAAAATGCCCCCCTCTATTTCAATATTCTTTATAACCCACAGCCCATGCAACAATTGTGGTTATAATTCCCTTGATCCAAAATACATATTACACAATAAAAACCCAGCAGGGCAACCTGGCCAAATCCAATTCCCAATTGTGCTTACAACAGTGGTAAAACTTACTATGTCTCAGCTTTTATCTCCTTCCATCTTTTGGATGCCAGCCAGGTAAAGGTTGCCAAGGTCATTACATCCTCTGCGCTTTGCATGGAAAGAAGCCCTTTGTACCCTTGACCTGGTTCTAAATGTAGTGCCTCACCAATCAGTGGCTGAATCCAAACTGCCCTAAGCTCGTTATAGTAAGAGCAAGATAGTAAAAAATGCTCAACTGTTTCAACACCCCCTTGGGGGTAAGTACATACATGCCTGGAATAAATAACCCCCCTGTGCCTTCCTTCCACCACAGCCGTCCGAATATGCAGGAAACAGAGGAGCGTTTAACTTCCTCAAAGGTTGTGATTCATTAAACCATCCACATATGACTCCAGCCCCCATACGGGCTTTACCAAACTAAGCCAAGTGGCAACCCTCCAGGCCCCTAAGGCAGCTAAATCTTCTTGACAGTCAATACCCTCCAGCCTGGTCTGTACTTCTCCCTTTATCCCTACTAATGTTCTGCCAACAAAATGCCCAAAGGAGAAGCCATGGCTCTGGAACAGGAATCCCAGATACCTGAGCCATGGATAACCTCTGGGACCCATATAAAGCAGTTCCTCCTGGAGGCATTGTCGAGGGAGAGAATCCTCCCGAAGGGATCACAACCTCAGCCAATAACAAATAAAAGAGGGTTTGGCATACAGTTTGATGGAAAACATGCCAGTCTCTTCCCTTAGAACTGGGCCTAGAACATCCTTACCCACTTGAAGCATACGGCACAGAAACCTCTTCTGCGCCCTCTCTAAGGGTTCAATTGTTGGATGAGGAATAATATCCAAACCAAAGACCACTGAAGCGGGTACCTTTGTTCTATAGGCACCCAAAAACGTGGAGGTTGAGACACCCCGAGATATTCTAGCTGCCCTACCTATAGTGTTAGCAATTTGAGATACTCTCACTGTCCGCCCCTGTATATGATTTGACCAAGTACCCCTGGATGAAAAAGTTACCCCAAGGTAAGTGAATGATTAAACCACCTCAAGTGGTTTTCGGCCAACCTCCCACCTAACCGAGGTTTTACGACTGCCCAGCATCATGATCTTAGACTTCGGGATTGACCGCCAGCCCATTTGATGTGCAATATTCATCCAACTTGGCAATCAGGTGCTTCAGTCCAATAGCGGTCTGTGAGATAAGGACTATTTTGTCTGCAAATTGCAGCATATTGAGATGGTAATTACCAACTTTGGGGGCATGAGTACTATCCGAACCCATAAAATTTACGAGGTCTGCAAGGTAAACATTAAACAGCAAGGGGGCCAGCACACACCCCTGCCTGACCCCTCTTTTTATAGGAATGTCCTTGCTCAGTTGGTTGCCTGGGCCTGTTTTTACTCTTGCTTGGTTATTGGAATACAGTTGGATTAAGAGTAGCAAAAGCTTAGTAACTTTTCCCAATGCAGATAACTTTTCCCAGAGTCTAGCCCGGGGAACAGAGTCAAAGGCCTTTGTAAGGTCAACAAATGCCCCAAACACTTTGCCCCTCCTAATCTTCTGGTATTTGTGTATTATGCGTTGCAATATAAAGCAACAATCTGTTGTTGATTTCCCCTTACCAAAGCCAAACTGTTCTCGTGGGATGATCTATTGGCCTTCAACCCATTGTTCTAAACACTTCAAAACACCTCTGTCAAATAGTTTGCCCACCACTGACAACAAACTTATGGGTCGATAGCAAGTTGGATCAGTTCCAAGCCCCCTCTTGAAAATTGGAATGATCCAGCTCTGCTGCCAGGAAGAGGGAATCTTATTATACACACTGATATTATGGAATACTTTGCTCAATATGGTCACCCACCACTGAGGAGCTGCTTGCAGCATCCCTACAGAGATATAATCAGGTCCAGCAGCTTTGTTGGGTTTCAACAAGAGGATGGACTCTAGGATGGACTCCTGAGAGAAGTCCATCCATACAACCTGAGGATCCGAGATTAATCCACTCCTATTGGGCCTTACTTGACAAAAGGCCTCTAAATCCTGTGGTTCCCCATAGAGCTTTCCAAAGAATTCCTCCCAGACAGCATTTGATACTTCGGATTTACTAACCATTGTCTGAGGCTTTATTATTTGGTTCAGGATTTGCCAGAATTGATGAATGTCTTTGGTCCGTTGTGCTACTGCCAGCTTGACCCAAATGCTGTTGTCATAAGAGGCCCTTTCATTTTTTAATAAAAGTGAATAAGTTGACTTATCCCTCTGGTACTGTGCTCCAACTTCAGGATTTGAATTAAGGTTCCCAGCCCACCTCCTCTTGGAGGCAGTAAGCTGAGACTTCATCTGTTTACAATCTGAGTTGTACCAAGGATGTTTTTTCTGGTAGCTTTGCTTAATGTTCCTAACCAGGAACACATCCTGAAAGCTACGAATGATTGTCTCATAGTACTGAAGAACAGTTTGGTTATTCTGAGCAGACAGAATTGAGGAGCTCAGCCTCTTTAATTTATCTGTAATACAGAGGTCCTGTATTTGGGAGATTAGTGACACCTGGGACATTTTTCTGATCCTCCCAGTCAAGTCCCCCCCAAACTGTACTACGCCAGTAGAGTCATCACAGGGCTGGGTTGAAATATCTACATTAAGCACCAGATGATCACTCTCTGGCCTGACAATTAACAGAAAATTATTGAACCTGGCAATAGCCTCAGAGTTCATCATAATGAGATCTATAGTACTCCTTCCCTGAGGGCCTATAAAAGTGCAGCCCTCCACAGGGTCTCGGAGTGTATCCTCTCCGACTATCGCAAGGTTCAAAACACAAATGAGGGACTCCAACCGAAGTTCCATACGATTGGCCCCCTCTAGAGGATTAGAGCATTCTGCCCTCAGTTGGGCATTCAAATATCCAACCAAAACTATAATTGCAAAGGGATAATGATCCTCCACCCTAAGAATGGTTTCCTCAAGGACCTCCCAAATATCTGGCTGATAGTAGTTGAAAGAAAGGTGGTATATAGATGTTGACCACCACCACCCAGTCTGCCTGGCCTGATCCCAGTTTTAACAGTCTCTGTTGGAATTCTGACCTCCTGGATTGAAGCACACTAAACCGATCACCGACTGTATTGGCTATAAGAAATACTAACCCCCACCCCCGAGGGGCAGCCCTTTGAGTCCCTCTTTTGACACCTATGGAAGTGTAGGGCAAAACCTTCCATATGTCAAGGTATATCCTCCAAAAGCCACGTCTCCTGGATACAGACTACATCAAACCCTGCCAAAAACCCACTCCAATCTGAGTCCCACAGTTTTGATTTGAGGTCCGTAATGTTCCAGGAAGCAAGCCTGAGGATACCCCCTGGCAATCCCTGTGCTGTACCAAAACCTAGCTGTTTAGATCTAGATGAGCCGCCAATTGGGAGGCAATCCCTTGAGACTCCTTCCCTATTAGATGGTCATAAGGGGCCGGCAGCCAGGACAATGAGAGACACTTCGGCATCTACCACGGCCACATTGCTAGCCCCTCACCTCACACCAAATGCGGTAGCCTGGTTTGGGGGTTTGGTGGCCAGGGTCCCTTTTGTTGGGGTCCCCTGTTCTGTGGCAGCCAGAGTCCTTACTGCCATAAGGAACTCTGGGTTATTCTGGGGGTTATCCTTGGAACCAATAGGGTCCAAGCATGGTGCCTTGTAATCCAGCTCAATAGGCTTGATGCTCTCTCTTATATGCCTCAGTCTAGTTAGAAGCTTATCTTGATCTATTACTGGGAGGCTTTGGATGATATCCCCTATGCCTCTTACTTCTCCTGGGTCCCCCTCACCTGCCAAATATAGCCCAATTCTTTGAACAATCGACTGGTTTTGCAAATGCTGATCCCCTTCAGTCTTAAATGGGCCATCCTCCCCCTTGGCCTCCCTCGGCCTTGAAATCAGAAATACTGGACCTGCCAACAACCTTATTTACTAATTCATTTCCCCCTTGATGGTCCATGGGTTGAGAGTCCCCCGCCCCTAAAACGGGCGGTGAACCCTGCCAGAAATCCATAAGCTCAACCTGGGGCGATAATACTTTGCAGGGGATTGATTGCATAGTATGCTTTAAGGGGTCTGCTGGACCAACCCTACCTTGGACTGAGTCCATAGGTTGATATCCCTGCCAACTCTCAGGCCCTACTTCCAAAATCTGGCTTTGCCCCTTCTGATTGCCACCCAGCGATGGCACCAATAATAATGGCCCCTTTTCTTCCCCTAATCTTATTCCTGTAGATGCATGTAAGATTAGGAAGGTACGCCAGGGTTTTGGAGATTATGATAGCGGAGTTCTCATTCATTAATTGCCATTGTTCAGTACTCCTGGTAATTCTTCCTAGGCAGGAGCAGCTACATAACATGTAACTTTCCTTATATGCTGCTTATATTTTCTTGTGCACAATCACAAGTTCACTATGTAACTTTCATCATTTCCCTTATTGATTCTTTTTTTGGCTCCTTGTAAACTGTTTTGATTGGTGTATTTCAAGGACTAGCGCTTCTCTTATGCATTCTGATGCCAGAAATGGTCATAAAATGCTAGAAACTGACAATACCAAAAATTACCAAAGATAGAAAAGATTACTGAAAATTACCAAAAAAATTTTTTTAAATGTGGGCAATCACAGGTACGGAAATTAACAGCAGAAGCACAGATTCAACAGATAGCAAGGAAATGCCCATGAAATGCAAGCACTCCAAAAAGGCAAATATTTCCCAAAGGTATGTGAACAGTTGTTCTCCCCTCAGCTCTGTTAGGGTGATGTCCTGAGAAATGGGAAACCTAGTAAAGGGCTGGCAGTCTTGTCCAGCATGGCACCTTCAGCTGCTCTCCCAGATTACTTCCATATGCTTCCCTCCTATTTGAAGTGAGAGGGTAAGAGAAGCAGAACCCAAGTGTATTGGGCCAGAAGCCATAGGAAGTGCAGGTACGCTGGGGAAATGGGTACCCTGTGTATGCTGTACAGGTGTCCCACCCACATTCTGCACCAGCAATAATTACCCTCAAGGGTCCTCTAGGTCTAAGGGTGGTCCTAGAAAATGTGAACTGCTTCACTCATATCTTGCTTGTTATCCAAGACCGGAAACCCATCCCAGTCCAATTTAACAGACAGTTCAAGGTAGAGGTGGCCAAGACTTCATTTGCAATTGACAGGCTGACTATGATCTGCAGTTCCTAGGGAAGGCTGGGAGGTCTGGGGCCTGACGTGCCCCGACCGAGAGGGAATTCCAGAGGTGCGGCGCGGCCACCAAGAATGCCTATTTTGCATTGCCCCATGGGAAACCTGGGGGACCTCCAGCAAGGCACCCCCAGATGACTGCAGGGGCCGATCGATAACCGAGGGGGTGAGGTGGTCTCGCAAATAAGCAGGGCCCAGGCCGTGTAAGGCTTTATAGGTTAAAACCAACACTTTGAATCGGGCCCGGAAGAATATTGGCAGCCAGTGCAGAGATCGGAGCACTGGTGTAATGTGCTCCCGGTGGCACAACCCCACCAGGAGCCGGGCCGCTGCATTCTGCACCAGCTGCAGCTTCTGAGAAGTCACCATAGGTGGCCCCATGTAGAGCGCGTTGCAGTAGTCTAATCGAGAGGTAATAAAAGCATGGATGATCGTGGCCAAGTTCGGAACTGGAACCAGCGTCCGAAGCCACCGCACCAGATGTAACTGGCAGAAGGCACTCCTCACCACAGCCTCCACCTGGAGATTCAGGCAGAGCTACGCATTGAGGAGCACCCCCAAGTCCCGCATCTGAGATGTCAACAGAGGGCAAACTCCATCAATAAATGGAGCTGTCAACTCCGCCAATCTACCCACTAGCATCACCTCTGTTTTGTCAGGATTCAGTCGCAGTCGGTTAGCCCTCATCCAGTCCCCCACAGCTGCCAAACACCAGGTAAGTACTGAGACAACCGGGCCTGGGTCGGTCGAAAATGAGAGCTACAGTTGGGTATAATCCGCATAATGATGACACCTCACCCTGAACTCTCAGATCACCTCACTGAGCAGCTGCATATACATGTTGAACAGGAGAGGGGACAAGACCGAACCCTGCGG
The DNA here is from genome assembly GCA_003113815.1 of Sphenodon punctatus. NCBI lineage: Eukaryota > Metazoa > Chordata > Lepidosauria > Sphenodontia > Sphenodontidae > Sphenodon > Sphenodon punctatus. Next base: position 38,571 of record QEPC01001365.1, read on the forward strand.
GACCCCACATGGGAGGTCTTGGTAAAATGAAAAATAATCACCGAGTACCACCCGCTGAGTTCTTCCGGTCAGGAATGAGCAGAACCATTCAAGAATGATCCCACCCACCCCCACACTGTCCTGCAGGTGCATCACCAACATCTCGTCAATGGTATCAAATGCTGCTGAAAGATCTAAAAGGACGAATAGGGTTGATTGCCCTTTCTCAGTGAAGGTCATCCACCAAGGCCACAAGTGCTGTCTCAGTGCCATGACCCAGACAGAAGCCACACTGTGAAGGATCAAGATAACCAATGTGGTCAAGATGCCCCTGGAGATGCTGAACCACTACCCATTCAATAACCTTCCCTAAAAAGGGAAGGTTAGAGACAGGCCGATAGGCAGGGGAGTCAGCGTCAATCGATGGTTTCTTGAGCAGAGGCTACACCACTGCCTTTTTTAGACAGCTCAGCACTCTGCCCTCCCACAGGGAGGCATTGACCGCCCCTAGCCAGCACCAGCACCAATGTCTCCTGGCAGCTCTTAACCAGCCAGGACGGGCACAGATCTAATTCGCAAGAGGTGGCTCAAACAGCTTCTACACCCTCTACCTCCTCCACCGCATTAAGTGTGACACCGAGGTTGCAGTGAATATGAGATATGTTATCTGGAAAATAATTAGCAAAAAGGTCACAGTGGGTGGAAGATGACTCAACCCCCAGGTTGAGGAAGGCTGGACTGACCAGCCCCCGCACCACGCGGAACAGCTCCACTGGATGGGATTTTGTGGCTGCTACGAGGGCAGCAAGGAACTCCCTCTTTGCTATCAGTATAGTTTCAGGACCCGCAGCTCCTCATAGAACCAAGGAGGTTTGCGGAACCGCCACCTGGGTGATGCCTGGGAGCCGTTTGATCGATGGCCTCTGTCAGCAAGATATTCCATAAGTTGATGAGGTCATTGATGAGACGGTCGTCAAGGTCAGAGGGTAACTCCCCCAGAGCGCCTAGAAACTGAACTTGGTCCATCAGCCTCTGGGGGCGGACCATCCTAATAGGTTCTGCACCCTGCTGGGGGCAGAAATGTGCTAGAAGAGAGGTCTGTAGGAGGTAATGATCGGTCCATGACAAGGGCACAGTTGATATCTCCATCATTAATGGAGCACCCTCCTCAAGGCCAACACAGAACATAAGGTATTACATCTCTTAACCTGGGCACTATGCTTTTATTAATGCAGTAGGTATGGGCAAATGTGGTTCGGAAGTTCAGAGTTCGACCCAAACTCGGCCTGTTCGGACGGCCGAACCCAAATCTGAACACAAACTGACCGAACCAAACTAGATTCTGAACGTCAAAATGGACGGATAGTTCAGTCAGTTCAGATCACGTTCGGGTGGCAAAAATGTGTCACCAGAAGGCACATTGCCTGCCGGCACTGTTATCGCCGCCGCCGCCTTCATCCATGCCGCCGCTGGGGCCGCCGCCGCTGCTGCTTCGTCCCCGCAGGATACCTGCGGGGACAAGAAGAACAGACAAACCGTGAGTTGGGGGCAGGGGGGGA
>QEPC01001365.1:45018-65473 GCA_003113815.1 Sphenodon punctatus
GGCTGTGGAACTCCCTTCCGGAGGAAGCTCGCCTGGCCCCAAGCCTTTTGACATTTCGGCGGAACTGTAAGACCTGGCTGTTTGCCCAGGCCTTTGGGAGGGAGGGGGGGGTGATTTTTAATCCCCCACCTGTATATTTATTCTTATACCACCCTGTTTTATTGATATGCTTTATAATTGTATTTTAAATGTTTTAAATGGTTTTTATTGTTGTAAACCGCCCCGAGCTGCTGTGCAGGATGGGGCGGTATAAAAATCTATTAAATAAATAAATAAATAAAATAAATAAAACATGACAGGGAGGGGGAGTCAGCTGAGAAGCAGACTTCCAGGCACCAGGGGTGGAGAGGCTTGGAGTAAAAGCCAACCTTCCCAATCACCATCCCTTTTTTCCTCAGGCCACTGGCTTCGCAGTCTGCGATTGGCCACAGACTAGGCTGTAAGGAGCCAAGGGGGCTTGCAGTGAGGCCGGCGCAGCAAGAAACAAAACTGATTGCCTCCCCCCTTCCCAACACCTGATGAGCTAGTTCCTGAACAGCAGGCATTCAGAAAGCTTCCTCTCCCCCAGCAGTTTTTGTACCTTCCGATCCCTAATCCATTGATATCTTCCTCCTATTTCACTCATCCAACCCATTTACCTCCATATCATCATTTATTGAGATTATATTAGATAGATTGAGGTGTTATTTTTTGTTTTTACCCCTCCCTGTGTTCAATCTTCCTGCCTCCCTCCCCCCTCTATTGAATCCTTTCCCTCTCCCTCTTATTCCATCCCCGATTCCCTTCCTTGGTTTTAAGTTTTGGATTTATTTAGAGTAGGATTATTAGATTGATTTTCATTTCAGTTTTGTACTCCTCCCTATGTTCTTTATGTTTCCCCCTGTGTAATATTGTATAGATAGATAGATAGTTATTAGATAGATAGTTACTAGATAGATATACATAGTCGTTAGCTTAGTTATAGAGATAGACAGTGTGTTTTTGGATGAGGCCTTTGTAGTTAATTATTAGGATATTCCATTTAGTTCAATAGGTTTTAGAATAGTTAATAGCATTTTGATTTAGTGTAGAGATAGATATATAAGAAAAGAAACAGCCACTCAGGGTGCCAGTAACGTAGGAACCATCATCAGGGTTCTGGGGCCTACATTACTGGCAGGAAGGACTGTGGTCAATATGTATCTAGAAGCTGCCACTCTAGCCCAGGACCCACCATCATGGACCCACCATCATGGGCCATCATTCCTCACACAGAGGCGATGTCATTCCACCGTATCAAGAAACAGCCACTCTAGCCCCAGAACCCGCTGTAAGGGTTCTGGGGCCAAGTTACAGGCAGGGAGGGCTGTCCCAATATCCAGAAGCTGCAACTATAGCCCCAGGACCTACCATCATGGGTCTGGGGCCATCATTCCTCACACAGAAAGCCTTTTTCTGAACGCCTGAACCGAACCGAACACGACCGAACCGAACGGCCGAACCCGAACCACGGTCTGTTCGCCCATTCGTATAATGCAGCCCAAAATTACATTAACCTTTTTAGCAGCTACATCACACTGCTGAATCATGTGATCGACTACAATCCCAAGATCCTTTTTGCATGTATTGCTGCCAAACCAGGTATCAACAAGCATCCTCTACATGTGCATTTAGTTTTTCTTATCTAAGTGCAGAACTTCACATTTATCTCTGTTGAATATCATTTTGTTAGTTTTGGCCTAGCTTTCCATCCTGTTAAGATCATTTTGAATCTCATTTCTATCTTAGCTATCCTTCTCAGTTTTGGGTCATCTGCAAATCTAATAAGCATCCCCTCTACTCCTTTATTCAAGTCATCTTAATAAAGATGTTGAAAAGTACAGGACCCAGGACAAAGCCCTGAGGCACCCCACTCAATACCTCCCTTCAGACTGATGGGAAGCCATTTATGAGCACTCTGAGTACAGTTTTCAACCAGCTGTAAAATACACCAAATGGTAGTATCATCTAGTCCATATTTAACCAGCTTGTCAAGAAGGATATCATGGGGGACTTTGTCAAATGCTTTGTTGAAATCAGGATATATTACATCCACAGCATTCCCATGATCTACTAAACTAGTAACTTGATCAAAAAAAGAAATAAGATTAGTCTGGCATGATTTGTTCTTGACAAACCCAAGCGGACTCCTAGTAATCACAGCATTGTTTTCTAAATGCTTACAGATAAACTGTTTTATAATTTTCTCTAGAATCTTTGCAGGTATTGATGTCAAGCTGACAGATCTGTAGTTTCTCGGATCCTTCTTTCCCCCTCCTTTTGAAGATAGGAACAACATTTGCCCGACTCTAGCCTTCTGGAACCTCACCCGTTCTCCAAGCATTCTCAAAGATTATAGATAGAGGTTCTGAGATTACATCTGAAAGTTCTTTCAGTACCCTAGGATGCAATTCAACTAGCACCAAGCACTTGAATTTGTTAAAGTAGCTAGGTGTTCTCTTACCATCTCTTTACCTATTCTGATCTGCATTTCCTTCCCTTCAGCATTAGTGCTGCTCTTGTCAGATTGGACATAATTTCTCTTGTGGGAAAATATGGAGGCAAAATAGGAGTTGAGCAATTCCACCTTCTCACATTTCACCATCTTCACCAGGCAGCAGACCTACTGCTTCCTTGTTCTTTCACTTTCTTTAAACATAGCTGAAAACCCCTTTTTTGTTGTTCTTAGCATCTTTTGCATGCCTCAGCTCATTCTGAGGTTTAGCCTTCCTGACACCATCCCTACAGGTTTGGGCTACTCATCTGTACATGGGTCAGCTCTCCAATTCTGGAGGAGCTAAGTAGGAATTAGCTCAACCTCAGTCCACATCAAATAGTCTCTGTAAGGGGCACAACACTCACCCAAGTAGCAGTCTCAGAAGTGATGCCTCATGACACTATTAATCAGAGTCCTTGATGGGGCTGTCAGCCAGAGTAATCACCAAGGGTTAATTTGTTTGCCTCAGGATATAGCGCCTCAGACTAGGGCTTTAACACCCTCCCAGCCTCCACTTCTTCCCTTAATAGCAGGGCCCATTTCACCAGGTAACAGGGCTTCTCCCAAAGTTGGTCCCCAAACATAAATACAGCCAACTTAAAGTTCTCCTCCTCTGAGTTAAATATAGTCCTTTATATAGCCTCATAGGCTCTCCAAGTCTTTAGCCTTGGTCCCAGGCTCTGGGTACTTCCTGGGTCTGTTAACACACAGTCTTCGCTCTTCTCTGAGCTTGCAAATAGACACACAGTTCTAGCTCTCCCATGAGCCACTTAAATATAGAAAGGCTGCACCTTGGTCTCCTGTGCTGTCTGCATAGCCTTCTCCAGGATGGCAGAGAATTGCCTCCTTGGAGGTTTGTTTACTTCACAGGTATCCTGGGGCTTGGCACATCAGTTCTCTTGGCTTATTCCACTTGTCCAAGGGGGTAGAGGATTACTCCCTCTAGCATTTATCAGCAGGGTTTCTTAGGATAGGTTAGCAACCAAACCTGCAACCTTTCTGCCATACTTCCCCCAGTCCAACTGATGAGGCTAGTCTTTTATAGCTCCACCCTGCTTCTTCCTTTCTCTCCAGGGATTGGCTGGAGATGATTATCCTACATGGGTGGCTAGCTGCAGCTTCATTAGCCACCTGATTCCAATTAGGCTTGCAGCTTGATTAGCTCTCTGCAACCTAAGGTGTCTCCTGCAAGTCTTTAGACAGCTCCCTGGTTTCTTGCTAGCTCTATCCAAACAATCTACACCTCTATGGGCAGTGAATCTGCTACATCATCATTGGTGATTTGTCCCTCCTTTCATTTCTTATACATCTCCTTTTTAATTCTTAGCTCATCAGAAAAGCTCTTTGTGCAGCCACACTGGTTTCTTTAGATGTCTCCCATTTTTCTTTCTCAATGGAATTGTTTGCAATTGTGCTTTCAGTATCTCATTTTTCAGAAACTCCCACCCACCCTGGACTTATTTCTCCTTTAGATTTTCTAGCCATGGGCTCCAATGTAGCTTTTCTCTGAGTTTATTAAAATCAGCTTTCCTAATGTCCAGGGTACATGCCCAACTATGGGGATATTCTTGTCACATTTTTAAAATAAACTTAGGGTACTTGGAAATAAATAAGTTGATTTGGAGATCATATTTCTCTGCTCTTTATTTTTCCCTTAAAGTCTTTAGTTTGTGACATCGGGTGAAAACAGACATGATGCTAACCACCCTTTAACCACCCTTGGTGGTATTTTATGCATGTTTCCGGGCTGCATAGGGCACCAATACAGCCCTGCAACATGCATAAATAACCACCAAGGGTGGCTAAAGGGTGGTTAGCGTCATGTCTGTTTTCACCCATAATAAGCACAAGTATCTTCACAGTAGCTAACTGTGATATTATTAACAAGGAATTCTGAATTCAAATGGGAAATAAGCAGTGGGAACAAATGAACATCTAAGCAATAAGTGTAGTGTTTTCATGCAATTATCTCAAATAATAAAAAAAAAAACCACAAGAGAAATACTGTATAAAAACACGCTACATAAGCAGAATTGTATAAAAACAGAAAGATTTCCTTTTTTTTAAAATCAAAGTTTATAATGTTGTGTCAGCAAATATTAAGTACTACAGAAGTTCTGCCAAAAGCTGCTTCAGCATGAAGAATTAATGGTCTGTTTGTCATGCTGGCCAGTAAAACTGGAAATAGTACACGGGTTACTCCCTATTGCATTGCAGCCCGGCCATTTTGCAACAGCCTGTGCGGTGGATTTGACAGCAAATTGTTTTTACACTTCCAGCTCCTAATCAAATGAAATAAAATGACCACCCTGCTGATTTGCAGTCATTCAAAATATGCTAATGTCTTACACTTCTGAAAAGCAGCTGTGATTGCTACCTCCTGCGTACCTATAATGTCTCCTTGCAGAGCCATGTAGCAAACTCATGGAGAAAGCAAAAATGGCCAAATATGCCAATTTTTGAATGTTGCCATGACATGCTGTGTATCACGCTGTTCTATATTGCAGCTTAGCAAGATGAGAGTTGGCCTTTTAAGAGGAAAAACTAAAAATCTATACAACTGTGTTCAGGTCCTCCCAACACAATAAAGAACTTTGTTATAATCAATATATACTAGTTTGAGGTACAGAGCTGGAAGGGAAATTAACAGGAAGCCAATGCTGGTATTCAGTTAAATACCTAGGAGGTGTTCTATTTGGAGGGAGATTAACTGAGAATATCCGATGGATCAAAGAGCAAACAGAATCATGTCTCATACATTTTTTGCTTACTCATCATTCAGAACGGTTTCCCTGTGGTCTCTCTATCATTCCTGTCTTGGGCCCTGATCCTGAAAACACATATGTTGTAAATGCTTAATCCACCTGAAGTTAGAGAGTGCTGTAATCTACGGTTACAGTATTTGAGTTCTTCACAGGGCCCAATAACACTTATCTCCATGAATAAAGCATTTTGTTTGTTTGGGTTTTTTAAATTTTGTTTTTTTATTGGGCTTAGACAGTTTCTTTGTCTTTTCAGCTGTGGATTAGATCTCCCTTGAAGTGTCTTCCAGTTTGGGATGAAATTAATATCCATGGCAAATTTTGTATCTGACCAATTCGCTCACTTCAATCAAACTTTGCATCCAAAAACTTCACTTACTTTTGACTAAGTAGACATTAATCACTATTTGGATAATGTGGCAGGAGGAGTGGGGTACAAAATTCTTAAAATAAATAAATAAAGTATGTGTTTTGGTTTCCAAAGTTGGTTAATTTGTTATTTTGATTTTGATTGCTTTGATATTTTGATTGCTTTGTTTTGGGTACTGCAGAATAAAGTAACTGAAATAACAAAATGACTGAATTGAAATAAACTAAATAGAAAAAGCAACTAAACTAGAATGCCCAAATAAATTAATATGAAAATATCCATTTTAGTTATGGATATTATGGATATTATTTGGATATTCAGAAGGCAATCTGAAAATGCAAATAGTATTCACAAATATAGAAATGGTTATTCATTTCACCTCTGCTTCCAGCCCTACAATTTTATGTTTCCACTTTCTACTATAGGGTGATTTCAGACGTTACGAGATCACAGTGAACCACGGTGAATACCCACCTGTGGTCACTGTGTCTCGAACGTCTGTTTGGTGGCCGCCAGATGTTCGCCACGGTCAATACCCGCATGGGGTCAGTTTGAACCACGCTTCCCGGGCTAGCCGGGGGAATGTCCCGGGAAGCGTGGTCAAAGACATCCCCAGCGGGGACCAAAAAAAAATAACGTCTGGCTGGGCGTCACAGCCTGAGATCACGGCGGGATCCCAGGCCGTGGCAAATTCGGGCGGATGCTGCGGCCGCATTGGCCCCGCCGCCCGCCCGGCGGCGGGGCGGCGGGGAGCGGCCCATCGGCCCAGGCGGCGGGGAGCGTGGAGGGGGCAGGGCCGTGCAGCTGCATGTTGTGCTGCGTGGCCCCGCCCCCTCCCAGATTCCCCAGCGGGATCCCCCGGCACGTCTGATATGGCGTGACGGGGTCACCCCAGCGGGGGATGGATTCGGTGTTTTCGGTACGGGGCCAAGCGGCCCTGTAACGTCTGAAAACACCCATAGTCTCCAGAAGATTGAGGCCCTGGTAATATTTTCCTTAATTAATGATAGAGGCCCCACCTGAAAACCAGACTCCTGTAAATTTTTAAAGTAAATTTTAAAGACATGAAAGAAAGGCATTAGTGCCATCCCCATTATACAGATGGGAAACTGGAGCACAGAGAAATTAAATGTCTTGCTTGAAGCCATAAATGGAGTCCATAAAACATAAGTTCCAGGTCTACCAAGGTCCAGCCAAGTACATTATTGGCAAGACCATCCTTCATCTTCTTAGACTTGATTGAAGTCTAAGAAGTTAAGTTAATATGCACTCTCTATAGAACAAGTTCAACTTGCAAAGTTCTATTTGTCTAAGCAAGCATTGTCAAAAAATCTCCTTAATTTTTTGTCCTTATTATCAGTGTACCCATTTGGAATAGGGTTGGGTTTTTTGTTTGTTTGGTTGGTTTTGGTGGGCTGGTAAATTTCAGTGGCAGTTTTTACTAGGCTGGACTGAATATTATTTGAAGGCTTTGTTGACATTTTTTGAACAAGACCAGCGGGAATACTCCTACTCAAGGAACATGATTCATAAAAGAAAGTGGCCATGAGGAAAAGACAGAGAAAGTGACCAGGCAGCTAGTAAAGGATGAACTAAGACAAAAAAGCTTTGGGGAAGAAGGAGAGACAGACAGAAGTTGGAGCTTCAATGAATAAAGGAGAGTATCTAGTTGCAGCTGAAAAGAGGAAGAAATAACAGACTCAGATTCAAGGAAGAATGAAAATGATCCTCAGATAACTCCAGTACTGAACAGGAGAAAAGGGTGTGTGTATAGAGAGAAGAAGAGATGGAAAGGTATCTCAGTTTCTCACCACCATCTAGAAGCTCCAGAAGAATCCCTGCCTAGCACCAGTTCCCCTCAAGGGACCTGAATGTTGGGCCTACCAAGCTGCTGGCCAGAAGTGTGTGGCAGGAAGCCTCTGGGGTCATCAATGACCACAACTGTGGGCACCAGGCCACCCAGGCCTGCTTTGGGTGAGCACAGCCTAGCACTGGTTGCCCCCCATTGGACTTGAATGTAGGGCCTACTCAGTAGTGCAAGGTGTTTTCATGGAAAGCACATGTCCTAGTGGACTAGGACAATGGGTGTCTTTAGACATAATGTCAACGGGTGTCTGAATGTGCATGTTGACCTTGATATGAACACCAGTTTGGCCCTGTGTTCACCAAGTGACGCCGCTTAGACACACATCCCATCTTGGGGAAAATCAGTGTTTCTGTGATGACCACCCGATCTCAGCACGCAAGCGCTGCCGCCTCACTCCCCGTGTCGTACCTGCTAACACACCATGCAATATCATTAGACACAATGCTGGTAACACAAATTGTCCTTGTGATGCAATCGTGTTCACATCGTGTGTTCAATGGGTGGCCAAACTGGTGTTGGGATTGTTATGGTGCTTACACATACCAGCCAAACACGTGCTTAGGGGTTTTGACACCTGATCTTTGTTATGTCTAAAGCTGCCCAATGATTTAATTGAGTTTAAAAGAGTTCAGTTTACTTAATTAACCAAACTCTGCCCGACCCTGTCCCGTGGTTGGGACCTAATTCCGAGAGGAGACTGGCAAGCAGATGTGCATCTCCGCCATTGCCAGCCCTGTCCTGGATCATGGCCAACCTAACTATGGTTCTGGAGGTGAGGTCGGCCTCACCGCCAGAATCATGTTTAATTTTGAACCCCGCCAGAGATTCACTCTAGTGAACATCTGGCGGGGTTCAAATAGACATTACGACGATCACAGCCACCACCCTGAATCCACTGTGATTCAGGGTGGTCGACTGTGATCACATAACATCTGAAATTACCCAAACCTTCAGAGCATGAAAAGGGCACTCCCTTGTAGAAACCCAGAAGGTGGTGAGGTGAAGAGCCCCGAATTATATGGTCAGAGCACATGGAGCAGGGTGGTGAGTATCCTTTCCCAAGAGCTTTAACAGCATAGAGTCCCCATGCATCTTGGGGATCCTAGATTTTTCCAGTATATCTCTGCCTTAAATCCCTGCTTTGTTCCATTGATAACTTGCAAATTACTTTCCTTCACATCTCCACCTAGAGAATGTACAACAATTTTTCATGACCACCAGAGAGAGAAATAAAAGAGGTTTCAGCTCTGGGGAGTCCTGGGTGTTGGGGGGGGAAAGGGTCACTAATCATTCAAGCTTTTCCCCTTCCCCAACCAGAAGGGGGATGACACCCACAGTGAGCTCACCCTGTACATTATGTATTAGGCAGCTCAGTGTTTGAAAGTATCGAGCCTTGCGCCCTTCCCTACCCCTGTTACTGAAGGGAAGTTCAAGGCCTGCTCCTTGCTTGCTTCTGGTGCAACTGGACAGCTTTTCCTCTAGGGGGCTTCCAACTGGTGGGAATTTAGACAAGACTTGTTATTTAGACAAGTTCATGCCCATGGGCTGTTCCATATCATGTCAGCCTTCAAATCATTCTATCTTCTGATGGGGTAGGCAGCAAGCAGGATTCTTGCAAGTCACAACTGACTTTCTTTCATAGGAAGGGCAGTCACAATTTACTGTGGCCGGCTGCTATGTACCTTTGGTATGTGGCTGGAGGCCGTGGATTCTCCTTGCCTAAGGTACCTCGGATCCAGTCACCTTTCAGATGTGCCTAGAAATCCAGTTGGCCAATAGGTAGGTCACCTATCATTTCCTGGCCCATAGACTTGTAGCATTGAGGCAAGGCAGTGTTAGATGTTGGCCGTCAATAAGTGAGGGTCAGACTGCTTCAAACCCATTTCCCCAGGTAGCTTCAACTTTTCCTGAACAGTAGTGGTACCTGGGCACACGAGGTTGACCCAGCAGTCAAAAGATGACCTGATAAAATGGGTCACTCCCTTGAAAGGTTTAACAATTTAGTTTCTTGCAGAGGTACCCCCTATTCAGGGTGGTGATTTGGGGTATTTCAAGGATAGGTGGTGGGCAGCATCATGGGCACTGGAAGGGATTATTAATGGCATGTTCAGAGACTGAACCATTAACTGTAGCTATCCACTTTGGGGCTGATGTGCTTCTATACCACTCTGTCTTATTCTGGTGTGACACCTTGGTAGGGATGTATGTCAGTGACTCCCTGGCATTAGAATCCCCCTAGGTAATTAAGCTGTTAAGGCATTTGTTTCTGCTCTTCTGAATAATACTCTGCATCACCGATGCCATCTCCAGATGGAGCATTTCCACTCACTGGCATGCAGAGCTGGAAAAACCCCGGAGGCCTTATCGTCATATTTGCTGATGCTTGGATCTCTGACTGGCACCAGATGGTCCTGGGACCCCTGGAAGAGGAGACCCAGGCAACCTACTGCAGGAAGTACAGGGAAATCTGAGTCTTCCAGTGCCGCTAGTGTCAAGACAAAGGTTACCACATTACTGGGATGCTACAATGGCGCTTGCGCTTATGCAAAGGGGTGCAGCTGTCAGCATCGTTGTGGGGAAGTTCTGAAAATGAGGAGTCTAGCAGGCCAGCTGCCTCATGATGGGGGGTGTGGGGTCTCAGACCCTAGAGTTTGGCAGAGTTGGTGCAGGTAATAGGGCGGGGGTAGGAGATAACCAGACACTGATCCCATCTAGCCTCTTGGGCGGTATATATGTAGGATCTGTCCCCAAGTCTGTTTTCAAAATTGTGCATAAATTGTAATTGTCGCATTCCAGTCCTCATCTGTGAGGCAATGTGGGATTAGTGAGACAACCCCCGGGTTAGGTGGGGATGTTTCAGGTAGGGCCTCATTCATGTTGGCCACCTTTTGGGTAAGTTGGGTGAGCATAATGGTCCCTGAGGTGAGTGGGGATATTGCAGGTAAGGCTCAGGTCCCAAGGATGTTCCTTGGGAAAGCCAGGCACTGCAACTGAGGATACATAGGACATATACCAGCCAGCACAGCAGGGCCTGATAACAGGGCCTGACATTGATATGGCCCAGAACTAGTGACCATGAGTTGTAGTCACATCAAGACCACTATGGGTATTTGGTGACCGACAGGCATCCCTGTTACAGCACAGTAACATTGCTTGCTGACCAGGGGCACCAAGTTGAAGTTGGATCCAATGAAGCACCCTCCCCACACCCCTTAACTTGCTTCCTGGGGTAATGAATCCACCTTAGTGTAATGAACCCATTACACCAAGCGTCAAGCTGCCAGGGCAGTAGAGTAGGAGGCTGGGGTGCACAGGATAACCTTAGTAATCTTAATTGCTGTGTTATTACTTCCAGGGACACAGGAGGCTACCATAGAAGACTGGTCAGGATCATCAGCTGAAGCCTCATGCACTGGATGGACAAGGGACCAGGAAGACCCAGAAGGGAACTCAGCTTGGCCCATTTGCAAGATTTGAGGGCCACCCACGCACCCAAGGGTGCATTGGCATGCAGTGACAGCAATGCATGCCTCCCTTAAGGCCTGTTTTAAAGGGGGATCACAGTGGAGCTGGGAGGGGGGTAGTGTACCTGGGAGAGAATGCTTACCACAATGACAGAACTCCAGTTGAATTTAAAAGGTTAAACAGACAGAGCACGCATTTTGGAGTTCTTGCACGGGAGACTCAAGGTACATCCCCCTGACAGGGTGTTTGTTCCGCACACACGGCAAAAGATGGGGCTGGTATAGAGGCTTTAGAGACCAGGTTTGTGGAGTTGTGAGCCATTAATTTCGATGTGGGTCGGATCTGTTCAACTACCAGCAGCAGCTCCTTAGTGGCAGGGTGTGGAAAGCACTGGGATCACGTCCCTGGGAGGGGTGAAGATCAAGGTCAGCAAGGTGACATAGGCAGCCCCCGGGCCTTTCAAACACCTGTCTCCTTAGTCAGGTCCTAAAAAGGACAACAGTCGCCTCCCTTGCCCACATCATGAGGTGTGGGCTGCAAGGGGAGGCTCAGTTGGCTGAAAAATTAGGGGCTGGCACTTGCAGGTACATTAAGGTCAGTTCCCCTGACAGTTATGGTTAACTGTGTGAATGCTTGTGGTACTGAACCCAAATTGCCAGTGGCAATTACTCCACCTAGCTCATTGAATACAAATAAAGAGTGTGGCTATTAAAACCCCATACAACTTGTCCCTGTCTCATTCCGGGATGAGTCGACAAGTACCAATTTATTATTTGATTAGGTAACTGATTAATTGCTTTGCACTGTTTACTGTGCTACTAAATTGCTATTTTTCTGTCTGTTCCAACTTCCAACATTACCAGTTAATTCAATGTTCCCATAATTCATTTCCTGTTTACCCCCATCCCCACCCTGGCTTCAGGGAAGCTTGCTTTAAATCTGTTGGATGGAGCTTTGCTATTGGTCTGCAAGCAAACCGGAAATGATAGAATGCAGGGGGGAAAAACAATAAATCAGTTATGCGGTAAATCAGTTACTAGGGGTGGGAATTATGGATTTGGATTAATCTGTAACTGTTCATTACAGGTCCTTATGGATTAATCCATACCAAACGGCAACAGTGGCAACAGCCAAGTGGCAAATTTGGTTTTAAATCTATTAAATCTTTTTTAAAAAGAAGAAAAAAATGTGTGCATGCACAAAATAGCCACCGGACCATTTTGCGCATGTGGCGTCATCGAAAAAAAGCACACAGAATGGTCTGGTGGCCATTTTACACATGCGCAATGTTTGTTTGTTTTTTAAAAAAATAATATTTTATTGATTTAAATAGAGATCCATAATTAAATCCAGAAATTGCAGAGCCTCATCTGAATATGCAATTTCCTGTTGGCGCCCATCCCTATAATTTGCATGGTAACAGAAATGTGGTATGAATGGTATTTTGGTTAACTACTGTGGTATGCATTTACTGAATGGTTAACCATTAGCTACCTTTAATTTTTGTTATTAGTCATGTTTATGGAAGTAACTATCCATTTTAGCTCTACTTAGGAACCTAATTAAGGAGAAGATTTTCAAAAGAGATCAGCATCTGGCAGCTCTCATTGGGATTTTTAAGACTATGCTTTCAAAAATGTTAGTTCTTTCTGCTCTTCTGCAAAACTGGCCCTGATCGTCAGTGGTGAGCATTTGTGAAAATGCCAACTTCTTAAATAAAAGTACACACTTTCTACTGGTATAACCTTAATTATTCAAAACCAGTTAAAACCATGAATGCAGAGGAGTTTTGATTCTATAGAAGGGAAGGGACCTCAAGGATTCTCTAGCTGAATCTCTGCATTGAGTGCTAATCCAGCCTTTTCTTAAAAGACTCTCAAAAAGGATCTATTGCAACTCCCCTGGATGTTTAATCTTATTCCATTCCCCAACAGTTTTTACAGAGGAGTCCCACCTCACCCCCCCACTAATGTTTAACAGAACTTTACCCTTAAAACCATTTCCTCTTGTTCTACCACATCAGTGGTCAAAGAAACCAATTGTTCTGCATCTTTTTTAACATTTTAAAATAACTATGATGTCCTGCTTAATCTTCTCTTACTCTAAGCATTAGGGATGGGAATTTGGTTTTAATTACAGATTTGAATCCATTATAGATTCAGATCTATAAATTGCAGGTTTAATTGAAGATTACAGATTTGGTTTCCCACTGAATTGAATTGGAAATTTTCCCATTAAAGTCAATGGGAAACCAATTACTCCCGAGTCCCATCTGTGGCTCTGGAACAGCAGGTTCAATTTCCCCTCACCCTTAATTCCTGGGGTCCCAGGGTAATATTTACCAGCCTCAGAGGTCTTGATTGAAGCACCGCCACTGCCGTAGGGCTCTGCCAGGATCCTTCGCCACAGTGCGCTATCTGATCTGGATCATGCATGGGCAAAATGGTCACTGAAGCCATTTTGTGCTTGTGTAAAATGGCTGCCATTCTTAACCAAAATGACTGCCACCCTTAACCAAAAGGACAGCAGCCAAAATGACATTGCCGCTATTTTGATTAAAGGCAATGACCATTTTGTGCATGTGTAAAACACTTAACAGTGGCAATTTTGCGCATGCACAATCTGGACCAGGGAGCGCGCAGAGGTGAAGGAACTGCTGGAGCCCCCACAGCAGTGGATGTGTTTCAACCAAGCCCTCCAAGGCTAGTAAGTACCACTCTGAAGATCTGGGAGATGGCAGTGGGGGAAATCCAGATCTGTAAGTAGAAATCAGTCATGTATACGGATTAATACTTAACTGCCCGTTAAAGAATAGTTCCAGATTTGGATTAATCTGCAAGTCCCATCCCTACTAAACATACGCAGTTACTTCAACATTTCCTCATACTACATTTGGCTTCTTTTTAAAACAAAACAAACTCTTCATCTTCCCACACTACTTCTTCTTGGTAGAGATAGACCAAGAGAAGTAACTGGCTTGGGAGTGGAGAAAAGGGATTCTAAATAAAATCAGATGTAGTTAAACAGTTACATTTGTGTAAATGAAGGTCAACTTTGGCCCACTATGTTTATGCTACTTTCAATCAAAAATTTGCCAAGGGTTAAGAATGTATGTAAAAATTAATAGTTAAATTAATATTTTGGCCACATCTCCTTTCTGGAACAAGGCTGTGTGCCCAAACTGTCAATCATCATACTAATACTCTAAGATGCAATATACAGCTCTTGAAGTTATTTTGAACAAAGTGTTCATTTAAATGAAGTGTGTCTAAGGCTTTCTTTCTAGCAAAGAGCCATATTCTATGCTCAGTCTTTGAGTAAAATTCCCTTTGATGTTAAGTTATGAAGATACTTGGTTTACACTTACAGAAGGTATAGGCAAACAAAGCAAGAGAAAAAGTCATAATATGGGAATGGGAAATATTTTAACAAGAATAAATCACATTAGTATCCCCTATGCCTTGAATATGGTTCTTGTTGATCACCTCACAAAGGATAAAGTAGAGTTGAAAAAGGCACAGAGAAGGGCAACAAAGATGATCAAGGGCAGGGAGCATCTTTGATATGAGGAGAGACTAAGAAGATTAGGGCTCTTCGGCTTAGAAAAAAGTCAAAGGAGGAAGATATGATGAGGCCCCAGCTTTGGTTTGCACATGACAGTTCATGGCATGTGGCAAGAATATACCCCTTGATTGGAGCTAACAGACGACCTGCTAGGAAAAAGCATGATACTTGCAGCAAAAACAAGTGACAGACTTTCACTATATGGAATACAAGCCACAACCTGAAAATGAAAAGAAGGCAATAGGAAAATATAATATACCGATAAGATCTTTTTCAAAATGAGACAAGGAAAGAGCACAGAAAAGAGCACATAGAAATGAAAAACCAAACACACAAATACAAAAATGTATATATATATATTTTTTAAAACTAAATATATCCTGTCCTTTTTGTCAGGTTCAGTGCAGGTTATGACATATAAAACATATTTATCTGAAACCAATTTTAAATCCATTGCCCCCAGTTTCCCCATTCCCTCTTCCCACCTGCCAAATTATGGCAGGAAAAAAAGGCCTTTGGAAAATGCATTGGCTTGTGTTTGGCAAACCAGTAGGGCAAGGGAGTTTCAGGGGCTTAGCTAGGTTGGAATGGACCTTGATGCAGAAGATGGAATGGGTACTCAGACTCGACTCTAGGGTTGAATTTTGATATCACCATTCTCATGTTTCTTGACAATAATCACATTTCTCAGCTCGTTCTGACAAACAAGAACAAAGCTGAGAATCAGCAGCATCTTAACTGCATTATCTTCAAGAATGTCCATTCCCCCCTGCTGGAGAAATGGACAATCTTCTTAATTTCACCAGCAGGGGGAGGAGGAACTGAAGGGGGGTACTGCTTTCCAGATTCCCCCTCACCAGCATGTTTCCCTTGCAACTCCAAGCTGTCTCATTTACAAGCCTGAACTTAAGGAAATCTATGCAACTGACGCATAATTCCTCAATGCACATTTAACCACATAGTGGGTATTAACATATGTGATGGTGGAGCACCACAAATTGATCTTGACTAGGAAGTCGCTTGCTTGTCTGTAGTGGAACAAAAGTGAATGCAGCCGGGCCCGAGGGGGCAGGAATCCGCACAAATATGCAGCTAGTCGACCCACCTCTATGCTGCACCCAGAAGCCCACCCCCCACCTCTATGATGGGTGATCATTTCAAAGGCTGGCTTCATTTTCTTGGGTCAGCAAAGGTCCCTGACAATAGCAAAGTACTTGGACTTGCTTAATGTAGTTCTAATGTGCATGCAAACATGAAACTGATCCATGTATGCAAATTAATGGTTCAGATACATGCTGGGAGGTAACTCGGAAGGAAAGGGAGCAATTGTCAACCCCCATGGACAATAGGGAATTTGTTTCTCTGGGGCATCAAGGATCCCCGACAACAGCAAAACACATGGATTGGGTTACTGAATTTGGATCACTCACCATACCCTGAAAAGATATTGGGAGTGGTGAACCCCAACCAACTAAGGCTGTTAGTGTAACTGGTCATTTTGAACACTCACTTATTTAGGGAAGAAGAAAGCGCAGCTATTGTATGTTGACTGGGTTGCCCATTGTTACCAAACGCTGGCCACCATTGTAAATTTCAAAGGTGCTGATGCGTGGCACATTTCAAGAACGTTGTGAGATCTAGCACCCCTTTTGAGAACACTGAGAGATCTTGCAACTGCTGTGAGAATATCAGGGCGTTCTTCTGAAAAGCATTAGACTTCTCATTCCAGCCCTAATTTAGACACAATTCTGTTTCGACTGAGGTCTGTGGTGGAATTCTGTCCAATGTTCCAAAAATGTGAACATTTTCTGTGAAGATGAAATGTGATTTTTCTTCAGCCAGTCCTAATTTCTGATGATGGTGAAAGACAGTCTTCAGAAAAGGTCACTTATGGACTGATCCATTCCTTTCATTTATTCCCAGCTTCTGGAAGCTACAGGGTTCATTCCCCATCAACGTGGCCAATAACTATTGATGCATTTATCCTCTATTATCTTATACCATTGGCCTTTACAACATCCAATGCATTATTTATATGGGTTAACTGTGAAATTAATTGTGCTCATGCATATATCTGTTTGAGGAAGGTCAGTATTCACTTTGCATTCTACTCATGCATTTCAAGAGAAACCACATCATGCCCCATTGGCAGAAAGACACAATCCATACCACTGCAAGAAAAATGAATTTCTGCTGTTTGTGTACTGTATACACAAGAGCTTAACTGGGAACCTAATTGAGTACCCAAGGGCAATACCTGCATTTTTAGTGCCATGTTGGTCACTCAATAGACTACCCTGTCACTAATATTTTACTACAAAAATAAATTTTTTAAAAAAAAATCGGTAAGTTCCATTATCAATTCACAGATTTTTTTTGTTATCAATTGGTAAATTGGAACAGAAAACCAAAAGCAATCAGGATGGAAACTTGAAAAAGTCAGTACTGGCAGTCGATGTTCCAGGACAGAAAGTTGGTATTCTGGGACAAGAAATCAGGTACCTGATCAGAATACAAGATACACCAGTGATTCATAACATCAGAAATCCAGTATTCTGGGACCAGGGACATCAGGTATCAGAACTGCGCACTAATTGGGGACTGGAAATTTGGCAGGTATATGTGGCTTTGCAGATATTCATTTCAGGTCTAGTGTACACTCTTCTGAACAGGAGCTCCAATATTGCTACAGTTATAGCTACAGAGAGAAAAATATCTGTATTTAAAAGGCCTTACTCACTTATCCCTTCTCTGAAGCAATGTCACTTGGACCTTTTGGATTTCCCACTTTTTTATTTTACAGTCTAAAATATACAGTATCTATTGGTATTTAAAATTAATTTATTCTTTTGAAATACAAAAATAATACATTGCAGATTATTTTGGGAGAGATACAATCCCATATTCAGAAGCACTGAAGAATGGCTCTCATTTCTCTCATTATTCTTTGAGTCACCTCTCATCATTCTTTGACCCATCATATACTTAATTAACATCTTTCTCCTACACGACAGTATTTTCCCTTCATCTTTCCCCCCTCTATTCTAGGAGCTATTGGATATTCAGGAAGCAATCAATACTTTCTCACAAATTCTTACCTAGCAAATTAAATCAGACAAATTTGGATTGATTTGAAATCTGTTACATGTGACATTTTCACCCATCTTAGAGGGATGAGAGGTCCAGAATTCCAGATCTGGCTTATCAATCTAGGTATTCTCTAAGAATCTCTAAGTAAGCATACTGTCCACCTGCTTCTGCTTCTCTCTTACATTAGTATACTTAGGTGCATGTAATGAACAAATTTCTCCCCCTGACTTTGACCTCCTCCACCGCTGTATCTTGCCTCTCCCCTCTCTGCCCCCACCCCCACATCCTACTTGGTTTGGGGCCTAGTAACTTAACTTGCCCCAGGACCCTATTCAATCTAGCTATACCACTGCATATCCGGTATGTAATCATTCTCCATCCACATCCCTGCATCCAGCATGTGTTCAGGATGCTCATTTTCTTTCACCTCCCTTCATGAAAGAGATGGTTATGGCACAACTGGAGATTGATGCCAACTACCTTACACATCTGTAGCCAGCCTGTATGGTGGTCCGTGAGAAATGTTAAGTGTTGGAAGTGGTCCATTGGCTCAAAACATTGGGAGCCACTGTTCTAAATCTACATGAATGGAATGATGAAGATCACACTAAACAGTATCTGATCCTTTAAAACTAGCAACTGCAAAAATTAAATCTCTCTAGATATATAACTTTTCACATCCATTCTTTTAAAATGGGAATGAGGAACTGTAGTAGGGAGCAGCATAATAAGGCTGCTGTGACTTTAAGGGCTGCAGAGTGGGATTGGAGACACGCCTACTCCAGAAAGAAAAGAGAGGAACAGGAAGAGAACAGTCAGAAGTTGCCTGGATGCTGAGGAGAGCACATCTCTGATGGAGTACTGAAGGTCACTGAGGAGCTGACTTGAGAAGCCTGGATTAATACGCACTCTATGTGAGACTACCCTTGGTGACAGTCTGGAGGTTACAGCTGGTGCAGAATTTGGTGACCCAGCTCCCTATGGGGTCATGTCACTGGGAGCACCTTACACTAGTACTCAGTCTTCTGCATTGGCTGCCTATTTTTTTCCGGGCTCGATTCAAGGTGTTGGTTCTTGCCTTTAAAGCCCTACACGGCCTTGGCCTGACCTATCTGTGGGATTGACTCACTCCTTGGGTCCTGGATTGACCCCTACAGTCTGCTGGGGGCGCCTTCCTGGAGGTCCTCGGAGTCAATCAGGGGCCACTATGGAGAGCGCATTCTCAGTAGCCACATCTCGGCTGTGCCACTCCCTCTCGGAAGAGGCTCACCTGGACCTGGACCTGGACCTGTTTACCTTTTGTTGCTTGGCTGTTCCACCAGGCGTTTGGTGGAGGGGACAAGTGAGGGTGGTTATGTGGTGGGGAGTAGGGCGGGGGGAGTTATGGGAGAGTTTTGTCTTTGCTATATTTTTAAGTTGGGTGGGAATGTTGTTTTATATTTATATGACTTTATGGTAAGCCGCCCCAAGCTGCCTGAGGGAGTTGGGTGGGATATTAAAAAGTGTTTCAATAAAATAAATAAATAAATAAATATATGAGCTGGCCCAAGGACTGCTGCCTGGTCAGGCTTGGGTCTTGGTACTGAAGACTGTTGTATGCAATGAGAATGATAATTTTATTTATTTATGTTAAAAATTTAGTTTCCCACACCCATCCTGTCTCAGGCAGGTCAGGGCAGCTAACAGAATAAATTAATAAAAACATAAAAGCACATAAAACCTATAAAGCATAAATACAACCACTGGAGATAAACACACATGCACCCACTACCCATCTCCCCCACCAAAAGCATGGCGGAACAGCCAGGTCTTACACCATCGGCAGAAGGAATTAAGATCTGGGGACAGACAAATCTCCATGGGGAGGGAGTTCCACAGCCTCAGAGCAGCCTCTGAGAACTCCCTCTCCATAGTTTACACCCAGGACACTCGGGGGACCACAAGGAGGTTGATCCCAGTCAACTGCAAGGGCCGATCCAGAGCCTGGAGAGTGAGGTAGTCCCACAGTTAAGTAGTGCCCAGACTGTATAGGGCTTATAGGTCAAAACCAACACCTTGAATCAGACCCGGAAGTCCATTGTCACTTTGATAATGGACTGTTATGTGTGATAAGAAATTGATATGCTAATTCCCTAGTCTGACTGCATGCTCAGCACCAATCCTGATAATACTTACACAGAAGGCAAGGCCAACCCTGCTACAGGACCCTTTTCCAGCCAACAGGTCACGTTGATAATTAGTTCAAGATCCATGGGCTAGAAAAATGTTGAGGATGAGTGTGGTTAAGGGGTGTGCTCAGCAGAATGGGGGAAGAAACAGGAAGGTTCAGATTATGGATCTATGGCATGGATGAAGCCCCTGTCCTTAGCTGCATGCCCACTTTTCCAGTACTTTAGAATAGGGACAAGATCCATGGGCCACATGCAGGAACTGGAAAGGGTGCAAATAAATTAGCTGTAGGCTAGGGCTGAAATAAGAATCAGATTGATTCTTATGAGAATCTCATGAGACTTGAGAACCATCAGCAAGTTCTGTAGAAGATTTTGCAAATAGTGTGAGAATCTCACAAGAATCTCGCTTAAAAAGGGGGAAAGAACCAAACATGTGCATATGCAAAATAGCCACCAGGCCAATCTGTGACTGCACAATCCTTTCCCAGTAGGACACTGGCAGCATCACCGCCATTTTGGAAATGGGCTGTGCATGCACAAAACAGTTTGTTTTTCTTCATTACACCCCCCCAACCTTTGTGGTGGAGTTGGTGGCAGCAGGAGAGAGAGAGAGAGAGAGAGAGAGAGAGAGAGAGAGAGAGAGAGAGAGAG
>QEPC01001365.1:84793-101451 GCA_003113815.1 Sphenodon punctatus
GTCACTGGGGGCTGTATTCCATTCCACTGCATCCAGAAGGCAGAAGCCTGTTGCCCACACGCCAGCCCGCCCCACCACCAAAAGCCTACTCCTCCACACCCAACCGTGGATGCCCACTGAAGCTGTGCGATGTTATAAAACTCCCCTCCTACCACCCGCTACCTGCACCTGCTCCCCACTGCCAAAGAGTCAGTTTCACTTTGTCTCTGTCACACCCACCCACACAAACACAAGCCCTGCACCTCCTAGGGTGCCGTCTGCAAGTTGAGACCCTGTGGCTGGCACATCTTTGGGTTAATAACTATGCTACATGGGGTGGCAGGTGCTGCTGGAAGGGATCGACAAGCTGTATGAGATTCTGCCACCTGCCAGCCAGTACTTCAGCACAAAGGGATAAAATAAAATTTGGACAGGTCAAACGAAGCTCATAACAAGAAATACTTTACAACTACTTTCATTATAACAATTTTAATAACATCAACAATGACAATCCAACAACAACAACATTAAATAAAACAAAAGCAAACATGGAAATGAAACTTAATAATAAACCTAAAGTCTGTGGCTCTGCTGTCACCGGGCCTGTCCCCCGGAAATTGGGATAAGGGCTGGAGAGGTAGGGGCACTGCACAGGGCTGAGGGCCCTTGATCTCATGCACGCTCACCAAGCCATTTATCACAGCATGATCCAAGCCCTCTTGCATCGCCCTATGCCACCTGGAGAGCACCTGGTGGTAGAGCTGCACGCGGCGGAGCTCGGCGGAGACATACTGGGTGTATGCCCCCATCTTCTGCCGCTCCGCCTGGACTTCCTGCAGCTCATCCACCAGGGCCTTCTCCAGGTTGGCAGAGGACAGCTGGACTGCCTCAACATGGGCCAGGGTGCACCGCTTCATCCTGTCCCAAAGGGCCTTGACCTCTGCATCCTCTGGGGGCTCGGGGGTCTCCACGTTGTGTCTGAAGGGGGGGATGGGAAGGGCTTGTATGCCTCCTTTTCCGGGTTGCCTTCCCCCCCTTCTTCAGGTGCTGAGGCTCCACTGGTGCCACTCCAGACTCCTTGCCTACCTGCCTCACTCGCATATTATGCCGCTGTTCTACATGGTTGATGAGCCCCGACGTGGTCCCCTCCCTCTGCCAGCGGAAAACTTTATTGCAGATCTACAAAGAGCAGAAAAAGATAGGAACATAAGAAGTGCCATACTGTGTCAGACCAATGGTCTGTCAAGCCCTGCCTGCATTCTGTCTCCATAAGTGGGTGGACTGGGTGGCCATCCAATCTCTCTCTGCAGGGGACTTCCATCCCTAACAGATCATAGGGCAATTCATTCCCTGTTGTTCCAGAACCCCGTGCCATACCTTGCATGTGGCGGTTCTGTCACCCTTGTGATAGAATCTCCAGATAGCCGACGACTGGCGCCGAATGTTTGGGGGGGTGTCACTGGCGATCCCCGCCTAGGTGTCCGGTGATGAGTCCTCCGCCTTGGCGTGGTCATGACAGCAGCAGCAGCAGGGCTGTGGCCTGAATCCGATTCCTCTCTGAAATGGGAACACATAAGAACACCAAATTAATATCATGCATTTATGATGATGCCTTCTCTAGTCCTCCCTCCTTGGGGTGTTAGTAGGGATTGAAACTAGATATTTTGTGCAGATCCTGCCCTCCCGGGTCTGCTAGCAGATGCTAGGGATTGCAACTAGGAAGGCCCTGGCTGGCACGTGCAAATCCTGCCTTCCTTGGGGTGCTAGGGATGGTGATGGGAGATGGAACCCTGGCTGGAGGAAACAGCCTGCCCTTAGTTGGGGGTGCATAGGGAATGGGATGGCTGGAGAGTGAAGACCCTTGCTAGCCTGGCACATGTTTGTGTGGGGGTGCTGCTCATGCCAAAGCCCCCCACAGTACCCTCTCTCTGTTGCAGACATCCACTGCCACCTGCTGATGCCCACTGTAATGTTTGTGCCTGATTGATGCCCACCACCCACGCACCCACCCACACACCAGTGAGCTCTCTCCAACGGATAGAACCTTTCTTGTCCTCAAAGTAAAAAAAAAGTTTACAAACTTGGCAGCACCTCCAGAGCCTACCGCTTCCTCCTCATCCGAGGAGTAAGACACCAGTGGTGCCACGGGAGGTGTACTGGCCGGGGTAGCGGCCTCGACCGCTACCACCTCCTCCTCAGCCGCCGCCTTGAGCGGCAATTTGGCCCCCAGCCGGGGGATCAGCACCACAGCCTGAGCCTTGGTCTTCTTCATTTTTTCTAAAGTTTTTTTTTTTTAACACTTGCACCCAAAGTCACCCACAACACACAACCACCCAAACATGCAGCACAGCCAAACAACACACTCAAATGCCAAAAACACACAAACCGCACAACCACTGAGTCAAACACACACTCACTCACCACACAGCTACGCACGCACACAAATTTCCGGTTTTAGACACGCCGCTTTCTGGCTATCACGTGATTTTTAAGGCCGAATGGCCGAACCTGACAGCTGAACTGAACAGGTGAACCCGAACCCGGCGAACCGCCCGAACGGCCGAACCTGAATGCACGAACCAAACGTGGCCGAACCGAATGGCCGAACCCGAACCGTGGTCTGTTTGCCCATTCCTAAGGGAGATGAGTGAAGGAGGGGTGCTAGGAGGGTGATGGTTACACTCTGCCATATGTTTATATTTTTATAATTATTTTATATTGTTATTTATATGGTTATTATTGTAATTTTGATATTTTGTGTTTTTATTGTGTTTTAAGATACCCTGAGCTGCAGTAGCAGGAGGGGGCTGCCTAGAAATCCACATAAAATAAATAAATAAATATTTTGGCCTTTTTTATACAGGCCACAGGTGCGGGGCGAGGAGATTGGTGTGCATGCAGCAGTGTGGGAGGTGCAGGGCGCAGTTCATACAGGCGGACACCAATTCCCCCCACCCCCTCCGCATCCCCACATACGTGCACTCATGGGACCATATCTGTTTTGGCCAATTGTTCCATGAATGGGTGATTGGTGGAGGTGGGTGTGCATTCATGTTTTGCAGGAGTGCGCACGCACGCACGCACACCCACCCTTCACGCGATTTATATGGGCGGCACTCACTCATGCCCATGCAGCGGATCTGCCCATGAGTCCATCTTGTGTAGAAAAAAAGGCCTATAACTGTGTTGAAAGGGTGAAAGACAGCTCTCTACATAACAACTCTTATGGAAAAAGACACTTTAATTTTTTAAAAATATATATCATTGTTAAATTCCAAAGCTCTATTGATATCATTGTTAAATTCCAAAGCCCTACTGGAAAATTTGACATTTAAACCTTTCTGGGAAATTGAATCATTTGAAATGGAAAATCTTAACAGCACAGATCTGAGTCTTGTAATTTGAATAAGTTTATATTACCATAAATAGAACAGATTAATTAGAAAATGTCTATATCTGGATAAAATTGCAGGTTCAACTTCATCACTTCAGGTGATGTGAGAAAACATATACAGAAATCTCTGAATTAAATAATATAATGATTGCTTGATTGTAAGACACCACCCACCAGTGCTTAACTTGGGCCACTGACCTGACTTGTGAAAGAAAAGACATCTGAAAAGAAAAGATTTTACTTCTTCTTCCTCATCTTCTCTAGGCCTCAGAAGGAAGTGAAAATACCATTTTGGGGTATGTAGGAAGCAAGAGTTGCTACTAGCTTTCAATAAATATTTAACACTATTCCACAGAATACTATGAAAAGTTACATCAGAAATAAGAAATTGATAAGTATGCGTATTTTCACACATGATGGCTCCAGGCGCTGCCATGCTTTGCTCCTGCTTAGGGTGAGAGCTCTCACCCCTGGCAGGATCTGGTCCCACTGCAGAACAAATGTGCTGGCGGCCAGGGTGGGGAGAGGGCGGGGGATGTGTGGTGGTATCATGTATCCTTTATATAGGCATATATGTTTGACCATCTGTGTTTCAATATAATGGAAATCAGAATTAGCCTCTCTGTATGATGACTTCTTAAAAGAGCTCTCCTATAGTGACCTCTCTACTGAACTCTTGACCAGATACTGGAAAATCAGCCTATATACTGGAATAGACGATGTAATCAAGTCTGTCTCTTAATGAAACTAACAGTTTCTGTTTATTAGAGTCAAAATATGTGAGTCTCAGGCAGGGCAGGAAGAGGCCTTGTTTGTTTGAAGTTTACTCATTGTTAATCCTATCTATACGATAGCAACCTGTTGAGTATGTATCAACAGGCTTCTTACTATGTACTTTGAGAAAAACCTCTCCCTGTCAGCAGTTTTGACTTGATGTCAATTTTAGCTGACCTTCAAGCATTTTTCATTCTATAAGAAGAGAGAGGAAAGATGGATTTTTCATAAAGCTTCCTTTCCTGAAGCTTCTCTCACTTCTTTCATATGGCAAAATGGGGAAAGGACTGGATAATACGTTATTTCCTATATGATGCATTGAGTCAACCATAGCAATAATACTTAAAGCATATGTTATATCTTATAGATATTAAGATCACTGAATTTGTAACAGAGCTGTTCTCTGAACAGAAATGTCTTTCTAAGTCATGTACTTTTAACTGACACTTTCTTTTATACTATGTCTTTATTTGAACTTAAGTAAACTATTGCTTCATATTTTATAATATTCATAAGTCTCATAGCCTCATTTATATAAATGAATTGGTTTACTATACTTTGCTGAGTTGACTGGCTTATTAGCAAAGTGTAAACTCGAATTCCACATATTGGAAAAGAGCGCCCTATATCCAGACCAGATCATGTCAGGCCTGGACCACTAAGCTCATTTTCCTTTTGTGGAAACCAAGGCACAATGCAACAGTGGCCCCACACCCATGCTGTTCAGTGCAGCCCTGCACCCACCCAGAAAAACACCAGCCCCAGATGGAGTTAGGTACAGCAGGCCATCATACATGATGGTTCACTCTACCACAGTCCGGGGATGGCTTCCCAGGACCAAAGCAGGGCTAACTTCAGATTGTGTGTTGGCAGGGAACCCAGCACACAACACATAATTAATCCTGCCACGTAATTAATCCTACCACTATTTGTTCCCACCCGCAGTAACATCTGGTGAGCGGAAACAAATGTGACACCACCATGGGTAACCACACTGTGGTAAAGCGTGGCCACCTGTGGTAGCGTAAGGTTTGAAAATACAAAAGACTGTGGGCTTGCAAACAAGGGCACTATTTTACTCTGAGGAATATTCCGTTCACTTTCAAGACAAAGTTGGTAATGATTAATGTTAGTAATATGAAGGTGCTAGACAAAGATCAACCTTGTGAGGTTCTAAGCATTCATCAGCTATATTCATTTCAATGCAATGGGTGTTGAAAGCACTCAGTTCTCAGTTCTGACATACTATTAATACCCCACATTAATATTACCCCAAATTAATATTGTGATAAAACCACTACACAATTCTCAATCCTCCAATATCTAGCTTCATAAGTAACCATATAAACTCAATTGATTTCAGTTTTTACTATATGGATACTAATGCTAAAACGTTTTGTATCAAAACTGGTTATATATGGTGACATTTCTCTCTATATAACAAATTTATGATTGCAGCATAGTATTTTATGATTATCATTTGAATTGCACTAACACAGTGGTCCCAAACGTTGCTTTTATGCCCTCATTTTGAGACCATGATGGAATACATCAAGAGAGACATACAAGGTATATCAAATATAGATAAGTACACAATTCAGTTACAAAACAAAAACAAACAAGCAAACAAACAACAACCCCTTTAATCTGGGGGTGAGGATGGACATAGTATGATGACTGTTAAAATTACTGTTTAGATTTGGATCCTGAAACTATGTTTTCATTTGGTTGTTGATGGGACACAGGATGTGCTTTAACAGAAATTTATACTCCAAAAGGAGTTTAACTTTTTCTCACAGGATTTTAACTCCCAGAGGAGTTCTTCTAGAATAAATACTCCTCTCTATCAGTTCTCATGAGCAGGAACCCATGTTCATTGTGATTTCTCATTGTCCCCAGCAAGTTACATGGATAGCCCAATAAAAGTCAGAATCATATTTTTTTTTAAAAAACCCACCTCAAAATAGTATAGCCAAAGCAATAAACTACTAAATAACAAAATAATGAATAATGAAGCCAAGGAATAACCAAAGAACTGAATAACTGAATAAGCAAATATCTAAATATCAACTGAATAACCAGAAAAATCAGTCAATTAGCCAGCTTAATAAACATATCAATAAAAAGTGTTCATTATTAGTTTTAAATATGACCTCCAAATTATCTTCACACAAATTAATTTGAATTGGTTGAAATGAATGAATTGTTCATTTTGTTAAAATATTTATTTCAGCTGGGGAGTGGAGTAATTACTACACTACAAACACATGCACACGAAGAGTGTTATCCTTTATCTCTATTCTCATGTGAACATAGCTGTGGTGTTTTCAGACAAGACAATGAGGGGAGGTTATCACATCTTGGGTATTCTAACACACTGTTGGGCACACAAATCACGCAATGCAGTGGCTTGTGTGGGCAGTCAGAGGTTTGCCCCAACCCATAGTTGGGCAAAGAGCTGCCTGCTACCACTCCACCCTTCCTAACTCCTGCTAACCATCCCCACCCAAGATTATCCCCCACCTGTTATCTGTAAACACCCAATTTACTGCAACCAAGCCAAGAACGGGTACCTGAGTTCCCGCATCCTCATGAATGTTTCATCCATTGTCTCTCCCTCTGTTTTCCCCTTCCCTGTCTCCCGTCCCTCTATCTCCCCTCCCCCTGTCTTTAGATTGTAAGCTCTCAGTCAGTGTCTATGTTATTCTTTGTAAAGTGCCAGGTACATCGCTTGCGCTATATAAATGCTTATAATAATAAAATAAAATAAAATAATGTGTCTTTGGAAAAATTCCGAGGGTGCGTCGTGAAGTAGCCTTACTCTACTTGGGGTAAGGCTGCCCAGGGCATGGCAACTCGTGTTTCTGGGTTCCTTCTACCTGCCGCAGGGCAAGCTGGGGTTATGAGTAACAGGTGCTGGCACCTATCGTGTGTGAATACTTTATATCTAGGGGTGGGCTTTAGGTCTGGCCAAGAGAGGGAGGCAGGGCAATAGGGATGCGTGAACGCGGTTTGGAAGTTCGGGATTCGGTCCAAACTCGGCCAGTTCGGATGGCTGAACAGAATGGCTGAACAGAACACCAAAACCCCAGAACAGTTCGGCCGTGTTCTGATGAGTTCGGGAGGGAAAAACCCGGCTGGCAGGCCCAGGGCCGGGAGGGGCAGCTGAGGAGGGGTGGAGAGGCTTGGACTAGCAGCCAGCCTGCCCAATCACCATCCCTCTTTTCCTCAGACCACTGGCTTGGCAGTCTGCGATTGTCTACGGACTAGACTGCACAGAGCCAATGGGGCTTGTGGTAAGGCGGGCACAGCAAGTAACAAAAGTCATTGCCATTCCCCCCCTTCCAAATCGTTCTGAGCTAGCCACTGATCCTGTCAGCAGGTGTCTTCAGAGCTCTCCCTCTCTGAGCAGTTTTTGGTCCCCCAATCCATTGCCATCCTCCTCCTATTTCACCCATTTACACACATTTACCTCCATAGTTTCATTTAATTAGATTAGATTAGATAGATTTAGGTGTTATACCCAACATCAAGAAGCAGCCACTCCAGCTCCAGGTCCCAATATCAGGGTTCTGGGGCCTACATTACAGGCAGGCAGGGCTGTCCATCCACTTCATCCAGAAGCTGCCACTCTAGTCCCAGGACCCACCATCAGGGTTCTGGGGCTGTCATTCCACTCCGGGAGAGCTATCATTCCACCGCATCAAGAAACTGCCAGTCACTCCAGCCCCAGGACCCACCATCAGCATTCTGGGGTCTACGTTACAGGCAGGGAAGGCTGTCAATCTACGTCATCCAGAAGCTGCCACTCCAGTCCCAGGACCCACCATCAGGGTTCTGGGGCCATCATTCTGCTCACGGGGAGCCGTCATTACACCACATCAAGAAACAGCCAGCCACTCCAGCCCCAGGTCCCACCATCAGGGTTCTGGGACCTATGTTAGAGGCAGGGAGAGCTATCATTCTACTTCATCCAGAAGCTGCCACTCTAGTCCCAGGACCCACCATCAGGGTTCTGGGGCTGTCATTCCGCTCACGGGGAGACGTCATTCCACGTCATCTAATAGCTGCCACTCTAGTCCCAGGACCCACCGTCAGAGTTCTTGGGCCATCATTCCGCTCAGGGGGAGCCATCATTCCACTGCATCAAGAAATAGACAGTCACCCCATCCCCAGGACACACCTTTAGGGTTCTAGGGCCTAAGTTACAGGCAGTGAGGGCTGTCCATCAACGTCACCCTGAAGCTGCCAGTCTAGTCCCCAGGACCCACCATCAGGGTTCTGGGGCTGTCATTCTGCTCCGGGGGAGCTGTCATTCCACCGCATCAGGAAACAGCCAGCCACTCCAGCCCCAAGACCCACCATCAGCATTTTGGGGCCTATGTTACAAGCAGGGAGGGCTGTCAATCCACATCATCTAGAAGCTGTCACTCCTGTCCCAGGACCCACCATCAGGGTTCTTGGGCCATCATTCCGCTCAGGGGGAGCCATCATTCCACCGCATCAAGAAATATACAGTCACCCCATCCCCAGGACACACCGTTAGGGTTCTTGGGCCTAAGTTACAGGCAGCGAGGGCTGTCCATCAACGTTACCCAGAAGCTGCCAGTCTAGTCCCTGGGACCCACCAATAGGGTTCTGGGGCTGTCATTCCGCTCCGGGGGAGCTGTCATTCCACCGCATCAGGAAACAGCCAGCCACTCCAGCCCCAGAACCCACTGTCAGTGTTCTGGGACCTATGTTCCAGGCAGGGAGGGTTGTTCATCCACATCATCCAGAAGCTGCCACTCTATACCTAGGACCCACCATCAGGATTCTGGGGCCTACATTACAGTCAAGGGGAGCCATCATTCCACTGCATCAAGAAACAGCCACTCCAGCCCCAGGACCCACCCTCAGGGTTCTGGGGCCTACGTTACAGGCAGGGAGGGCTGTCCACCCACATCTTCCAGAAGCAATAGGAGTGCTGCTCTTGCTAAGTTTTCTGCTGTTTCTGCTCCTTCTAGGGCTGGGGGCAGGGATAGAACCCGTTGGCTGAAAGCGGTGGCTGCTCCCACTCCCACCATCCCCAGGGGCGTCCTGCTGCTGCTGCCACACATTCTCAAGATCCCGCTATGCCTGATGGACCCTCTCCACCAGGTCACCCTTCCAGTGCCCATAGAGTGCTGTCTGGTGTGCAATGCTGCCCTTGGCCCTGGGGTCCATCATGGTTGCCAATACATATTCCTCCTGCTGCAGGGGCTCATCAAACCGCATCTTCAGCTGCCACACCATGACAACTGCCTCAGCTGCCAGCTTCTTGCCCTGAGGGCCACAATCCAGCCACTGGAGAAACTCCTACAGCCTCCTGAGGAGTCTCTGGACCAAAGGGGTCACCTGGCTGATGGTGGCCATGGAGGAGCTGATTGTCTCCATCATGGCCAGGAATGGTCTCAGAAAAAAGACAGTGTGATCCAGGATCTCCCATTCTTCCCCATTGTACCCTGGAGGTGCCCCTCTGTCCATCACCAGTTGAACCTGATGCAAGCTGGCTTTCTGCTTGAGAAACCACTCATGCATCAGGAACGTGGAATTCCACCGTGTGGACAAATCCTACATCAGCTGGTGCACTGGAGAACCTTCCTTGGCCTGCTTCACCTGGAGGAGGTTGCTGCCCTTCACGCTCTGGTTAAAGAAACTAGACAGCTTCCTCCCCCACTTGATCAGGGAGCTAAAGGTGCCTGCCCCAATCCCCTTCTCCCCCAAGCCCAGAGCATCCCTGACCACCAGGTGAAGGGTGGTTGTGGTGCAAGGGATGCTGGTGAAGCCCCCCTTGCAGACTGCCCTCAATATGTTGTCTGCATTGTCCATCACCACGCACCCCTTGGTGAAGGGTGCACCTGGCATGACCCACACCCTCACCATGGAAGTCAGAGATGCCTAAATGTTCCGAGAAGTGTGGGGGCCATGGCATCCATGACTTCTGCCTGAAGGAGGGCTCACCTATACTTTGCTTTGGGACCGCTCCTGCCACTGCCAAATGCTGCCTCTGGGTCCTGCCACCAGAGTGCCATCATTTCCATGTAAGCGTGCTACACGTTCCTACTCAACTACAGGTTGGTGGTGAAGTGGACTGGGGCACCCACAGTCCCTTCCAGATGCTCCCTCATCCACTCCTTTAAACCCCGGTACAAGGCTGGCACCACCTGCCGACTCAGGGTGCTGTGTGAGGGCAACTTTAACTCGGGGGCAAGTAAGCAAACCAGACATCTAAACCCCATGTCCCCGACCACCGAGAAGGGCTGCCCATTGAGCACAATCATTTCCCCCAACATGTGTGTGGCTTTCAGTTAAAAGCCACGCCACCCTCCAAGTTCTGCAGCTGCCCCCACCCCAGCTCCTCCATGGTGCACTGACACTTCTGGGCCTCAACTGGCTTCTGCTGCTGCACCACTGATGGTGGATGGGAGGGGCAGAATATGATGGTGACACAGCTCTCGGAGGGACATTCAAAGTGGCCAAGGTTCTGTTGTCCTGACCACCAATGAGTGTCCCCAGAAAGTGGGTGTTCTCTATGGCAGGGGACATTTGCTTGCCGCACCATCTGAGACTGGGGGTCAAGTTGGTGGAGCAGTTGCTTGTCCGTAAGGTGAATCTTCCGCTGCTGGGATTCCCCGAGCTTCCCCTTGACATGGATTAATGGTGCAGTGGCACATGCCATCCCATGCCATGGGTAGTCTTGGGACGGGACTGTTCCTCAATCTGGGCTGCTGCTGCTGTGGTCCTGTTCCTACCTCCCAATGCCCGGCACCCGCCCCGCCTCTCTCTCTCTCTCTGACTAGATGGCCTCAGTCGGCCTATCTGACTGACCTCATGATGCAGGGTGGCATTGGGAAGCTGAAAGCCTGCCATCCGGCCTCTGCCTACATGATCTCGGCACGCCTAGCTGACTGGCTCTCTCTCTCTCATGCTGCACAGTCTTCTCCAGCATATCTGAGTGCCCTGACAAGATCCCAGTCTGCCTTCCCTACTGCCTCTCATGCCACGCTGCCTGTCTGCCTGCCCTGGTTGCCAAGCTCAAACCCTGCCTCAGCCTGGCTTCCACTGCTCATGCCATACTGCCTGCCTGTCTGCTGCTGACACAGCTGCTGCCTCTGCTGTATCATGGGTTCTGCTACTGGAAAATCCAATGTCTGTCACTGCTCCACTGATGCCTGGCAGCCTGCAATGCCTGGCCAAGTAGGGGTGCCAGGCCATCCACCAAGCCCCAAGCCTATGCGGCCTCTGATGCTGCTGCCGCTGGGTCTCAGTCGGTCAGCCATGGCACCACAGGCATCCCCAGGGGCCAAGTGCTGAGTCTGCCTTCCTGGGCAAGTCGGGGTGGCAAGTGCCAAGCTTTCCTGGTCGCTGATTCTGGAGCTCCCCAAGACTCCAGGTGGGGCCAAACTTTCTGAATGTTTGGGGGGATCCAAACCCCACCGGACTGAATGCATGAACCCGAACTAAGTTTTCAGATCAAACATCCAAACCTCTGAACCTCCGAACCCCGTTCTGTTTGCACATCCCTACTGGACAGTGGATAACAATAGGGAAAGAGTTAAGTAATCAATTAGTGCATTTGGAAAATCCCTCCTGAAATTTTTGTCCTAAAGCATCATTCAGTTTTATTTCTTAATACAGGGGCAACTTTCCTTTACATGCCAAAGTCAAGTATCTGGGCTTACTGCAGTTGAGACTCAGATGCAAAATCGCCTGTCTGCACAAAACGTCTACAAGAAAATTCATAGTTATTTTGCACTGAAATATCCATAGTTCTGTAGTTCTAAAGTGTAATAAAGCTGCTCATGAAGGAGAAACAAAACATGAGAAACATGAGAAACAAAAAGATTCAGATCCCAGAACTATCCCCAACTCCTGTTCCTGATCTCCCCTTTGTGTCTGTGTGCAGAGAGCTTTATAGAGATTGTGACTGAAACTCAATCTCAAATTCCATTTGATTCTCATTGAGAATTACTGTTCTTGGTTCATTCTAACACACGAGAATGAGCTGAAAACCATCAGCGTCTCATTGCATTCTCGCCAAGAATCTGAAAGGGGGAAAAGACATCTTTGCATGTGGAAAATGGCCACTGGGGTGATTGTGCACATGCACAGCCCTTTTCCAAAATGGGACTGGCAGCATTACTGCCATTTTAGAAAGTGGTTGCCGTTCTGCGCCTGTGCTGCAGCCCTTTTTTTTTTTTTTTTTTCACAGACTAGCTGTCATTTTCCAAAATGGCAGAGATGCTGCAAGTGCCATTTTGGAAAAGGGATGAGCATGTGGAGAACAGCTGCTGTGGCCATTTTGCTCATATGCATTTCTTTATATTTGTTTTTATGAAATAGTTCATGAAATTTCATACCAGGGCTAAGATTTCAGTGAGAAATTTTGTGAGATATCTCACGAGAACAAAAAGCGCTTCTAATTTCAACCCTAGTACAGATGAACTATAATGATGATGGGAAGAATGCAGAGGTTAGGCTGGTAATGAGCAATTGCAGCAAATGTTATTTCCAACTGAAGCAGGTCATTCACTTCCATTCATGTCAGAAGATAATTGTTTCACCATTTCCCACCATTTTAAAACAATTTTATGGCATTTTTTTGGTGTTTTGCTAGATCGGTAAATTGTTCAGTAAATTGCAATTGTTCAATAAATCAAACACCCCAGAAAGGGGACTATTGCTGCCCTAACTCTAAAGCAAAATGAACGTAATGGAGCTAACCTGCGTATTGGACGCAGACCTGCGTCTGGAACGGCAGGTGGAGGCAGTCGCCAAGGCTGCCTTCTGCCAGCTTTACCTGGTACATAGGCTGCGTCCGTATGTCTCTGGCCCGGACCTGGCCTCCCTCATCCATGCCTTCGTCACCTCGCGGCTCGACTACTGCAACGCACTCTACGTGGGGCTTCCCTTGTTCTTGGCCCGGAGGCTGCAGCTGGTGCAGAATGCGGCGGCCCGTCTTCTTACGGGGACGGGTCGCCGGGAGCACATTACACCGGTGCTCCGAGCGCTGCACTGGCTGCCGATAGTGTGCCGGGCCAAGTTCAAGGTCCTAGTGATGATCTATAAAGCCCTATACGGCCTTGGCCCCTCTTACCTTAGGGACCGCCTCGCCCTTCGCGCCCCGGAACGGCTCCTGCGGTCTGCCGGGGGTGCCCTCCTGGAGGTCCCCCGTGTTAAGCGGGGGGCCACGATGGAGCGAGCATTCTCGGTGGTAGGGCCGCGGCTGTGGAACTCCCTTCCGGAGGAAGCTCGCCTGGCCCCAAGCCTTTTGACATTTCGGCGGAACTGTAAGACCTGGCTGTTTGCCCAGACCTTTGGGAGGGGGGGGGGGGGGGGTGATTTTAATCCCCCGCCCATTTATCCATTTATTTATTGTTTTCTGGCCCTGTTTTATTGATGTATTTTATATTTATATTTTAAGTGAATTTTAATTGTTTTTATTGTTGTTGTTAGCCGCCCCGAGCTGCATTGCAGGAGGGGGCGGGATATAAATTTGTAAAATAAAATAAATATAAAATAAAAATAAAACTCTATGGTTTATTCTGAATAGTTCAAAAAACATTCATGAGCATTTCCGAGTTTCCTGAGTATTCAGACCCCTCCTCTGAAACTCAGTGAATGTTTGGGAATGCTCAGTAACTCAGAAGCAGGGAGCAGGAAGGGGGTGGGGAAGAGGGCCACCGAGGGTAGGTAACAGGGCAAGCAGGGATCAGGGAAGGGGATCAGGGAAGAGCAGCAGGGAAGGGGCCAGTTAGGGGAAGGGAAGGGGAGCCAATAGGGAGCAGGGGAGGGGAGCAGCAAACTCACCTAAACACTGCAAGAGACAGACATGCTGCTTTGGCCTCTGACACTGTGTGTTTGAATCCAGTTTGTCCAAGCATGTTCAGTCTAAAGCACTATAGGAACATTCTTGGAAATGTAGTCCAGATTGCTTCCATAGAGCATTAGATCTAATACTTATGGTGGAAAGTGATGTAAATTGAAAGAAAACCCTGTAAGTTGACAAAAATTGATGAAAATACTGGGAAATGATGAAAATAATGAAAAATGATGAAAATTCCAGAAATGAATAAAAAATGGAGAAATGAATAAAAACTGATCTCACATTAGCAGAAGCAAGGAATCATTGACTAGTGAGGAAGTACCAATGAACATTTGGAAGTGCTCCCAGAATGTAAGTAATTCCCAACAGTAAAGGAAAACTTGCTTTCACCTCAGCTCTAGTAGTAAGGATCCCATCAGCATGTTCACCACATCCTGTTTCCCTTTTAAGCAGAGCCATACCAGTTACAAATCCACCCAGAGAAATCATCAGACAGAAAGGAAGAAGAGGCCTGGTTTGTCCAAAAGTGCATACTTGGAGATTATGTAATTTCTCCAGTTTTCCAATAACCGATGCCATCAAGAACCTTTCATATGTTGCAGAGTAATAACTGATTTGCAGTCAGTAAGGACAAGTGCAGCTGAAGGTTTAAAAGCAGAACTTTACTTAAGCTGTCTCAGGCACAGATCCTTAGTTACATCTAACTAATAAGAAGACAAAATGGAGACTGAGACAAAGAGAGAGAAGGGAACAAGGAATGGTTCACAAAGGAATTAAACTGCAAAACCCCATCTCCCTTCCTTGTACAAATGAACTTAGCAGTACCATCTGGTGGCTCTATAATCAATTACTGTTCTTAATACAGCAGGAATTAACTTATGGATGTTGCGTATACCAACACCATATACCGTAGCAGATCAAAGTAATCTATGTGACATTGTGTTGCTGAAGTAATGTGCGATACTGAAAACATGACTGGATACAATAGCTTTGCAATCACCCAGACTGCATGGCAGACATTTCCTATATATAGATATCCTGGATTTCAATTGCCTGCTTATTCTGGCAACATATCTAATTTCATGTTGAACCATCTAACTTGCTTTTTGGTAAGAAACATTTCCCCAGTGTTATTGTCACCGGCCTAGCAATGGTTAGACATAAATCTCTTTCTCAGTAAGGGTGCTGATAATTTAAGAGCTTCACTGATAAGCAAGACTATATTTCCAAGCTCGTAACCAAAACAACCTGAACTGTAATATCTTCCCCAACAATGTTAAGATAGGATTATTCTGGCAACCGGTTAGAGTATAAATCAGCAGAATTTGGGTCCATATATGTTGACTAGAATTATATCTTATCTGATTAAAGAGAGACATTTGTAATCTTGCTACCAGTGTAATCATCGCTCTTACCTGTTGATGATCAGAGCCTAGCTTTTATTGCTTAACTGTACTCCAAGGAATCAAGAGATAATTGCAATTAGCCTGTGAACATTCATTCTAACTGAACATCCCTCAGAACTGTTACTATATAAAGCCCAGTAAAGTATATCAGAGAAAGAGGAAAACAGCCCCCACATATACATCCGTCATTATTCTTTCTTTAAGAGTTCAAGGTTAAATTGTTACGGTCAAACCTTGCATTTGGTTTAGTCAGAAAAACTCAAAATTACAGCTTATTGGACATACTAAATATGTTTGTTTTTTTCTTTCCCTTGGACAGCTTTTAAAATTAAAAATATTTGTTTTTGAAGGGGGAAAAAAAGGAAATCCTATATTGTATGGTTCTCACTCAAAACATAATGGATTTTTGGTTGCTCCATGAAAGCCCAAATGATTTTGAGGAAAACCTTCCCTAAAATTCTCCCCCCTGCACCTGGGGTGGGGGCGGGGGGTACTCTGTGTGCCTTTGAGAAGGAAGGCAGCACAGGGCAAACATGGCTGTGTCCCCCAGTGAGGAAGGGGTTAAGATGCAGTGAACCTAGTTTAAATTTGGGGCCATTGCCTCATCTGAGGCTTCTGGGAGAGAGGGGGGATTCTCAAAACATTCCCATTTCCTGCCCTGCTTAAAAGAAGGAAGCAGAAGTTAGGGCAGGCTGTCATGGTTTGTCCGGGAAGCTGGAGCAGCTGGGGTGGTCATGCATGGAGCAGCGATTCTGTGTAGTGG
Source organism: Sphenodon punctatus (assembly GCA_003113815.1). Classification (NCBI taxonomy): domain Eukaryota; kingdom Metazoa; phylum Chordata; class Lepidosauria; order Sphenodontia; family Sphenodontidae; genus Sphenodon; species Sphenodon punctatus. The sequence continues at coordinate 100,957 of QEPC01001365.1, forward strand.
GAGACCCAGTGGAGAAGGCCTGGAGGTGGTATGAAGGCTGGCCCCTGACAATGGAGAATAGCCTGGAGGGGACAGAGAATGCAGGAGGTGAGGCAGGACAGAACCAGAGAGGAGTGGAGGCCAAGGCACCTGGCCTAGGTCTCATGGCAACTCAAGAAGTACAATCCTCCTTCCCGCTCCATGGCCTGTCCTCCCAGCTCCCAGTTTACGAGGCACAGGGCTTGGCTCAGGGGGTGGAGTGGGGGGGACAGTTAGTTAGTGAGACAGATCATTGGCACCGTCCTTCTTTTTGAAGCTTTTTGTCCTGGTGGTGAGGCATCCCAGGGTTTGGGTGTTGGAAATACATTCCTTTGGTTGCATCCCCCCTAAGCACCTCATCCTGTTTGTTTGCTAGAAACACCAGGAGTAGACAGACAGATCAGGGAACCCTTCCCCCATCCTATCTGTCCTACTCCTGTCAGGACCTGATTGGTCAATCTCCTCCCCCAGGAGATT
>QEPC01001365.1:104257-120016 GCA_003113815.1 Sphenodon punctatus
GTCTCTCCCCCAGCTCCTGTCTCTCAGATTGTAAGCCCTAGGGGCAGGGACCATGTCTATTTTATTACTTTGTAAAGTGCCAGGTACACTGCTGGCGCTATATAAATGTTTGTTAATAATAAATAATAATAATAATGATTGTTAAAGTGTGATATACAGCCCTGTTAAATTTCATGTACACTGGTTGGACTACAAAGGTGTTACAGTCAGACATACATTTATAAGATAATTTAAAGGTGATCTACCCTTTCATTTTAAGTGAGCGTTTTGTGCCCTATGGTTCCAGTGCATGCATACTGCTGTTCTAGATGGAAGATACATGGGTATCCCTTATGCGGATAGACTATGCCCTTATTGTTTGTTGGAAGTTGAGGACATCGTCCATTACCTTCTTATATGCCCAATGTTCTCTGGTTTACATAGGATGATGGAAGTAATGTTAGATGTTCCTCCTAATTTAACAGTGAAGCAGAAAATAGTTTTCCTCCTTGCAGGTATTAATCCAGCACACACTGAGACAATGGCTCTATATGCATATTTAATGCAAAAAGTTAGGGTTATGAAATTGGTTATGTTGAATTATTAAATTGGACCTAATGTAAGGTTTTTTCCCCAGTAGATTATTAGTTGGGGTGTTATGATGGTTAATGTGATGGTCCTAATGTTCTGGTGCATTCTATGAAATGTGTGTGTATTTTGATTTTATATGTTATATGCTATGCATATTATGTTTGCTTTGGTTTGTCATGGCCTGTGGCCAGTACAATAAAGATTTCATTCATTCATAAGATAATTGCTTATACCACCAGGACCCTTTATCCAATCTTTCTGAAAGTTGGCAGAGATAGTAAATATGGGAAGGGTTATAAACTTGCCAAGTTTCATCTACATTAAATGTGAGACAAAGAAGTTACAGCTAAGAATATATATGAAGGTTTTTTCAAAATAATATCATTCAACTTCTTATAAAATTGGATTCTTTTTTCCAATCTTTTAGAAATTAGGTACACTTAATGCCTTCAGTTGGAAGTAAAAACTCATGGGTGACAATCTCAGTTGGAGGACATCTCTCTTTTTAGTGATGTCCAAAACAGTAAGTAGGGGTTTTGTGTTTGCTTTGGCAGAAAGTTTGGGTAGAAAATGATATTATTACTTGGCATCATGTCAAAACATTCTGCTAGTGGAGCAGCAAAAAGGAAAAGGCTTCAGAGACACAGAGGTGGACGTGGGGGCATAACTGTGGGCTGAGTCCAGGCCCTCCCCTGCCTTGCTACACCTCTGGTTTGTTTGTTTAGGGTTTTTTGTATTTGTTTAATCATCTTGTAATAAGAAGAAAATATTTCCTGATGAGTTTTGCTTAAAAAAGGACTTAGTTTTAAAAAGGATCAAACTCTTATTATTTAAAATCTTAGACCCAAAAGCCCATTCCGGTCTTACAAAAGTATTGCATTCTGAGGCACAAACTAGACTAGAGTGACTGGTTCTGGGACTAAAGGGGAGCACTTATATGACATTACGTCCTGTGCTCTGGAGGAAGGGCTCCACCTGTGGACAATGCCTGACAAGCCAGTGGAGCACTGGCACTGCAGATACATATTCAAGTTCTTTGTGTTTGTTTATGCCTACACTTGGAGTGTCTGTGTCTCCTTTTTGCAAGGTTCTCATAGTCCAAGTATTACCGTACAAACAAACCAACACTACACATTGAAAAAATCTCTGTCTGTCTATCAGTTTATCCATCGATTTGTCTTCTGTTATATAATATCTCAGCGTAGACATCACTGGAAAAGTCTGTGAAATAAGCAACAAGAATGAAAGTTCCAAACTTCATGAAAGATAAATCATCACCTATATATATTAAATTGTGTGGGTGTTTTTGATCTCACACAAGTTATGTAGTAGGAATAATGCTTATAGAAGTGGAGTATAATGAGAATAAATAGTTTTGTGGTTATCAAGCACTTCAGTCTTTTATCAGTTGAAAACTACATCGATTGTTTCTTTCATACCAATAGGAGTGGTAGCACACAACCTTTAATCCAAATAACATTAAAAGAAAGAAAATGAAGCACTTTCCTCAGAACACAGTATGCATGTTTTGAAGAATAGCATAGTTTTCTAATTCAAAGATACAGAGGTAATGTCTGCTTTGTTACACAAGTATGAATCTGCAGTAACTCCATTGCTGCTGTAATTTAGATCACAGGAATCAGAGCCACTGAGACCTGCTGCTGCACATTTCCAAAGGGAAAGGCTGCCAAACTTTGCTTCACACTGGACTTGATCCTACCATCCTTAATGAAGTTGGGTCTTAAGCTTCTAGGAGTCCTGTTGCAGTATAGTAAATTGTTTGCAGAGAAATTATTCTAAAATAAAATACTAGTCAGCATGTGCAAGGATGGGAGAATATGGCCATTTAGAAATTGCTTTAAAAGTATGTTGATGGAGGCAAAGTAGTGCAGATTATATCTTTTAGTAGGCCAGTGTTTGGAACCAAACAGAAACTACATCCTCTTCTCATGATTTGAAATGTATAGCCCAAATGTATAGCCCCGGACTGCTTTGTAGGAGGGGCGGGGTACAAATTTATTAAATAAATAAATAATAAATAAATAAAACAGTGATTCTCAGTCAATGGATCACTACTTCAAATAAGACCACAGAGTAAAGTTCCAATGGCTGAAGCATTTCTACAGCTGTAGATGTCTTTAAAGCTAAACCTTTGGTCCAACTGTGTTTTTGAGCAGAATTATGTTTTTCAATAGACAATAAAGATGCAGAGACAGTACAAAATAATTTTAATACAGGTATTTTGGGAGTCCCGACCTCCACACCGATTGCCTTGCTACGAGCAGCAACTGGACTTAATTCAATAGCTCTCTTAGCAATCCTGAGGGCACTAGCCTACTAGGATAAAATTCGCTGTTCAGATCCATCTTGTTTTGTTTACCTATCTTGGACAGAGCAATTTCATCATACAGATAGTAAATAATTGGTGGTAGAAAGAAATCTTGCAGGTTTTGGATAGGATTGATCTATCATCTTCCTTCTGCTTGACCCTGCTGGATACGTGGGTGAACATCACGTGTAAACGTGGAGGTGCATGGGTGTGTGCTTCTTCAGCCCACAGATCCCCCCCCCACACACACACACTTTGGGTATTTTCAGACGTTACGATCCCACGCTCAACCACAGTGAATACCCACATGGTGAACAAGGGACTGTAATGTCTGTTGGCCTGACAGGTGATTCCCATCAGATGTTCACCCCCGTGAATCACAGGCAGGAATCTTATTGACCACGAAAATGGCCCTCCTGCCTCGGACCATGGCCATTTGCATGATCAATGAGATTCCCGCCCGTGATCAATGGGATCATCACGTTTGTTCCCTGACCATGGCCTGGAATCAGCGGCCATGCCCGCCGCTGATTCTGGGCCATGGTCAATGCCTAGGGGGGCGGGCAGGCGCTGCGGTTGCATTGGCCGCAGTGACCACCTTTCTTTTTGGGGGCGGCCGGCAGGCCTAGGGAGCATGGGGGTGCCCTTCCCCAATCCCCCGCCAGGATCAGCCGGCGGGGGATCAATTGGTGAAAATACCCATAGAGCAATCATCGAAAACATAGATGGTTGCATGTTGACAAATATGGCTTAATGGGGAAGAGTCAACATGGATTTAGTAAAGGTAAATCATGCCTCACTAACCTGTTGGAATTCTTTGAGGGTGTAAATAAGCATGTGGACAAGGGAGACCCAGTAGATATAGTGTACCTGGATTTCCAGAAAGCATTTGATAAGGTCCCTCATGAGAGACTCTTGAGAAAGTTAAAAAGTCATGGGATAGGAGGTAGTGTCTTACTATGGATCAGAAACTGGTTAAAAGATAGAAAGCAAAGGGTAGGACTAAATGGTCAGTTTTCACAATGGAGAGATGTAAAAAGTGGTGTGCCTCAGGGATCTGTATTGGGACCGGTGCTGTTTAATGTATTCATTAATGATTTGGAAAAGGGTGTTAAGAGTGAGGTGATCAAATTTGCAGACGACACCAAGTTATTCAAGGTAGTTAAAACACGAGCAGACTGTGAGGAACTGCAACAGGATCTTACGACACTGGGTGCCTGGGCATCTAAATGGCAAATGAGATTTAATGTGGACAAGTGCAAAGTGATGCACGTAGGGAAAAATAATCCAAACTATGCGTACACAATGCTGGGTACTAAGCTAGGAGTTACCACTCAGGAAAAGGATCTGGGGGTGGTTGTGGACAATACAATGAAATCCACAGCGCAGTGCGCAGCAGCAGTCAAAAAAGCAAACAGAATGTTAGGAATTATTCGGAAGGGGATAGAGAATAAAACTGAGGATGTCATAATGCCTCTATACAAATCAATGGTGCGACCGCACCTCGAATATTGTGTGCAGTTCTGGTCGCCCCATCTCAAAAAAGACATAGCTGAACTAGAAAAGGTACAGAGAAGGGCAACAAAAATGATCAAGGGCATGGAAGGGCTCCCGTATGAGGAGAGGCTTGGTAGGTTGGGGCTCTTCAGTTTGGAGAAGAGACGACTGAGAGGAGATATGATAGAGGTCTATAAAATCATGAGTGGTGTGGAACTAATAAACAAGGAGCAGTTATTTACCCTCTCAGCTAGTACTAGAACTAGGGGACACTCCATGAAACTCATGGGTGGCAAGTTTAAAACAAATAAAAGAAAATATTTTTTCACTCAGCGTATAATTGGGTTGTGGAATCTACTGCCAGAGGCTGTGGTAAGGGCCAGTACTATAGCTGAGTTTAAAAGAGGTTTGGACAAGTTTCTGGAAGATAGGTCCATTAGCAGCTATTAGCCAGACAGGATCAGGGAACATGACGGGAGCTGGGGGAAAACAACAGGGAATGGATCCCCCATTGTGACCTGTTGGGTGCTTCTCCCAAGCCACCGTGATTGGCCACTGTCGGAGACAGGATGCTGGGCTAGATGGACCATTGGTCTGAGCCAGTATGGCACTTATTATGTTCTTATGTTCTTATAGGTTGCTCCATGCATGGGGATGCAGGAGGGATGGGCATGCGCCCGTGTGCACCCGCCCTCTCCCCACACTGGCCCTGCACCGGTGCGCCCACGAACCTCCCCCACCCCCAGTCACAGCTTGTTTTAAAAATAGTCTTCTATGAAGTATGTTGCAGGTTTTAGTTGCTATCTGAGTTGTGGAGTAATATTTAAGTCACAAAATGGGACCATACAGCCAAAACGTTTTGCAATTACTTTTCTATAAGTTTTGTCACTGATATAGAATACAAAAAATCATATTTTTGCCTTGTGTAGATCGGTGATGACAAACTTTCTGAAGTCTGGTGCCAAATTAATTAAATAATCAACTTAACTAACGTGAAATGGTTTCAGTGTGAAAAGCCAGCAACATTAGGCCTGAGAAGACATCTGCTATTATATATCTATGGAAAGCATTGTAATCCTTGGCTTGTATCTGCTTGTTTTGACAGCTACACATAGCACATTCATTTCATGCATAAGATGGCTTCTTGTGGCCAATTTTGTTTTATTCATAGATGAGAACAACTGTTCACAGGAATAGGTTGATCCAAAAAATGATGATGTAATGTGTGCTAAATAACCCTAGCCCATATTTCAAGTAATTTTGTAAACTGCACTAATAATTGTACTTCTTTGGCATTTAAATAATACAACCACCCAGACTGGTAGACATGACCAACTTTTTTATTTGAGGTTAGGTACGAGTAAAATGCAGTGCTACTATCACACACAATAGCTACACAATAGTATCACACCTACTGTCACGCATGGTTGAATTAGTATTGTGCATGATACTCCTTATTTCCAAGCAAGGAGTCTGCATATCATGAGCTTTTGTACTGTTGTGCTAGGAAATAAGTAATATTACAATAAGGAAAAAAGCATTGTAGCTTGTTGGTGGTAGTGCCTAACCCAAGTCTCTTTGAATGCCAAACTTGGCATAGATGCCAATGGCTTGCTATAGCTGATGTAGATGCATAGTTTAGGCATTTGTTATTATGGTGAGAATATTAGAATGTTTTAGTTTTTTCAGCATTTGGCTTGCACTCAGTATTTCTTCTGCTTAGACAAACTGGCCATATTCAAACAGGGGGATAGTGCTGCATGACTAAAATGAGAATCATAGAATTGTAGAGCTAGAAGGTACCATAAAAGTCATTGGAGCTGATCCCAAGCCCCACAGACTGGTGCACAGAGCATTCACGGCATGCACACACACCCAGCATAGGGCCTACAACATATGTACAAACCACACATGGTGTGCACGTGCGTGCAGCAGTGCGTGGGGTCCCAACTGTCAGGAACTGTTGGAGCAGAAACTATCCTACCTAGATCATCCCACACATTCTCATCCAGAGTCTTCTTTAAAACCTCCAAAGATGGAGAATCCAAAACTTTGCTAGGTAGCCCATTCCACTGCCAAACTGTCTTCACAATCAGAATATTTTCCCCAAGGTTCAATCTAAACCAACCTTTCTTCAGTTTGTACTCAATGACTGAAATCCCCCTCCCCCCCTTGTGTATTGTACACGCAGGAAACACGTGAATCTGCATGGAAGCCACACAGCACAATTGCCCAAGAACAGGTGTGTGTGTGTGTGTGTGTGTGTGTGCAACTGATTCGTGTGCACACCATGCATGCAGTGCACAGGGCATGGGATCGGCTCCACTGCCTGTTGTCCTATCCTCCATAGCAAGGGAGAATAATTGTTCCTTGTCTTCTTTGACAGTCTTTCAAATATTTGTAGACTGTTAACATAGTCTCTCTTCTTCTTTTCTCCAAGCTAAGGATTTTGAATGTGGTAGAAAATGCAGTCCCTTTAGTGACTTTTTTTAACAACTTATTTTCTCAATTAAGCATTTGAATGTTTCATAAACTCCCAGTTCATTGGGAAAAACTGACTCTCAGAATTGTCCCTGTTCAGACCATGTCACAGAGAAGTGCTCATATCCCAGTGGATGATCAGTACTTCAGAGAAACATGAGATCTCTTCCTGGTAGCAAAGGAGCTGTAGCGAAAGGGCTGACACCTCAAGAGTCTGTTGGGTTGTAAAAGAACTTCAGGAGTGCTTGGGAAACTAGCAATGCAGAACTGAGTTTTAGTCAGTGAAATACCAATTGCCTCGCTGCTAGATAACCACTCTTTTTTTTTTTTTTTACCCATCCCATTCTGATGTAAACTGCCATCGGGTTCACAGGAAATGGGGGAAGGTGCTCTCAAATAATCACTGCTTTACAAAAGCCTGTTTTACTTTTATGTTCAAAACGGTGATTATTTGAAAGCATCTTCTCCCATTTTCAGCATTCTGACATCTGTTTCTATGGGAACTGGAACAGGAGCAGCAACAGACTTATAGGGATTCTTACACATTTTCAGAGACTGAGGCTGAACTACATTTTGAGCAGGGGAAAAAAATATACATATATCCAGACTTCAGTTTAACTGTGCAATGGTATGAGGAGAAAAGAGATGTATCGAGTCAAAAATTATTCCGATCTGATGGAGAACTGCTTTCTCTAACAGCCTCCAAATAGTTTTTAGAAGCATAGAAGTGGAGATTTGGAAGGGTCAGTGGTCTCTACCCCAAAGAAGAACACCTTATGCTTGTTATACATGATTTATTTTTAATACCTCCATGTTGGTTACTACTAATCACTCAGTTCTTTTTCTGGGTTCTTACAAATCAATTGTTTTATGATTTGTTTGAGAATCTTCCCAGGTATTCCTAACTGGGCTATAATTCCCTGGGTAAAGCCACACAAAATGTTACCACGGGTTGGGTAGCCTTACCCCAATTTGGGCACTGTTACCATGCGATGCAGTGACTCACATTCCTGGCAGCCACCAGATGTTTACCCCACTCCAAGACAGGGTGAACAGCTGGCTGCTACATGCCGCATCCTCAGAAAAAGGCCGGGGATACAAGGTGTAGCAACCTTACCCAAAGTGGCCTGATAAGGGTGCCCAACTTGCAACAGCACTGCTGCCACTCATGGTCCTGGTCCCTGTTTGCCCCATCCGGTGGCAAGGTTTGCCATGGGGCTTTGAGTGGTGGGTATGTTACCATTCCCACATGGCCATGTCATGGCCGGGGGTGGGATAATGGGATAATGGGCTCGGGGAGGGTGGGTGGTGTGGGAATGGACTGGGTGCCCTGGCATGTGATCAGTGCCTCGAACTGCCCTGTGGCATGGCTGGACAGTGGCCTGCCCACCCAGGTTCCCCATGGGGGGCAGACAGTCTGCACTGCCTTCCATGCTGGCCCTGAATTATGGCAGATGCAATTACCCACCCTGGGGCACGCGGGAATTGGTCCCAGCTGAGTTTGTCTGGCTCCACCCCCTAAGCCTTCTTTCTTTTTTCAAAGATAGGCTTTGACTGCTTTTCTCCAATCCTCTTGGTGCGCACCAATTCTCCATGAGTTCTCAAAAATATTATAGGTAGAGGTCAGAGGTTTCATCAGCTGTCTCCTTCAACCTGCTTGACCTGAATTAATTTAATTTGGCCAAATATTCACTGACATATACCCTAGTTATCCTTCCCTGTGTCCCCTCCCCCTTGTTTGCTTGTGATCTCACCGCAGCTTACCTTCATATTGGTAAAGCTTACCTTTATGAACATATAACTATCTTGTGATTATATTTTCAGACTTTCATTACCCCCCACCCCACCCCGAAGATTCTGCAGCTTTCTTTTTTAAAATGAAAGCTAAGATTCTCGTGATTTTGTTGCAAATCTTTCAGTTTGGGCCTTTAAAATTACAAGGCCCCAAGACAAAAAACCTCAAGAATACATGACCTTGTCACTGCATTTGGAGCTGTTGAAAGACTTGGGTCATACTTAAACACAGTGTCTTCTAAAGCACTCAGAAGCCAGAGAGAACCCCTACTTATGCCTTTCAAGACACTTCCCCCTCTGTTTCTGAGAGACTCTGCCTGCCATTTGAGGAGACCCTGGGCGGGTAGGGCACAAGGCCCTGCTTTCTCCCCACGTTGTCAGAAATGGCTACTGTCCACAGAAACAGTAGAATGAGGCATTCCTTGGACACAGGTGGCCACAAGGGCTACAATTGTGTCTTGTTCCCACATGCGGTACATAAGGAATGGACAGGCTATGTGTTCTTCCTGTTTAGTTGCTCCTAGAAGAGTGATTCACAACCTCCCTCAGAATGATTCCTAAGTACAATAGAAAAAAGTTTCAGGATTCCCAGCCATACAACACGTTGGGTGTTTTCAGATGGATGCAGGGATGTCCATTCCTGGAGTTCCAGAGGTGCCCCCCTGTGTTTCTGGCAGCTTTCAAACATGGGTCTGGATCAGAGAGACCTGGCTGGTTCCCTTCCCTGACTGATTGACCACCTGCGTGGAGTCCCCCCCCGAACAGAGTTATGGACTAGAGTGTCTGCAAAGCTATTGTGTTGCCTGAGGTAATGGCCAGCTGGAAGTGGAACAGCAGTGTGGGTCTGCATATCAGATGGACTGCTGCTCCATTTTATGCTAGTGTCCCAGGTTTGGCTAGCCTGCTCCACCGGCGGTGCTCTGGGATGTTCTGGAGTGCTGCCAGCAGGGCTGCCCAGGATCAGACACAACCAGCACTGATTCAACATCTGACATCATGGTACCTTTAGACTGATGGGTCACTGTAAAGGTGGAATGAATAATGGATTTCATATTTGCAGATATTATTCAAATTTGTATATAGCTGTCTGAATATCCAGTCGCAACGGGTATTTTTGTCTCCACCTTTTGGGGCATTTTGGTATTTCAATAATTACAGTAATGGTTATTTTGGGCATTTCATTATTTTGATTACTTTCGGCATTTTTACACACACGTTAAAGTTCCGGATTTTTCAGTCTTCTGAGTTTACAAGTCCACAAGTAAGTTCCAGATTCATTTTTCACACACACGCTGCCCTGAGGCAGTTCCTGGATGCTTTCTTCACACAAACACTGCCCTGAGGCAGCCTAAAGTAGCCGCAGCTGTAGATGCGACAGGCTGACATGGAAACCAAGAGATCACAGCTGCCTGGAGCAAAGAAATTTACCAGGAGAACGTTTTATACAGAAAAGTTCTGGGAGAAGTTCTACGCAGAAGTTCAAAGATCCGGATGTTTAAGATCTGGGTGAGTGATTTAGACACACAGAAAGTTCAGGATGTAACAGCAAACATCCAGGAGAAATGTGTGTGTAAAAACACCCTTTGTTTCAGCTGCTGCACATGTGCAATAGTGCCAATAGGGTCAAAACAAAGTGAACAAAATTCCAAAATATTTGAAACAAAATATCCAAAATAACGATAGTGACCAAAACAAAATATCTGAAATGATTATTCAACTTATTGAAGAATAATAGCAATTAATATCTGCTTTGTTTGAGCTTTAGCAGATAGAGCAAATTTGATGGATATATTTATTTTGTCAGATATTCCTTTAAACTCTACAGTATACTACTGAAATCTGAGCATGAAAATGTCATGATTATCATTAATGAATAATCTGCAAGCTGTTGTTTTTATGAGAAAGGAAATCAGTAATAAATAGGCAAACAGTGGATAAGTAACTTTTGAATACGATATACAATTCAGTCCTTTAAAATTTCAGAACCAAAGATTACACATGGTGCAAAGTTGATAGTTGGGAGTGAAAGGATAAGTAACCACCAATAGACATTTATTAGAGCTGAAATAATACCCTCAATTTTGGGCACCGTGTCAGGTACCCGATGGGCTACCTGAGTGATGATTGGGTACCTGCTTATCTGAAAAACCAGGTAACAGTTGTACCAAGTCACCCATTTACTGGTCAGTAAAGCAGTTTGGGAAAATAGTGAAAAATGAGACACACACGAGAGAAATTGACATGGAATCTAAAAAAAATCCGTACTGGACGTAGGTACTCTGGGGTGAGAAGCAGAAAGTTGAGACATCCAGTTACTCACTGGGCACTAACAATTACTACCTAAAAGTGGCGCGTTAGGTACCAGAAATCCAACTGGTTTACCCATTTTTCTAGGTATTTGTTTCAGCTCTGCTATTCACATAACATACAAGTTTTTTTTACTGAAAAGAAAGCTAAATTCTCTGAAGATACCTAATCAGCTTTTGATAGGTTATAGACCATCACACTTTGAGAAGAGTAGCAAAATGTTAATTCCTCAGCTGGAGAGTCTTACTCCTGGAGTGAATGATGCAGATGAGAGCGTTAATTGGAAGCTTAATTGGAGGCTCAGAAGAGCCAACAGAGAGGTGAGAGGAGAGAAGCGAGGGATGTAATGAGAAGTGAGGACTCACAGACCTAGATCTAGTAAATATTTGTGACAACTATCATATCCAATGATCTTGGCCAATCTGAACCTTATCTGCAAAAATAGATAGTAGCTGCTATTTGGGACCATCTTTGGTGACTATTTGGTTTGAGTTGTGTTGTGTTTTCAGTTGTTTGGTTATTTGGTTTTTGTTCATTTCTGCTGTTTGCACATGTACAGTAGACAAAAGTGAAATAAGCAAATAGCCCCAAATCCCTGAATAACCCAACAACTGACCCCCACAACTTAATAACTAAGCATGCCTCCCTCAATAAAATTGATATATGAATACCCACTTTTGTTGAATATAACATTCGAACATTTGGAAGTCTATCCAAAAATGCAAATAATATCTCTGAGTACAAAACCCACTATTCATTTCAGCTCTAAGTTGAAGTAATATTGAAGACTGTCACTGAGCAGGGGGTATAGTGGGGCCCAGCATGAGGCAAAGGCAACAATAGGAGAGGATTTTTTTAAAATTATTTTTTAAAAGAAACAGCCCTGTGGCAGGCATTCTGAAGAGGAAACTGGGCTAAAACAGAAACGGTGTGTGCACTGTTTTATGAATAAATTTCTCTGCAGAGAGGAATTAGTATGATAAAGTAAACTGGTATGAGGGTATGTGAAAGGAAGCTTGTCACACAAGTTGTTTTAGTGATGTGCAGTAGTGTGACCATTGGGTATTCATGCTCCATTAACCAAAGCTACTCATACAAAGACAAATAAAGGCCCCGTTATGATAACCAATTCTAAAATGAGCTAGCAAAGCACAAATTTTTAAAAAATTAAAAATTGAACTCAACTTAGGCTTGGCTCCTTACTGTGCCTCACTGTGCTAGTCAATTTTTAAAAAACAAACAAACATTAAACCAAAAATATAATAAATAAAATAATAATAATAATAATAATAATAATAATAATAATAATAATAATAGTGTGGCTAATCCCATTGTCTGAAGACCCTGCGTGGCACAGTCTGACTGCAATGGAGGTGTGTGAGGTTCCCGTGTGGGCATGCACGGGTTCCATGGCATCGGCCCAAATAAATAAATAAATAAATAATATATGCTTTTCTTGCAAGCAATAAATCCCGTACAATTTCAATGATTTTAATGAGAGTTTTGCTATTTAACTCATCTAGTACAGGATAAAACCCTTGGAAAAGAAGAGATAGCACTGCTAAGAAGAGCTAAGCAAATGATGCTTCAGACCAGCGTCCACTAACTGTTAAACAAGATCACATTTTTTATCATCCATAAATCAACCTCCAATGAATCAACACGGGAAAGCCAGGGTTGATTAATTCAACCCATAAAGATTTAACCATACATTTAACGAATCCAGCAAGAAATATTACAATATTCATAATCCCCAAGGAGATATGGGCCATACATTTAACTATCCCAACTCGTATTATAACATATAACATCAATAATTATAAAAACTTAGAAGTAAGGCAGTAAGGCAGAGAAGTCAGATACAACCTATTTCGAGGACGAATCAAGTACAATCAAATAAGTTTATTAATAAATTTGGCTTTCGCCAGCTCAATATTACTATAGCAACCATAAGAAACTAGCAGACAGTAAATTCCTCACACAATAAAAATATTACAATTAACCTATGCAATAAGCCATCTAAATAAATGGGCTTCCACCCAATTATAAGAAACTTCTTCTAATTTCATCTGAAATCTATTCAGCAAGGTCCTTGTTAATATTGAGCACTTGCCTTAACTTAGATTTTATCTCAGTCCTTCTTTTCACTATTAGCCAGAGATAAGTTACTAATACTGTCATTTCTTTAATGTCAGCTAAAGTGAGAAGAAATTTATAGCAATTTTCAGGAGAAAAATCTTTATTATTTTTTAATAAAGGAATTAACCAAATAGTCCTCAAATTGTTATAATAAAGACATCGGAGAAGAAGTTGTTCAATTGACTTATCCTCCTCCAGACTGCAGAGAGAGAGATAATATGTTTATTGTGTAGCCAAGGCTATTACAATCCAGATAACACTGGAACCCGTAAAACAAAACACATCATTGGAAAAATAACATTAACAAATGCATAGATGCCAGACACATAAAATTCTTGGTACGTCCACTGTATCCAGTGAGATGTATCAAACAACTCCCTCTCGATGACCCATCCACTAGTCTTAAACCAAAAAAAAACCCAAAAAAAACAGGTGGGCAGATAGATGGAAACTTAAAACTACTCTTAATTAGAGGCCCTTTTGGTAAGAGAGGGATTTACGCCTGCGAGCCACTGCTAGACCAAAACAGGTCACTGAAAGAGTCAGTGGAGAATCTAATGGGCTAAGAAACCACCTGAGAGTAGAATGGGGGCTGTTGGCATAAGATAAAAAAGGAAAGGCACCCCACAACTTTTCCATAAGATCAATCAAGGTAGGGCATTGAAAAAAGACATGATCGAGAGAATCAGGCTCCAAAAGATCACAAAGCGAGCAGTACCGGTTCTCTCTAGGAACCCCTGCATATCGGCTCTAAAGGATATGTGGAGAAAAAGCCTCATATCTGAGGCGAGTAAAGGCCAATCTTGCTGGGGCATCCAACCAGGAGAATAGATAACTGAATTTAGCCTGGAAGGGGACCGGGGCAAGGTAAGCAGGGACAACTGTCTGAGATCGTAGGAGAGAGTCCTCTAGTTGAAGGTCTTGGTCTGCCAGCCTCCTTAATATGAGAGATTTGGCAGATTCATGCCTGAGCACCAGCAAGTGGGCATGGGAAAACCCCCATTTGTGGGCTTCTAATTCCATCATGGAGTCCCAATCACTCAACAAACCATAAGTAGATGCTAAGGAGAGGAGCAACCGATCCTGCAGAGGGAAAAAAGTTATTTTCAGCCAGTATCAAAAAGAAGACCGGAGGGCAGATTGCCTTAATGTATGGCTACCAGATTTTGCTCTTAAAATCGCCTGTGGCATACCCTTTGAGAGACCCAGTATTGCATGCAAAAAAACATTTTGAATAACTTCCAAATCATCAACTAAGGCTAAGCCCCATACAGGAAAAGCATACAAAATGTGGGAGATTACTTTCGCCCTAAACACACAAAGAGCCTCCAGACTGCATGTGTACTGACGAAGGTCATAAGCAAGGCGGCATACCTGCCCTCAGTAACTTCAGTCTGGACAAATTGGAATCGTAGGTGCGTATAGCACCTGCGAATATTTCTATTTGTCATCCCATCTAGATAGGGTTCCAAAAATACAGAGTTTTTCATTTGACCCAGCCCAGGTGCCGCTTTCCATTGTGCAACTATAGTGAGATCATCTTGTTTCCCTATGTCATTTAATCTAGAGTAAATCTCCTTTTTAATTCCCACTAAGGGTTTCCCTACAAAATATTCAAAGGAAAATCCCAGGCTGTTCAAAAGTGAGGCTAAATAGGACAGCCAAGGATAAGTCCTTGGTCTTAAATTATCTAATTCCTCCTTTAAGCTGATAATAAGGAAAGTGAATTCCTGATATAGCAAAAGTCTCAACCAGAAACTTACAAAGGTTTTTTTGAGAGACTTTCTATGGAATCTAGTCCAGTCTCAACCCTCATAACTGCACTAGGGACACCATTACCCACACCCAACAACCGCCTTAGAAAGATATTTTGAACTCTTTCAAGAGCAATCGTGTTGGGAAAAGAAATAATATCTAAACCCAAAGTAGCCAATGAGGGTACCGTTGCAAGATATGTTTGAATAAATGTGGAGATAGGAACTCCCTTAGAGACACTTGCAGTTCTAATAATTGCACGTGCAATAGTAAATGCTTTAGTTGCCCTATGTTGAATATGTGCAGTCCAAGTCCCTCTATTTGTGAAAGTAACTCAAAGATACATGAAGGATTTAACTACCGCAAAGTTCTTGCCACTAACTTTCCATAATTTTGAAGCAGATTGACGCCCAGCAACCAAAATTCTAGATTTTTGAGCATTAATCCTACAATAGGAATCCAGTCTATTAATTGCTCGTCATAACCCTATTTCTGTTTGGGAAAGCAGAGCCAAGTTGTCTGTGTACAGACCTTGGAGTTCCCAATTTTGGGAGGATGAATATCTTCTTCCATTAAATAGCGAACTAAATCAGATAAATATAAACTGAAGAGTATTGGTGCTAATAAGCATCCCTGCTTTACACCTCGATTAATGAGAATGGGCTTGCTTTGTCCACCTTCATCTCCACCCTTGACTCCTACTTTATTGTTCATATGAAGTTGAATAATAAGAGCCAACAGATTTTCGTTCAGACTCAGTAATTTCAGTTTCTCCCAGAGTTTATCTCATGGGACCGAGTCAAAGGCTTTGGTGAGGTCTACAAAGGACACAAATAGCTTCCCTTTTCTAATTTTGCAGGGGCTTGCAGGGGCTGTGTGCGTTTGGT
>QEPC01001365.1:137814-160762 GCA_003113815.1 Sphenodon punctatus
AGAATAGGCTGCAAACCTAGTCAGCTGCCTCCTTAGACCTATCCTAGTTTGTGAAACCAGGTCAAGGTCGTCAGCAAACAATAAACAGCTGATTGGTCTATCCGACAGCTTAGGGGGATGAAACTGAGGGCTTGCCATCAGGGGTGCAAGGTCATTTATAAAAAGATTGAACAGAGTGGGGGCCAGGACACACCCCTGCCTCACCCCCACATTCGTGTAGACCATACTGGATACATGGCCTGCCCTATCCACCCTGATTTTCAAAGAGGTGTTCTGATGTAATTTTTGGGTAAGAAGGAGAAGCCTGCGATTCATAGACGTAGCACTCAACTTATCCTATAACAACTGCCGGTTAACCCTATCAGAAGCTGCCCGCAGGTGGAAGAAGGCAACAAAGAAACGGTACTCCTAGCCCTATACTTCTCGATAAGATGTAACAACATGAGTCCATGCTCCATTGTGGATCGAGAGCTCTGGAAACCAGCTTGCTCTGGATATAATATGGCATTCTCATTTATCCAGGAGGTCAATCTGAAGAGAAGCACTTTTCCATAGAGCTTGCTGACAACACTCAACAGGCTAATAGGCCTATAATTCACTGTTTCGGCTTGCGAACCTTTTTTGTATATTGGGATCACGATAGCCATCCCCCAGTCCAATGGTAAGACTCCCTTGACATTTATAGCCATGAAAAGAGCTATGAGCATGGATACCCACCAATCCAATTTGGCCCAGATACATTCGATCTGCACCCCATCAGCCCCGGGGGCTTTGTTGCATTTAAATGATCGAATGTGATACACCACTTCCTCTGGAGTAAGGGGAGGCCATTCTAAGGTATCTATCAGAGCTTCACCCGGGGAACTCTCCTGGGCATCAGGTTCGTAAAAGTTAGTCTGGAAGTACTGCTCCCATGTTTGCGCAGGGACAAAATACACCGGTTGGAAGGGTGTTCGAAATACCAAATTATTTACTCATCTCCAAAAATACCTGGAATGCTTTTGCTCAGCTGCCCCCAATATCGTATCCCAACCTTCCTCCCAATATTTAAGTTTCTTCGCTCTTATTAATTTACTATAGATTTTCTTTTCCTCATGATACTTTAGGAGATCTCTCGAGTGGCTCTTCCGATAGGACATATACAGTCTGGCCAGAGTGCACTTCATACGTCTGCACTCTGCGTCGAACCAAGGCCTATTGCTAGAATGTACATTTCCTGATCTCCCTCCAGCTGCATGGCCAAATAGATGTTCCTTCAGAAAAGACATTACCCCATCATAAGCAGCCACTTTCGCCTTGTGTGATAAATTCCCCAATACCTGCCCATGCATCATCTCCAGTTCCTGGTTGCTCATTAAGTCTTGTAATGAGAGGGCCTTCTGAACATCCCATTTGTGTGAGGAGAGGAATTGCAAACAAGAAAAATCACCATCCCCCCTACACACGCGAGTACTTTTTGTACAATCCAACTCCACTGTAAGAGGCAAGTGGCCGCTCAATAGGTTATAGCCCACCTTAAAATCCTTGACTCTAGCTACACTATTTAGGGATATCGTTACTATATCAATCACTGAGGCTCCATGGGGTCCAATGTGCGTAATCTCGCCTTCAGGATCAGAAAATCCTGACCAATTTAATACTTTAGGCATACTTTAGGCCTGAGGTATTTATCCTAAGATCTTTAGACATCCGATCCTGCAACCCAGTATGTTGGAAGGGGGGTAGGGAAATTCCATGTGCCCTCAAGGAATCATTATTTGGACCAATTCTAGCATTATAATCCTCAAGCAGCTGTGCAATCCTGGCGATCTGCTGTTCCTTCCTATCCACTTTTCTCACCAGTGCCTCCATTGCCAGCCCCCCTTGACCTGTTCTCACTGCATCGCCAACCTGCAAGGAAGGATCGGGTGAATTTATGCTCACTCCGCCAGCTGCCTGACCCCCCACATTCCAAGAATCCATTAACCCCGAGGTTGCCAGGTGGGTCATAACATTATCCCACCCAGCCATCCTTGCCTTCATGGGCTGCAAAACAGCCTTCCCATGCCCCTCTTGAAGCCAGGCAGGAGGCGGTTGCTGCATCTGAACTCCCTGAACTTAACTGGATGAACAACCCGGGGGTGCATTCTCCAGCTCCCTCCCAGGAGCTGCTGCCCCCATGGCCCGGCCCAACCCACCAGACTGTGCCTCATTAGATTGTGCCCTGTATCCCTGCTGATCCCAGCCACCACTTGAGAGGCCCCATCCACCTGCATCGGCCCCTCCCCAAGAGGCACTCCCGCAGAAGGAGGGGAGGGAGCTTGGGGGGAAGCTCCAGCTTGCTGTCCCCTACTTTTCACGTGACCTACCAGCTACCTGGGCCTTCCTCGCTCTGCCCATACTTCAGAAGAACTGTCAAGGGGTTGGTGGGGGTTATGTGCACAGGAGGGGAGTATTCCCCTTACCAGTCACCACAGGACTCGCAATGAATACTCCACCCACTGTCGCAGCAACTACCACCACCACCCAAGCTCCCAGAAAAATCAACCCTCCTATAGTTAGCCAGGGCCCCACAACACAAGGGACAAACATTGCACCCAGCCACTTCCAGTATCACCACCTTGCGCTGCTACTCCCAGTCACTCCCCGCCTTCAGCTGCTCCCCGCCTGAAGTCACGCCGCTGCTCCCCCTCCGAATGCACCACTCCCGCTAGGCCCGAGACAGTGAATAGAGAATGTGGCCAATTCAGGTGCTCCTCAGCAGCTGAAGGACTGGCTGCGCAGCACCAGCAGGCCACGTGGATGCTCCCAACCAATTACAGAGGTGCATTTTCATGCCATGCCCTGTCCCTTTGCAAGCTGCACTGACTGCACTTAGGGGTGCAGTTTGCAATAGCTTTCCCACCCGGCCAGCCACCTCACCCATCCCGCACAAACCTTGTGCCTTATTCCCCTAATTGGGGTGGGCACAAATTTACCCCTGCAGTGCACAAGGTGCTTAGCAGGGTCTTTTCTGTACTGACTGTCTGGCAGTCAGAATACACATTTTAGCACAGTGGGCACTTTATACCTTGGACTGGATTAGTTCCTTTCCTCTAACATTTTATAGGGAATATGTACTTTAAGTTGCTTATAGCAGAGGTGAGGAACCTCAGCTATGTATGTACTGCATTGGAGTGTAAATTTACATCAACTCAGGAAAGTTAGCATATGCAAATTCTATGCAAATGAGCACACACATTTTATGCAAAATATGTCCCTCTTTGTCCCTTTTTCTGAGTGTTGCTGCCCCTCTTTTCAGAGGACAGGGGTTGAGAGGTATGGTTATTACATGAGATGGGACCCCACATTGTCCCCCCCTTGCTCTGGATTTACCCACCCGTGTGAAGAGTGGCTGCCAGATGTTCACCCCAGTTTGGACTTGGGCTGGCATCATCCACAGAAAGAAGGGGCATGCCATGTGGGATAACTAAGCTCGAACTGCAGCAATGCACTACTCCAGGGCCTCCTTCTATCTAATGGGGGGGCATGAGGCATGATGCTTTCTCCACCATAGAGTCACAGTCGCAGCCTAGAGCATTTGCAGGAGTGACTAACTCTGTTTATTTTATTCACATTTATAGGCTACCCTTCCCATACAGACTCAGGATGGCTCACACTTCATAAAACATCAGTGATAAAATTCAAACAATAAAAGCTCTCACCCTCCCCACAAACTCCCCACCATTCTACCCCCAAACCCAATGAACCCTATGGTGGAGGGTGTGGTGGACCATGGCCAGTGAAAACATCAATGTATCAGGGAGGACAGCGGGGTTGGCTGTCCCTTTAAGTGTTGTGCCAATGTGGGACTGTGTGCTGGGTGTAGCAGGAGCCCCCCAGCAGAATCAGGGCCATGCACAGTGGAACACAGACCTGAGTCTGCAAGGCAGGGAATTTTTTTTGTCTTGGGGAAACCCCCATGGAGGGGTGGGGTTTCAGATTCTCCTTGCCAGACCAGAAGTCACCTGGGTGCCGTTAGAAACAGTGACAATGGGTGTAGTGAAAAGATTTCAAGAAGACTTTTGTACACCGGTGGAACCAGATTAGTGGGCGTTTATATATCTTATTTTGGCCTGTATATGCTATAGAATCCATCTTGATTGACATATGTGTTAAAACATGTATGTAATGTAAAAGCTGAGAATTGGAAACTCATTTCATGTAATAAATGTATCTTATGTAAGCCTCTTTGGCAACTTTTCTGTATTGTATAAGTTGTTGTTCAGGATGTCAAGGCCAGGCAGAGATGTTATGGGAAGCGCTTATCATGCCTAGAGAGAAAGACTAATTGGGAAGCTGAGAATGACTCAGGCTACGGAAAAATACAGCTCCACTAGCTAGAATTGGTTGCACATGTACAGGATTTGTAAAAGTGGGTGTGTAATAGCAGAATGCTATAAGAGAAAGTAGCTGGGGTCCCATCTTGGAAGGAAGAACTTCACTGCTGGCCATTCTGCAGACATGTTGAGTGGGCACAGCAGAACCTGGGGCCCACCTGGGGATCATCCCGCAGCTGTTGTTGGGGTTCTCTGGCTTGCAGAAAGGGATGTGAGATGCTTTGTGTATTTTTTATGTTGTGTAATTTTATTCTTTATGCTGTATATAAAATAAAATAGCTTTCTTGGCACCATATTGTTTGAGCTTTCACTGTACTGATCCAAAAGAAAAAACAATTTCAATACACTGGGTGACTCCCAGAAGTTTGGAGACATGCATTAGGAGGTCCTACCAGTTTGTGTCCTGAAATGTCCAGGAGTTGCCTAGCACTGCTGTTCCCAATGGTACCTGGCAACGTCCGGTCCAGCTAGGAGCATCAGAATCCCCCTCAGGGGGGAGGTAATCTGGATGTTTAACCTGGGGAGGGGTGTGTCCCTAAGCTGGATGTTTAACCCGTGGGAGAAAAGCCTCATGTTTAAAAACACCCACAGAGATGCTGTGAAGAAGGTACATTGGAGAGAAGAGGCTCAACCAGGGGAGGAGGGATCGAGCTGGGCTTGTAGCCAAGAGGGCTTGCCTGAACCCACTGAGAATAATACAAGGCAATTGGCCCAGGGGGAAGAGAGTCACCAAAGCATGGAGGGATCGAGCCAGTCTTGGAGTCACGAGGCTCAACCTGAAGTGGACACAGGTCACAGCTTGGATTTAGAGGGCCTCAAAATTAAGGTACCCAGGAAACAAAGCTCGGAAAGGCTGTGTCCGGCCCAGGACCTGGAGGTTAGGGACCAAGATAGGACTTCCACAGGGTCAGGGTTAAGGCTACCCTATTACACCCAGCTTGTCTGCTGGGGTCCTCATTAATCCAGCTCAAGATGACTACAGGCAGGTGGGGTGGGGGAAACACAGAGCAGCTCCAGGGTCCAACAGGCTCCCAGCCAGTGTGTTAACAGTACACACCCATTGTGCTGAACTCTACTGGGAGCTCGAAGTTCATATCTTGGCTTCAGTAGATGACCTTGTCAAATTGTTCATGTTCTCCCAGCCTGTCAGGGACTTGTCATCAAACAGATGCTACCTTAGCCAACTGAAACTAGATAAATGTCTCTTGGTCCCCATTGGACTGATGAATGGCCTTCATTCATGTCTAGCCATAGACACGCATATCCCTGCTTGCAAAGAAACAGTAATTGAACTTTTAACTAATCTGAATTAAGTGCATTGACAGTGCACTGCCTCCAGTCCCTGAAAATATTTACTTGTAAGTAGTCAGAATTGTGGTCTCCTGTGTCCACCTCCTAGATCTAAAAAGAGTTAGAAAGGTACTTAAAGTAAATGAAAAACAGAGTGCAACAGCACACAGCCAGCAATAAACACAATAACGGCACGGCCAACATAAACACAATAACAATATAATAATTCATATCCAGAAACAATTCCATACAAACAATAATGTATGATGTCAGTACTCATTAGATCTACGAGATCCCGGGTTATATTCTCTGTTTGCAAATATAAACTGCATATGTTCCACACATCAAGTGTATAGAAGACTACTAAGTGGAATGATGTTACCAACTTTAAGAATCTTGAAAAAGAGTGCAGGTTGAAACGAGAATATAACCAGGGATCTCGTAGATCTAATGAGTATTGACATCATCCATTATTGTTTGTATGGAATTGTTTCTGTATATTAATTATTATATTGTTATCATGTTATTGTGTTTAGATACATATGTACAATAAATATTGTTGTTTTTATTGATTGTTTGATTTATGTACACACACACACACACACACACACACACACACACACACACACACATATATATAAAACAGAATGCTATAGCACATGGCCGGCAAGCTGAATGGCCAAAATGAATACGGCTATAATAACAATATATATAACAATACAATATATATATATTGTTATTATAGCTGTATTCATTTTGGCCATTCAGCTTGCCGGCCATGTGCTATAGCATTCTGTTTTTCGTCTACTTAGTGGCTGGTGCCTTGTGGTTTTTTTCTACTACTTAAAGTAAGACAAACACATAGGGTGTTTTCACACAGGAAGGGAGGCCGCCAGAAAGCATAGTGAATTTGTGGGTAGGCCACACCACTGCCGGTCCCATGGGCAGCAGTGGGAGTAGCTCAAAGGGCAGACACATGAGTGGACCCTGCGTGTCATGTATTTTATATAATAAGCATATATTTTTGGCCATCTATGTTCCAATGTATTGATAATCAGGCTCTGTATGGTGAACTTTTAGTGAACTCCTTCTGACTTGGTTCAGACTGGGAGTCTGTGTCTCAGTGATTAATGGCTCCATGCACAAGCATCTCAGGGGTAAAAGTTTTAGCTTTCTCTTAGCTAGCAGTTGGCTTCAGCTAATTGCTAGGAAATTAATTTTGAAGAAAACCTGCTGAAGCTCTATGTGTCTCCTTTGTAACTGACATCATCTGCTTGGGTCCCTCAACCAAAGCATAATAGGGAGAGAAGCTCTTTGATTCTTCAGAAAGGATTCTAAATTGACATGAGAGTCTTTCCTCACCATGATGGCAGAACTGGGCAAAGAACTCGGTAATATGAAAGTATCTTCTTTTGATACATTTGAGCCAATAAATTAAGCATATGTTAGCTTTCAGAGATGTTTCCTTAAACAGGAATGTTTATTTAGATCATGTACTTGTAACTGACTTTGATTCTCTTTTCTGTAACATACTGATACTCTTTATTTGAATTTAAGTAAACTATGCTTTATATGTATAACATTCATTGTCTCATGGCCTCATTATTAAATAATATTGTCTTTACAATACTTTGCTGAGCTTGTTGGCTCTTAGCACAGTGTCAACTCAGCTTCCACAATTTGGAAGAGAGCCGTCCTAAATCCAGTTCAAGATTATGTCTGACTAGACCACTAAGAACATTTTCCTTTTGAGGAAACTGAGGCACAACGTAGTATGCAGGCAAGGGAGCCACTGCCATCTGTCCCCAGCTCCAGTTCTTCCTGTCATACAAGCTGCACACCAGGATTCTAGGCCTTCATAGTAGAATCAACCCTCCAGAGAGAGCCGCCATTACTGCCAGTCATCTGTTGGAGGAGCGGTGTGTGTGTGCAGGAGTGCCCTGTGCCACCCACCCATAAGCTGTTGTAAGGGGAAGAGTAGGGGCAGTACCAGTGTCCCCTGGATGCATCACTGTGCTGGTCTATCTTGAGCCTGGACCTGGCTTGAAATAGACCAGCAGGGAATTGAGAAAGAGATGTGTGAATGAGAGCAGTGCTGTGCTCCATGACGTGAATCCCCCCCATCTCAATTTCAATCCAGGAACTGCTTCCCAGCTTGAAACTGACATGGTGGTATTTGTGCAATGGAGCACAGCACTGCTCCCCTGGCAAGGAGCCCCCCATCTCCCACTGGTCTATTTCAAGCTGGGTCCAGGCTCAAGATAAGCCACCACAGTGATGCAGCCAGGGAACACCAGGGCTTCTCTTCCTCCTTCTCCTCCTCCATGGGGTCCCCTTCAACAGCTGATGGTGGGTGACCCAGGGTGCACACACACCCTGCTACTCCAACAGATGATTGGCAGCAACACAAGTTTCGTCTGGGGGCCCGATCCTTGCTGGTACCATTCCCTTATCTATGGTGCAGGCATGACTGCCAGGGACCTTTCACATGGGAGGCTGCCCCATGTTTTCCCCTTACCCCATTTTGTACTGGCTTGCCCTGCGAGATGTGCTTCTTGATAATGAGGGTGACACCATGGGTGGCGGCCCTGTGAAACGTGGGACAAACATGTGGTGAACCCGGTTCAGAGAGGTGGTGAGCCCAGGGCAAAGGGATGATGAAAATGAGGCACTGCCTCCTACGATAACACCCTTAGTCTGCATTCAAATGAGCCTTTACTCCCACCTCTTCAGTTTTATACAGGAGATTGTAACTCTGCATTTTCACTGTGCCCACATTCCCTCCCCCACTTTAGAAGCTACGGCCTATTGGCCTGTTGGCTACTGCTAAGTATCCCATAATGCTCTGCAGCTAACTCTTTATTGACTCCATGAGGTAGACAGACAGACAGCAAGTCTACTTTCTTCGCTTATTACAACAAATAAATGGGAGGGAGTTAGCACGAATGATAAACCCGGTTTTCCAAGCTTAATTTTTTTGAGTAAGAGTATCTTACACCCAGTGAATCCTGTGAGCTAACCTTTTCACATGTTCAAAATAAAAGTGGGAGGAAGGGATTTTAGCACACTTAGTGTCTCATGTGAATACAGTGACCTATTTTGTCTTATTTTGTTTCATCTGAAAAATAAAGTTTGCACAGTTCTTGTACCTAACATGTTTATTCAAGAAAAATCTATCCCCAAAAGATTTAAATAAAAAAAGTTTTCTGTTCTATTACATCAATGTGATTTTTGCTGTTACCTGCTACTGTAATGTTACCAGCTCTAATAATAAATTTCCTGATCCTTTCCTTTATCCACTGCCTCCCTCCTTGCACTTTGCTATTCTGTGTGGGAAGGATGATTTCAACCAGGATGATTTTGCAGGATTCCTGAGGGGGGAAAAAAAAGTGAAGAAAAGCAAACTATTTCAGTCAGAACTGCTATTAGTTTGTTAAAGGGAGTATGCAAAGTACAATAAGTACCACAAATCATGACATCTATAATCTTTTTTGTTATAAAATCCCCACCTTGTCAAGGTAGATAACAAGCAAAAGAAGATTCTGGAGCTTTTTTATTATTATTCTGGAGGTTTTTGTATTATTATTCAAGATAGTTTAGATCTAATTTGATGTCAAATTATTTGGTAGATGCATCTTGCTGAAAGCTTACTATACACAATGAGTCATTTTCTTAGATGTACTTTCCACAAAACTAGGACCAGTTGAAAAAAAGAGAGTGAAAATGACATTCAAATTCCATGTACTTTAAAAACTTAGAAATCTTAGCAGCATAAGCTGCTTTAGCCTTTAAAAGGAAGCTTACAATTCCAGATCAGTTTGAATTTTCTGAGACAATCTTTGTCTGCTGGGGAAAAAAAGTACAGAGGCACAAACTAGATAACAGCCTTTTATGGGGTACAGAAATTAAAGTAACAGAATTACCTTTCAAAGAGATCCCTAGGGCTTTAATGTAAAAATAGCTATTATTTTATTAGACAAGGCTCTAATCCACAGTCTGTTCAGCTGTACTACAGAATTCTAAAAGATAATCAATGTCTTCACTGGAGAGTAGCTTGATAGGGAAAGAAAGAAACCCTCAAAGCAAAACAATGCATTTGAAGAAGCTGGGGAGCCATCTTGTGGTGATTGTATTGAATCCTCCAGAAAGGAAGCCAATTTTGGGTGAAACTGTTTCATTAATAGGTCAGCTACAGAGGTTTGACTAAAGATGTCTGTGAATAGAAAAAACAAAACGTATGTCTTTAAAATTTGTGATGAATACTAATCTATGCTGATAAAGTGTCTTGTTGTTGGATGTCTGGGGAGTAAGAAAGAAGAGATGACACAAGAAGGTTCAAGCTACTGTATATGGTCATTCTTCTGCTTAGCTACCGATATGTTCTGACCAATTTTTCATACAAAGTCTGTAGTTGGAAATACATTGCATTTAACAAACAGAAAATTACCTGAGGCATCAAAATACTCTTTTGAAACTGATCTGTCCTATTACTGGCTGTTTTCACATAGACGGGAGTTGGTGGGGGGAAGGGCGTGCTCGTGCAGTGGGTGGAAGTGTGTGTGTGTCCCTTTACATCGACACACACACACCTACACCCATCTCCCCGAAGTGGCCTCCTCCATTTTTCCAGATGGTCCTGTGGGTGGGTGATGGGTGTAGGTGGGTGTGCGCCAGGAACACGTACGCACAAACATCCACCACCCATGGTGTTTACACAGGCGCACAACCATACCCTCACCCACCGCTGGCCCATTTACATGGACAACCCTCCCAACTGCACACCAGCAGGAACACCCAGAGGTGGGTGGGGCCATCTGTGTGAAAACGGCCACTGTTTTATTTTCATGTAATTCCCTACCAGTACGTTAAACAATGTTACTCCTCCTTTAGAAAGGTGCTCAAACCAAAAGAGCTCTGAATACTTACACTCTATTCTGCGCTGGTCAGACCTCATCTGGAGTACTGTGTCCAGTTCTGGGCACCGCACTTTAAGAAGGGCATCGACAAACTGGAACAGGTTCAGAGGAGGGCGACAAAGATGATCAGGGGTCTGGAAACTCAGCCCTGTGAGGAAAGGTTGAAGGAACTGGGTATGTTTAGCCCAGAGAAGGGAAGACTAAAGGGAGACATGATAGCCGTCTTCTACTACCTGAAGGACTATCAGAGAGGATGGCAAAGACTTGTTCTCTCTTGCCCCTGAAGGCAACACTAGAAATAATGGGCTCAAAGTACAAGAAAGCAGATTTCAGTTCAACATTAGGAAGAACTTCCTAGTGGTAAGAGCTGTTTGACAATGGAACAAAATGCCTAGGGAGGTGGTGGACTCTCCTTCACCGGAGGTTTTCAAACAGAGGCTGGACACCCATCTGTTGGGTATGCTATAGCTTCAGATTTCTGGCACTGAGAAGGGGGTTGGACTAGATGACCCTTGGAATATAGAGTTGGAATATACCTTCCAACTCTATGATTCAATGAGGGTTAGGCCAGCCAGCAGGGATGGTTTGTTTTGGGCATTAAATTTCTACATAGGAAGCAATAGGTTGCAAAGCAAAGGGCCGGAAAAGCTAATGTCTCTATTGAAGGTCCATTTTGTAACCACATTAAGGAAATATAAGGAATTCCAGGGACAGCTATGACTATGAAAATAGAAATGACACACACGTGCAATATTCAGAGACCAACACTCGCAAAGCAACAATGGTTTATTTGGATACTAGTGAATGTAGTCAGAGGTTTAATTGGATTGTAATGTGTCCTAGTGCAGAAGATAGAATGGGGCTCTCCCCGCTTGCTGCTCCCACCCCGCTAGTGGCAGGGGATGAAGTTGCACCCTAGGGTATTCCCATGCCCCCAACCAAGCTCATGGGCCCTGATGCCCATGAACTTTCCTTTTATAGCTATGCCTTTGACTGCTGTAACACCAATGTAACTTATTCTTAACTCAGTATATATATATATATATATATATATATATATAAAATTTATTTTTTTCTGGCTGTGCATTCTCTGAAATCTCCTATCATTGAAATTCACCAATACACAAAAAATCTCCAAACAGTTCCAAGTTGGTTCAGGCAACACTGTCACACCAGCACTGGGGACACATTATCATCATTCCCAATAGACCAAGAGCTTGTGGATTATGACGACGATCCTAAGAAGGTTTGTGTCAATGGATCACATCAATCACAAACATTCTAGGTTTAATTTCACTATTCCTTTTATGGTCTGTCTTGCTGTTAAGCGCAAACTGGCTGGAGGCAAATTAGAATAGCTCTCTGTTTTATCATATACCTGGCTGAAACACATCTACACTTTAATAGAAACGCCCCCACTGCTAGTCCCCTGAAGGGCATTTACAAACGTGGAACTGAATCTGCTCTCCTATTACATGTCTGTGAGAGCAAAATAATGTGGGTCAGATGGAGGTGTTGGTGAGAAAATCATGAATCTTTGGCAGAAGCCTTTAGCAGACTTTCATACTAAAGGTGCACCAAATAGTAAAAAAATTCCTTGCAAGCATTTTCGAGGGATTGAGGAAAGGTCCTGAGTGTTCATACTACTCTGAGGACCCTCAACAAATACTCATGAGGAATTCTGGGGGGAGGCAAGGGCCTTGGAAAGAGGCCTGAGGGAGAGGGTACTCACCCTCTGGAAGGGGTCCAGCTATGTGTTGCCTCCTCCTGGGCTGGGTAAGTTGCTGGGTTTTTTTAAAAAAGAAAAAACTTGGCATGCTCAAACGGGCTGAATGGCTCCTTCTGAGCATACTCAAACCTTTTCAAGATGGTGCCCACAGCATACTGATGCTGCCAATGTCAACTTGGAAAGGTCTGAGTATGATCAGAAGGGGCCATTTGGCCCTTCTGAGCATGCCCAGATTTCCCCCCTCTTTTTAAAAAACATACCCAGCCCTGCGGAAACCACACATCACTGGAGCCCCTCTGTAGGGTGAGTACTCTATACAACTCAGCCCCCACTAGGCCCCCACCTCCTTAAGCACCCTACTCCTGAGCCCCCGCTAGGATTCCCTGCCCCCCCTTCCCTGGCCCTTGCTAGCCTAGTCTCTCCTTGGCCAGTGGGGCCAGGGAAGGGGGAGCGGGGACCTAGTGCTGGCCTCCGGCCCCGTTCCCTGCACTCGGACAAGGATTTTCCAAGTTCAGAAGTTTCAGGGGCCAATCCTTGGAACGTGGAAAATTGGTCCTCGGTGGGTTTTTTTTAAAGAAAAACTGAGGATGGAGTTTCAGCACTATTTCATACACATCCTCAAAGTATGTACAAGCAAAAGTCTCATTTGTCACAAGGGTTTGCAATGACCTCTGACTGGTTTTAATCTCAGCTTCTCTTGTGCATCTAGTTCAGGGGTGAGGAATTTGAGGTCCATTGGTCACGTTCCAATTCCTGCTTCTGTCCTATAGATTCAGTCCCTCCCCTTCCCCAAGCACTGAAAAAATGAACTTTGGGGAAATGAGTGATGAAGTCATAAACTGAAGGATAGAGGATTTACCCATGGTACAGATCTCTTCCCTTCTCCCCACATTCTAAGCACACCCCTTAAGACCCCGGTCCTCAACTCCTCCAACCCCTGATCTACATAATAGTGTTGGTCAAAATGTTCTGATAATTTTTCTCCAATGGTATCAATCATTTTTGATACAAAAAAGGTCATAAATAATTCCTTTTTTCCATGTTTTTTTTTTTTACGGGGTATGTTGCTTTTTTTTTTTTTTTTTATTTTTTGGAAAACTGAAAGTTACAACAAAAAAACCTCCCACCCACCTCAGTGCAACACATACATTTTGATTATCCAAAATTATTACTTTAATCAACCCATGTGATACTGGCTGATGAAATTTTAATTTTTTTTTAAACTGAAATTTAACTAAAACTTGGAAAATGTGATTTGCAAAACTATAAAAATATATTTTGAATAAGAAAAAAAAAAATATTTCAGAATTTCAGACCCTGCCCCCAAACAGTCCTGTTTATAGGCCATTCGTGGGACTGTTTGGAGGAAGGGTTGGAGAATTTGTTTGTTTGGGGTTTTTTACTTGTTAAGATGTGGAAGCGGGATGAGTAGGCAGGTTTGTCACACATGGAGGTAGTGTTCTGTTCCCCCAATGAAAGGGGGGGGGTAAAAGCACAGGGAAAATGCACGTGAGGGAGTGTCATGGCCCCTCTGTGAGAGGGAGGGTACAGACAAGCGGAGAAAAGGTAGGAGGGAGTCCCATCCCCCTCCCCCTGTGAGAGGTACAGGCATGAGGGAAAGGGTGGGAGGGGAGGGATTATGGAGGTATGGGTGGGGGAGGGAGAAGGGACAGGAGGCATTTACTTGCCTGCTGACCTGCCTGTAAAATCTTTGTGCTCAGAAGTCCCTCTCTAGCCATTCCCTCCTCCAGGACCTGACAGGCCTTTTGAGTGCTGTCATTTTGGAGGGAGGGAATTGTTAATCAGGAGCCAGGGAGGGGAGCCATTCTTGGGCAGGAAGGAGAGAGGGCTAATGTGCTCGTGTTGGACATGGGGAGGAACACCGGGGGAGGGGGGAGGCAATGGGAGGAGGATAGACCATCAGGGATTTTGGGTAGAGAGACTTAGTGTTCATCCCCTCCACCCCAAATCTTAGGATATTTGGGAATTGAGGATAGCAGGGCCCTTGAGCCAATGCAGACACTGCTTAATGCGAGGTCAGTGGCAAATAAAACAACTACCATTCATGATTTGATTCAGGATGAGACCACCAACCTCATATGCATTACAGGCACCATTAGATCAGGTATCTGGGATAGTATGGTCCCAGGGGTTGCCAGATGGGTACTCGATGCAGAATCAGTCAAGGCTTGGGGGATGGAAGGGCGGAGTGATCATGGTCTGTAAAGACACCTTGGCATTTTGGAGGTATCTGGTGCCTAACTCATCTGATACAGAGTGTTTCCACCTTCTGCTGGATTTAGCAGGGGATAGATTGGAGATCCTCTTAGTTCACAGACCACCCTGCTGCACACTTGATTCCCTAACTGCTGTAGCTGAGCTGGGCTTGGAGGTGTTGTTGAAATCAACAAGATTTATTGCTCTGGGTGATTTCTATAATAATAATAATCATCTTTATTATTGTACTGGCCACAGGCCATGACAAAACATACATAATATGCATAGTATAAACATATATACAAAATTTAGGATAATTAAAACTGCCATTCCATAGAATGAGGACAAAACATTTGATAACCGCTATGACCACTCCCCTAAATCACATAATAACCCTATTTAGGCCCAATCTACCAAGATAGCCAACCAGCAAAGCCTAATCTTCGTTTCTCTTTTCCATAAACCTAGCCCTGATTTTCTGCATAAGATAGGCATACCTCACCATTGTCTCAGTGCGGGATTGATTTTTCCGAGCAAGTAAAAACTCTAATTTTTGTTTTACCGTTTGGTTGGGGGGGAACTACTATTCTCTCCCACAAGCTTCTACGTAGAACAGTAAACATTGGACAAACCAAGAGGTAGTGAACAATGTCCTCTACTACCGATAGGCAATAAGGACACCGTCTATCCTCAAAAGCAATGCCTGCGTATCTACCCTCCAAAACTGCTGATGGCATTATCTGCAATCGTAATAAGAAAAAGGAACGCTTATGCTGAAAGGGGAGATCCCAATCAATATAGTCAGCTCCCCCACTATCAGGCATCCAGAACTGATACCAGGGAGATGTACCTGAGGCGGCAGCTAGTGTCCTAGCAGTTTGGACATCAAAGTCCATGATCCTAGATTTTAACATATTTTTTATATTGTTAAATGTATACTCCTTCAAAAATGAGTATGAAAAACCAAACTTATGGAGAATGCTGTTTAGCCATGGAGAATGCTGTTTAACTGAGAGCCATTGTGGC
Organism: Sphenodon punctatus; assembly: GCA_003113815.1. Lineage (NCBI taxonomy): Eukaryota > Metazoa > Chordata > Lepidosauria > Sphenodontia > Sphenodontidae > Sphenodon > Sphenodon punctatus. The sequence goes on from QEPC01001365.1 coordinate 153,351, forward strand.
CTTCATTCAATTTTTCCTGGAGGCAAATGTTAGCTAATTCATCCACATGACCCTGGCTGATTTTAAACAAACTTGAGAGCATTGACACCGTTAAATCTGCACTCAGAGAATGAACCCCCCTGGGTGATTTCAACATACATGATGATGCTAGCCTTTTACGAGTGGAGCAGGCATTCATGGCTGCCATGACAACCATGGGCCTATCCCAAATAATATCAGGCCCAGTGCTTGAGGTGGGACACACATTGAATCGATATTTTGCAGCACCATGGAGACAGGGATTCTGATTGTCAGGGGTAGTGTTATAACACCATTGTCATGGACGGATCATTACCTGCTGAAGGCCCAGATCCCGGCCTTCCTATGCCCTCATCAGGGTGGTGGGTCAACTAGGACTAGGTTGGTCTTCCCTAAGAGACTGATGGATCTGATTGTTTTCTAGAACACTCTGGGGGATATACCTACTGACCTTGACAGCTACTCTGTCAGTGATCTGGTCAGCTTGAGAAATGACATCTTGACTATGGCCATCGACAAGGTTGTACCCAGGTGTCTGCTCCCACCACTTCATAAGCACAGGTCTCCCTTGTATACAGAGGACCTGAGGTGGTTGAAGTAGAAGGGTAGGAGGTTAGAATGCAGGTGGCACTCAACCACGCTGAAGCCAACCGATTGCAGCATAGATCTTTTTTGAGGGACTATGTCGTGGCTGTGATGGCAGCAAAGAAAGCTTTCTTCTCCACTATCATAGAATCTGCAAAGTCTCATTCAGCAGACCTGTTCTGGGTGGTGAAGGGCCTGGTTAACCCAGCCTGTCTCCACCAGGACACAGAGTCATCTGATGCCCCACTGTGATATTTTTTTATTAATTACTTTGGGGGGGGGGGGAGGAGAGGAAATAGTTCATATTCACCATGACTTGGGTGCTGCCATTTCATTTTCAATTGCAAACTCAGAGTTTGGGGTTATGGGAGCTGCTGTTTGTTTGAATCAGTTTCCATTGGCATTGCTCACCTATTACCTAACCTAAGGATTGTGATCACCAGTACACACATATACAAATTTGTTCCAATGAACAGTACTTTATTAATAGCCAACACACCTGAGTATCTAGACTTGGCAGTTTCCAAACAACTCATGCTCTAGCATATAAACAGTTCACATATAAGGTATCTTACATGTCCAAAGCCACATTTGTGTGCAGACTGATTGAAAAAAGTCAGGAGAAGGCCCGTGGTGCTGGGGTATGCCAAACAATCATTTGGAGCAAAAGATAGAGCTGGGACAACAACTGCTTATTCATTTTCCAGTGTCAGTCAAGTCTTTGTGTGCTCCATGTTCATTGACTGGAGTTTTTATACTGTTCTGAAGCAGTGTCTAGCAATGGCAACTTCCAAGCCATGATGATGTCAACAGTTTGCTTCATAAAAAGGAGGTTTCCCAAGGATGGGTCTTCAGCACCTTATCTTGTCAGCTTGTTCCCTGGGAAATACTTTCATCAGGTGCCCAATGCCTGATGAAAGCATTTCCCAGAAAAAACAGAGAGGCCGCAGCCAGGAGCACTGAAGAGCCTGGCTCCACAGTCCTCATACTGGGGCATGTCAGTTTCAAAGGCAGGCCGGAGCATTCCCCACACACCTCTGATAGGTGCTGTGGCTGTGAAGCCACTTTTGAAACTGACAATCACTGGCCAAGAGCACAGTTGAGCACAGCAGTCCCAACAGGGAGCTGTCACTTTCAAAGGTCAGCTGGCACTTCCTTCCCCTACAGTGCCTGCCACCTGAGAGGGGCTGTAGGGGTGGAAGAAGCAGCCTTTGAAAGGGACAGGGCTGGAGCCTGTTACTTTCTAAGGGCAACCAGTGTGTTCAAGCAGCCTGCTAGGTCCTGCTTGGGCATCAATGGTGCCCAAATGGGGCCAAGTTGATTCAGGCATCCCAAGTTCATTGGGGATTCCCAAATCTTCGGGTACCCAGTTGCAGCTCTAGTATGAACAAGGGGATGGGAATGAAAAGAAGGGGAAAGAGGACTCTCCCCTGAGTGAGAGACATGGTAATGGGAAATGGTGGGATGGAATAGAAGAAATATGGATGGAGGGGTGTTATGTGCATGGAATGTTATATTTTATTAACAATAATTGTTCTGATTTGTTGTAAGCTGTCTTGAGCTATATGGATAGGGTGGGATAGAAGTCCCAAAGGTAGGTATTAGAGTCGAAATGGGTATCTGAGTTGGTACCTGTGGGTAATACCTACATTTTGGGGTACTGTTCCTGGTATCTGAATCGGCACCCAAATACCATCCAAATACCCCAAAAGCCAAAAATTTGGTTTTCCATTTTTGAGTACCTCAAATTACCTAAAAGCATATTCAAATATTTTCTGAAATCCGGGATTGGAAGTTGAAAAAAATCAGATTGTAAATTGTATTTCAGGTATATTGGTATATTAGGTACCCTGATTGGACACCATTTTGGATACTAAAAAGTACCAACAAATTTTGAGTCAAATCTGGTACCACGAATAATATGGTACCATAAATAAATAAATATTTCAGATCTAGTAGATAAGTATGTGTGCAGTATTAACCAGATGTATTTTCCTATTGATAAATGTATGCCAGACCCATTAAATTAAAAATGGAAAATGTGTCCATGCTGTGTCCATATGGAAGTTATGCTTCTTTCTTCAATAAGCCAAATGAGCACTGTTTCCCCTGCTGGTCTTTGAAAACTGTGTTAAAATGGAAACATTTGAATAAATCATCCTTTACATTCTTCTTCTAGAGCCAGTTTCTTAGTTTCCTCGCTGGCTAGTACATGGAAAAGCAACAAAAATGGGAGAAAGGAGGAAAAAAATAAGAAAGATCAGAAGAAGTAGCAAGATATGGCGAAGGAAGGAGAAAGAGCAATGAAATGACAAGCTAAGAAGGTAGTAGTACACAAAGAAAATACAGAGGCAGAAAGAAAGAAGACAAAAATAGACTGTTACTCTGTGAAGGAAAAGAGAAGGAAGATAAACGTTTGAAAGCAGCAGTGGATAAGCACACAAATGAGAAGTGAGATAAGCATGGACCCATAAAAAATGCATAGGAAATGAATCACGAATATCTAGAGCGAGAAGCACAAGAGATAGATATTAAATACTCAACAATTAAGCAATGCAAGAATAGGAAAGACATGAGAAGTTTAAGTAGTGCACAAAAAGATGGAGACAGTCTAAACAAAAAAAATCCAGGCTTTGGCATGGGGGTGAAGTATATAAAAAAAGAAATATTAGAAAACAAGATACACAACACACCACACAGCACATTTTGAAGCACAAAAGAGCCACTAGGAACAAGATTCTATAACAGCAAAGGGTTTGATTAGAGTTTGGTACCCATGGGGAATATCTGCATTTTTGGGTATGATTCCTAGTTTTAATGTAGCTTCAACAACAGCAAAAAGTTTGATTTTACACTGGATACTAATTCTGCTGAATGCCTCCAAAGTCAATGATAGTTAGGCTTAAGTTTAAAAAATTTGTATATTCCTAAAACTTTCAATTCTGCCCTTAAAACTTTCCCACTCCTTTTGATTTGGTTTCCAATTCATTTCCCTTATTGCTGTGTTATGCTTATAATTACATAGTCCTAAGGAGAAGAAATGTTCACATTACAAATCAGCAACACAATCTGTCATAATTTGGCATGGTTGTCAGTCTTTGCTTAAGTGAAGCCCAGGAATAGATTTGTGAGGGTGTTGCAGGTCAAGATAGAGGTAAATTTACAGAGGAGTATGGGAAACCTGCCCACCACTTTTTCCAATATGTCCAATGCTAAGTGGTGCGATTACAATATTTACAAATGTTATTACTACAAGCAGTCACTTTTATGAATGTTACATTCACCAAACCAAACCAACCAAACTAGTGCTAGCAGTATGGAAGACTCTTGGCTACCATAACATATTGGGACCGTGCGTGCCACATGCAGAACATACACACAACCCCTGTGCATCCACCTTTATGGGGAATATGATGTGTGCATGAAACTACACACAATTTGCTTGTGCAAATGGGGCTTTAGAATTGGCCCCATTGTCTCCAGGGAACCCATCCCAAATCACCACCTTTTGTTCCCACAGCATTCCTAATATTGTTGTGATATTTCTTTCAATATCTCTGCAATTTTTATTTCAATATCTCTGCAATTTTTTTGATACAGTCCACCCATCCTATATATTAGGGGTGGGGAAAGTTCCCAATCCCAAGAGCCATCTATCAAAATTGATTTTGGCTTAAACTGTAAATAAATCCTATTTTCTATATCAAAATTGTCATCTGACTGACATACGCCCATGTGCCCCTTCAAGCATCTCCCAGACAAAGATAGAGTTTCTCCTGCTTTGTGATTGGCTGAGCTTTGTGATCTTTGGTTATGGATGGGGAGACTCTGACCACATTCACACCTATCCTTCCACACAGATTTTGGCACCGGGAATGAATCTGGAAGCTAAAATATGCAAAGGGTGTGTCTGGTGCAAAAGAAACACACACACCCCTCCAGAAGAGTGCAGCACAGGGAAATCCAGCTCTGTACTCTTCCAAGTGATTGCCGACAAAGTCGAACAGTGAGGCTTTTGCACCGGACAAACCCCACGCATGTTTTGGCTTCTGGATTATTTCTCAGAGCCAAAATCTTCAAGGAAGGGCAGGTGTGAATGTGCCCTCTGAGGAGCTGTTGCAAGTCAACTGCTGAGACTCAGGTGAGGTGAACACATGACCAAGAAAACAATGCAGGACCAAAGGCTGGTCCTGGCCGAGACCGTACTTGAACTTTCCAAGAGATGGATGTGGCTTCTGTCTGAGTCATAGTTTTTCTGCTCCTTTTCTATATGGTCCCCCAACAGGCCAGTTTTTTTTTATGGGGGATCATTGAGGAGATTGATTGTTTCTACTTATCCTTCCATGGCCAGCCATACCACAGGGTGACCCAGGGCAACTGTCAGAACCGGCACCCGCAGGCAGGGATTCCTGGCCAGGCACTGGGCCTTGGACCGGAGACGCGCTGCGCTGGTTGCCAGGAAATCGGAGCCGCCGCAGCATCCTGCCACACAGCCCGGAAGGCAGTGCCAGGACTCAGGGAAGCTGGGAGCACAGTGCTGCAAGCTCCCCTGGTTACCAAGCAACCAGGGATGCAGCCACGGCACAGCACACAGCTGGAAAGATGGAGGCGGGGCTTGGAGACGGCGCAATAGGCAGCACCTGCAAGAACAGGAAGAGGCAGTATAAAAGCCCTTCAGGGCCATCCCTTGCTTGCCAGTAATCACATGAGAGGCTGCCCCCTTGTTGTGTTGTGGATTCCAAGAGAGAACTTGTGACTTTGACTACGTGTGTGGGTGCAAGAGTGTTTGACTGAGTAGGACCGATTGTGAGAATGCTTCTGGATATGTGAGAGTGAGTATGTGTTTGGTGGTGGGTTGGAGCATTTTAAGGTGAATGCGAGTAGGCCTCCCCCTTCCCCTTCCACAGACCTGCACCTCCCCTCTAGCGTGGGATCAAGTGTGTCCCCTCCCCTTGTCCTATTCCCCCGCATTTCCCATCACGATCATCCATTTCCCCCGAACCTGAGACCTCCACCACGGGTGCGATTGTTCCTCAACCCCTCCCCTGAGTGACCATTCATGCAAGTGTGAGTACCCTCTTCCGTATATCCCTCCCATCCCCCAGGGAACTGTCTGCTTCTGCCTTTGATGCTGGGTTGCTCTCATTACTTGAGAGAAAGCCCACCAGATCCTGAGGGCATTTACCTTTCAAAGGACTTGTGTACCAGCCTGGAGTAAGAACAATACCCCAATTCCCCTCCCTCCTCCCCATGAACCCTAATAGTAACTACGCTTGGCCCAGCTCTTCTGGGGCCCCACAGAGGCTCCTGATTTTTCCAGAAGAGGATGCAGAGCCACATTCTATCTCAGCAGGGTCCCAAACATGGCCATCCTCAGTGCCCCATGGATGGTGCCTCAGTGGGGGCAGGGCCATGGGAAAGGGGGAATTCACCAGGGGCCCTGCTTTTTATCTTTGGCTTGGGCCCCACAAATTCTAAGACCTGTCCTGCATGCTTCTAACTATGACAATATCCCAATGGTGTTCCTGAGATCATATAAAGCTTGAGATTACTGCTTGGTGATGGAAATGTAGGCGCTCTTGCTTGGTACATCTCCGTGTTTAAGAACCTGGGTGTAGAACTGGTCCCAGTATTTTTTTCAGTGAAGGTTATGTGTACCAATTCCCCCCCCCCCACACAAATTATCTTTTTGATGACACAGTCCTCTTCTAGGTAACATACATTCCAGCAGGTAGTATGCACATGATCCCACTGAAATGAATAGCTGCTACCATGTGCATATGTCTCCTGCAGGATTGAATTACTCATGAAGTTCTGTACTGTACATAGTAATTATTGTTGAATTACTAGAATCAAAGAAACCTTTCACAGCCCTGGAGTGACAGGCAACTTGTTCAAGTGAAAGAAGGCATTCCATTTTTTCAACAAAATAACTTGTTAAAAATCAAAATTTGAACAGTTTTGGCCAAGCCCTAATAATTCTCTTCAATCACAATCATTATGCATTTCTCTGAGCTGGAATCTACTTAATTCAAACAACTTTTAGAGATTTAATGGGAGATCATCAAATTTGCAGATGACACCAAGTTATTTAAGGTAGTTAAAACATGAGCGACTGTGAAGAACTGCAACAGAATCTTATGAGACTGAGTACCTGGGCATCTAAATGACAGAGGAGATTTAATGTGAACAAATGCAAAGTAATGTACATAGGGGGAAATAATCCAAACTACGAGTACACAATGCTGGGTACTAAGCTAGGAGTTACCACTCAGGAAAAGCATCTGGGAATGATTTAGGACACACACTGAAATCCTCAGCAGTCAAAAAAGCAAACAGAATGTCAGGAGTTATTCGTAAAGGGATAGAGAATAAAATGGAGGATGTAATAATGCTTCCTTACAAATCAATGGTGCAACCACACCTGGAATATTGTGTGCACTTCTGGTCACCCCATCTCAAAAAAATATAGCTGAACTAAAAAAGGTACAGATAATGGCAACGAGAATGATAAAGGGTATGGAATGGCAATGACTTCCGTACAAAGAGAGGCTTGACAAGCTGGGTCTCTTCAGCTTAAGCAGAAGAGAAGACTGAAAAGAGACATGATAGAGGTTTATAAAATATTCAGTGGTGTGGAAAGAGGAGATAGGGAATGGTTATATACTAGGGTTGGGACTATCGGAAGTTCCCCGGAAGCAGGCAGCCACAGCCGGCGCTGAGGCCTCCGGACCGCCGCCACCGCCACCCGGAGCTGAACTGAAGGTAGGATCCTGGGGGAACTTGTACAGTAGGGTGATCCCTGGGGG
>QEPC01001365.1:161111-185406 GCA_003113815.1 Sphenodon punctatus
GGGGGGTGTCCCCCCTTCCACCCGCGCAGCATGGGAGGGGGAGGGGGGAGGAATTTTTTTTATTCCATTGATTTCAATGGGGACACAGTGCCCCATTGAAATCAATGAAATAAATCCGGTACCGGTATACCGTATTTAATCCGGGAATCCGATTTTTTGTGGAAACCGGAATCCGGTAAATCCGGTATCCGGTAATTGGCCTGGGGTCCCACCTCTATTATATACCCTCTCAAATAGTACTAGAACTAGGGGACACTCCATGAAACTAGCTGCCGGCAGATTTAAAACAAATAAAAGGAAGTACTTTTTCACTTAACATATAATTAACTTATGGAATTTGTTGCCAGAGGATGTTGTCAAGTCCAGTAGTATAGCTGGGTTTTAAAAAGGCTAGATAAGTTCTTGGAGAGTAGGTCCATTCATGGCTATTGTAGCACGGGGGGGGGGGTGTTTCCCCGGGGCCACATAGGACACTGGGGTCACAGTCTAGGGAATTAGCTCACCCCCTGCTACACCATTTCAGCCTTGAGCTGCAGCTGAACCCCCTCCTTCCAGGATGAACCCCCTCCCCCTCTCAGGACACACCACACAGTCTAGAGCGTCTTAGTCTACAGTCCTTTATTGAATACCATCCATGTCCTCTGTAACTGGGGCTGCCGGCTCAGTCGCCTCCACCCTGCAGGTCCAGGTCCATCTCTGCAGACTCAGGAGCAACACAACCTCAACGCCCCAAAGCCCATCCAGCCAGGCCTTTAACCCCCAGGCTCTGGCTAAGCCTTTTGCAGGCAAGAGGCTCCCACCTGGGCACAGCCTCTCCCACTTGCCTGAGTCCCTCTGGTTCTCCAGCCTTCAACACCCTGGAGAGCACCCTTTCTCAGGGAGATGTTGCTCCTTCAGCTCCCTAGCAGAGACTCCCTCTCCTCTCTGCCTTGTCTCTCCTTTTATATAGGCAGAGTGGGCGTGGCCAGGCTTCCTTTACTCAGCCTTAAAGGGCCACTAACCTGCCCACTCTGTCCTGGGGTTTCTCAGCCTGTGCTCCCCACAGGCTGATCCCCAGCTCTGGGGCTGGTTCTGCCACACCTCTGTGTGTGCTCAGCCCTCTGGCTGGCCCACACAGTCTCTTTCTTAAAGGGGCAGCAGCCCCACAGGACGGCTCCCTGCTACAGCTATTAACCAAGTAGCTTATGGGATGAACCTCTTACTGTCGGGAGCTGGGAGTGAACAATGGGTAATGGATTGCCCATTGTGACTGTTTGTTCTTCTCCCATGCAATCGAGATTGGCCACTGTTGGAGGACAGGATGCTGGGCTTGATGGACCATTGGTCTGACTCAGTATGGCACTACTACTTATGTTCTTATCATCACCTTGATTTGCTTGAAGAGAGAGTTCTTGGTTTGCTGTTATATGGCATAACTGAAAAAGCTTTAGAAGTCAACATTTCCTTTAATAATTTCAAATTTAAAAACAATTATTTCCCCAGCTTTGGAGAAAGTATGCAAATCAAATTTTGGGTCAGAGTAGATTTTAACCCAGGAAAATAAAACAGATTGTAAAATATGGCATTTCAGTCTTAACAAAGCCATCCTCTTACAGTTCACATTTACATCAACAAATGTACAAACAAAGGAAGTGTATGGATTGGGAAATGTGTCACATGATTTTTATAAGTGTCAAACACCTACTAAGCAACATTGCACTCGACAGGAACTATGGTTCTGAAAAATCAAGTCAGTTCTCCGCACAACAGGAAAAATTAAACTTTTGTTAATATCAAATTTAGACTGGGAGAAGCTACCTAAGAATAAGAAGGGATTAAGAAGACAGATAAGTGTGAAATCTCACTTCTGTGATTTCCCTGGAGAAGTCGGTATCCAATTTATATAAAATAAAATGAACATGGCAACAGGATTTAGTTTTAGGGTATTCAGTATTGCCATTCAGAAGTGGCCATTTCCCAAGCTGCTCTGACATTTTGCTCATTATGACTGCTTTCCTTCTATACATCTTATAATTTTTTTACCATCAATATGAGATAAGATTGCAAGTTACCATCTCTGAAATAGAAGGATCAAGCAAAAAATTCTCCTTTTATTCTTGCCATGTCAGAATGCAGACCGCAGAGAACTTCAGCAGGGAAGAAATAGGAAAGCTTATGATTCAACTTTGAGTTAAGATTGTGTCTTACTTCAGATTGTTTGCAAGTTAAGGGGCTTAGGTAAGGAAAACAGCAGAATTATCACCAAGAACCAATTTATTATTTAGTTTTGAAATAATTGATGTCTTGGAGTGTGTGAAACATCATTACCTAAGACAAAATATTTATTCTTTTGGTTCTCATCTCTGTTTTAAAAAATAGAAGAGAAACCTTGCCTGGTTAAAACTCAGAGGCACTGAAATTGCTATTGCAAATAAAGTGTTTTATATTGATACAAGATGTCTCACATTTCAAAACCACAGACAGCATCCTCTGTGCCTTTATGGGGAACTGTCTCTTACTGCAAGGAACACATTTCTGCTACTTCACAGTCATTAAACAAACATGAGAACATGAAATTTAACTATGGAGAGGGACCACAGCATGTAAAGAAACACATGCACATGCCAAAACATTTGCCTGCTGAAGAAGTTTAGGATAAAAGGAGCTAGTACAGCATAATTTCCTGTCTCTTCCTATGGCAAATGTTATACAGCTGGAAATGTATTTGCATGACCTGTTGCATGCCTGAAAACAACTTAGCATTCTGTGCCCCAATGCTTAACTGTAAGTTATAGTTTTAGATTATAGTTTATATAAATTTAAAACTGGGATAACAGCTGTTTTGAATATTGTTGTGTGGGGGTATACTTATATGTAAGGAAAGTTATGTTGGTTTGGGGGAGGAGATCCCTGAGCCATCAATGTTAATCTCTTTTTGTAGAGCTTTAGCTTTCTTTTAAAGCATCTATTCAGATGACTGCTCACTCCTCCTGCACCTTAAATCAGCAGTTAGTGATCTTTGTCCCCACCCCAATTAGGAGGAAGGAGCTGGAACAGGGGTTAAAAGCTGAAGAGAACTGAGCTGCACCCCAACAGAGGTTTCCATAACAACCTCCACTTTTGATGCGAAGGGGAGACCTCATATCATGACTATTCCCACTGCAAATTTGAGCTCCCCAGGCATCTCAACATTGTGGCTGGCAGCTCACTGAAGCAGGATGCACCCGATCTTCACACAGCCCTGCCAGGCAGCAGGGAGGAGCAGCAGTAGGAAGTGTGGAGCATAGTCAGCAGCAGCTAGGACAGAGACGGTGAGTCCCTTGGGTCCAAACCCACTCCTCCAACCTAGCAGACACTCCCTCCCCTCCTTCCAATAAAACTCAGTGGGCAGGCCTTCCTGCTCACAAGGAGGCTTATAGGGCAGCCCAGGAGAAGGATTTTTGGGCCCCAGACCCTAGGCATGGAGACAAAGGCTTGTGGCTTTCCCAGGGGCTTTCCACATCCTCCACCACACCCCAGTCACTGGGCCAGGAGCATGTTGGTGACTAACAGTAAACCATGCCCCACAAGGGTCAGCCCAGAAATTAAGGGTGTGCATGTCATTTTTGTTATTACAATAACAAAATTTTTTGTTTGTTATTGTTATTGCAATAACAAAAACAACAACAGAGAATAATGGGTGATTTCAGACGTTACGCAGTCCAGAGTCACCACAGTGGATTCCCAGTGGTGGTGAACCGATCAACCACCCCCCATGGTCAATAAAAGCCCTGAACAGATGTGACGGGAGTGGAACCACGGCAGGGAATTGGGCTGCCAGATCAGGGTCCAGGGCAGTGCAACAGATGTGACACCGATTCCCAGCCATGGTCAAAACACCCAGAAGGCACCGGGCAGGGGCAGGACACAGACATGGCCGCCTGAGGGCAAATGAAGTCAGAAGGGACAAAAGGGAATGTCCACACAATGGAAACAGGAAGGGAGGGGGGAGAGGGAAAAGAGCCACCGAGGTACCACACACAATAGGCACAGAGACAGCGAGGGCACAGTGGAACACACAGCACACATACACGCCTGGGTGCACACACACCCACATGGGAAAGGAAAGGAAGGGTGGGAGACACAGTGGTATGGACAACACACATGACACATAGGACACAGGGGGGAGGGCAAGGGACAGGGAAGAGGGGGGAATTGCACAGGGGCACAGCTGAACACAGGCAACGGCAAACAGGACCCCCCAATACAGAGCAGTCCACACGGGCACCCCCGCAACAACACAGGCAGTCCCGGAACGGGGGGTCCCAGGAGGTCTGGCCACAGGCAGTAGGAGCGCATACGGAACAGGGTTCAGGCCAGGAACAGTCCAGGAGGCACCCTCAGAACCCAAATGCTGGCAAGACGGCAATGGAGAGGAGTCAGGAGATCCAGAGCAGTGTAGCAGGTCCAAAGCCACAAACCCCTCCCCCCCCCAGCCCGGGAGGAAGCCGGGGCAGGACAGTATGGGGGACCCAGAACCCCGAAGTCACACGGGCACCCATGAGGTGGGAGGGGCTGAGGTGATGATGGGGCCGCAGAAGGAGGAGGACGGTCAGCAGCACCCAGGGGGGGTCAGGGGGGGTCAATCAGGGATCCGGAGGCAGACAACAGAGAAGGCAGACATGGAGGAGAACACCTGGTGCAGAGGTGGATGGGGGGGTCATAGGGGGCCCAGGGCCACAGGCAGGGGCAGCGACACCCCAGGAAGCAGCCAGCACAGCAGCACGGCAAGGACAGCATGGAGGGAGAAGGCAGTGGGCCACGGCAGCATGGAGGAGCCAGGGGCCCACACGGGGGCCAGGAACTGGGGTCCAGGAGGCACAGGGGGACTCACAGCCAACTGCTGGGGGCCACAAAGCGTCCAGGGGACAGGGACCCCGCTTGGTGAATGAGGTGGGGCCAATGCAGCATGCCTCGGCGGTACCCCAGCATAGACATGTGGTGGGCGATCAGGTAATACGCCTCGAATGGATCCTGCATGGAGAGACCCAGCTGCACATCGGAACGGGGCCACACACCGGGCAGCGCTGCCAGCTCTGCCGCGGAGGGCTTGGACATGCAGCAGTCTGCAGAAGGGGGCCATGGAAGGTGACCCAGCTCCAACAACCGGTGATACACCGCCCCACAGGAGCGCTGGGATCCACGGGCCCCGTGAATGCAGCCAAAGTAGGACACGGCCAGGGCAGGGCCTCCCTCCACAAGACAGACCATGTGGGTGGTCAGGCTGAACACAGACAGGGCAGACATGGTCTCCGCCACGGACCAGGCCACATGCGAGCACCTCATCTCCAGGATGCACCTCCACCTCCTCCTCCTCCCTCGCCCTCCGCTCTCCTCTGCCTCCCACCTTGCTGCATCCTACCACATTCTCTTGCTGCTGTGTGCCCTTTAAACCTCCCTCCACGGTCTGTGTTGTTGCTGGTTGCCCGGCAGCGATGCTGTGTGCTTTGTCCCCAGCTGGGAATCGTTTTGCTTGATTCTGGCTGGTGATTGCCATCCAGATGTTACTTTTTTTTGTTTCCCACTGGGAATTTCTTTAGCTACGCTTTCAGAGATGATCCAGGCCAGAGGTCAGGAAGCATGGTTGACTTTGACCCCATGTGGGTATTGACTGTGGTGAACATCTGGCGGCCATCAAACAGATGTTCAGGGCACTTTGGCCCCACCGTGGGATTGACCGTGGTTCACTGTGGTTGAGCGTGATCCCGTAACGTCTGAAAATACCCAATGACAACAATAACGAAAATGACAATGTCATTATTGTCATTGTTATTGGTGCTGTGGCAGTTGGGTTTTGGAAAGAAAATATGGAGAGGGGAAGAGGGAGCAGACATCTCGGAGCCCTGAACAGACTGAACTTTTGAACTGTGCCTGTGTTGGGAGGGGCAAGCATCTCAGCCGTATCTGATGGATGTATCACTGGCCAATGAGCACTGAGCAGTTCAAGCAGGCCCCAGAAGTCTCATGGCACTCTGTGATTGCTCAATGTTTGCTGCGTCCCACAAACGATCAGTGGGGCTGTGGGGGAGGGCACTGCAACACTTTATACTGCAGGGCTGGGCTTTTTGTCTGTGTTCTGTGAGAACTCTCTGTTTGTCAGGTTGTGGTTTACAGAACTGTGGTGCTTGCACACAAAACATCCTCCCTAGCCCTCATTGTATTACTAATTCCTTTCCTTCCTCATATACCCTACATTTTACCTTCTCCCTTGCCCTGCCCTCCCCCCCCACCTGTTCATTATATATAGATAGGTAGCATAGATTAGATATAGATACAGATATTATAGACATTTAGATTAGAATAGTTATATAATTAGTTTTTTTATTTTCCCTTCCCTTGTCTCCCTTAGAGTTAGATAGATATAGAGATAGATATAGAGATATAGAGAGAGATTAGATAGTATATAGGTATTTAGGTTAGTCTGATTTATTATATATATTAGGATTATAGGGTAGGTTAGGTTTAGGTTAGGTTTTGTATTATACTATATATACAATGAAAAAGGGAAGGACTTCAGCCTCTGGGGCAGGTGGCGCTAGTAGAGGCCATGGGCATGCACGTGCACGTGGGGGAGTTTGCAAGCCCGCTGCCACTTCTGCCACTGGTGGCAGTCCACCACCCAAGCTGAAGAGACCTGATTTTTTAAACTCAAGGCAACAGGTCTTATCAGGGAAACGTGCAGCAGCAGAGATGTTGGGAGTGGCATCTGTGGAAAGCAGGGAGACCCAGCCTTCCACTAGTAGCAGTGGCACTGGAGGAGGAAGCCAAGGGCAAGGGGGGGGGGTGTAGCAGCAGCACAACACACACACCCCTTCTGATCTCCAGCAGTAGCTGGCACTGCTAACAGTAATTTTTCACTGAGGGAGGCAGCAGATGTGTGGAGCCACAGCAATGATGGTGCTGGGAGCAGCAATGATGGTGATGTGGGTGCTATTGCTGGGAGTGGTGCAGGGGAACCCACCTCTCCTGGGTAGGTTTCTCCGTCTGGCAACCCCCCCACCAGGGATTTGGAGGATTTGGGGCAGGGGATATCCCCCACCTTGGCAGCAGCAGCCCAGACTTTTTATTCTCCTCCCATGCTTCACCAAGTAGCAGCAGGGCATCCTCTCCTCCCATGCTGCAAGGTAGCAACAGCAGCTTCAGCATGGGTGGTGTCATGGAGCTGGGCAACAACAAGGGGAATGAGGAGGAGGTGGAGGAGACTCCGCATGCTTATGATGTTACTCCTGTGGGGACAAAGGCAGCAGCCTCCAGTGGTAGCAAGAAGGGTTAAGGATGTGATGGAGAGTGTGAGAGTGGCGACGGCCACCCTGAGCCAGGTAACCCCCCTTGTCCGAAGTCTTATCAAGAGGATGGAAGGCTTCCTGAGGGACTGAGGCAGAGCGGCCGAGGAGTGGCATCTTGAACCAGAGGTGGTGGGCCTAGTACAAAAGTTGAAGGAGGGGTTGATCAGGCAGTTTGACCATTTTATCCATAAGGAGGTATATGTACTCTCCACCATACTGGACCCCAGGATGAAGGTGAGTGTGGCAGCTCGCACAGAAAACTTCACCTTGAAGAACCATGCTCTGGTGGAGAGAGTGTGGGCAGTCAAGAGGGTCAGACAGTGGCAGTAGCAGCAGCAGCAGCAGTAGGGAAGACAGGAGGGGCACAGCAGCAGCAGGAGGGCAGAGATTAGCAGCAGCAGCAGCAGCAGAAACAACAGCAACAGCAGCACCTTGACCATCACCTGCACTGAGTGGACCACCACAGGGCAGGCAGCATTGGTAAATGCAATTGGGGAGGATGTACATAGCAGCAGCAGGCAGAGGCAGCAGGAGTCTGACACAGCGGTGTGGGCAGTGGCAAAATATCTCAAGGAGCCAGTGATGGATCCCAGCAGTAATCCCCTTCTGTATTGGGCAGAGAAGGGGGAAATATGGCAGGCTCTGACCAGGGTGGCACAGGAACTACTAGGGGTGGGACTTGGTTGAAAATATCGGATACCAGTTTTACTGAATATCGGATATCGGATTATTGGATTAAAACTGGTATTACTGGTACCGGATTTTTTCCCATTGAAATCAATGGGGAAGTTTTTCCATTGAAATCAATGAGAGAAAAAACCAAAATTACCTGTAATAAAGACAACATGTCTGTTGTAAAGATTCAATGACAGATTCACTTGTTTCCTTAACTGCTAACCACCAGACTACACTTAGCCCTAGCATCCCCCAGAAGCCCCCAGTAGCCACCATTACTACTTTTTTTCTTTAAAAATAGGGTTTTTTCCACAGCATCATCACCAAATCAATCAGAAATCAGATCACAGCAACTGTCACTGGAGGACACTAGCACAGTGGCACGCGATGTCAGTCAAGCATGCAGTTTAGTTTGCAAGTGAGTGATGACTCCGACTCGATGACAAAATCCTGTGCAACCCCCAACTAGATTCAAAACCTATTGTGTCCCACACCCTGGGATCCCCATGATGATCCACATATTTCCAATGCCAACATTTACAACCATACGTTACCAACAGTGGCTGCTTAAATAAATATTTAATCATAGTCAAATCCATTACTACCCCTAAAATGACCCCGTATAGGAAATAATGCCAAAAAACTAAGTGTTTTTTGTTTTCACTATTTCGGTGTCCTAGGATCCCCTCAAATCACCCACAACCACATATTGGCAATGCCAACAGTTCCAATGCCAACACAATGAACACAACACAATGTCAATCAATCCCAAATTTAGTGAGACCCACAAATAAACCCTCTCTCTCCCCCCATAACCTCAACCATGGGGACAGGCAGTGGATGGGATCCCCAGTAAGAGGCTCTCCATCCTAAACCAGCAGCCCAGCAAGTGTAGTTCACAGAGTTAACATTGGAGGGAGGGACATTAACCCTGAGTAATCCTTGCAGCTGTGTTAAGTCCTGCTATTAGGGGGATAGAGAGCGTTCTGTGGCCCCATGCACTGTCTTTCCCCCAACCAGACCCCCAAAATAGATCATGTTGCCTTCGCCTACCTTTATCCTGAACCTCCGAATCCTCAATTTTCATGCCCTCCTTGGTCACCTGTAGTCTTCCGAAGGTGTAGACTTAGGGACACAAGCCTTCCTTCAGGCTTGGAGAACTGGGAAGACTGAGTTAGCTCCCAGTCCTGTGACAATCCAAATCAGAAGAGATGAAAGGGAAAAGAATTACAGGACAGAGGAGAAATAGGAGGGGAAAGGGTTTTGTTTTGGTTCACGAGAAGAGGAAGGGGAAGATGGGTTTCAATGGGGAACAGGCGAAAGGAGACTCTGTTGTTGTCATCTGCTGCAACTTTCTCTTTTGCCTGGCTATTTCCACTCTCTGCAATGCCCACAGGGAGAGCGATGTGAGGTGTGGAATTCAACGAGATCTCTGAGAAATTGGAGGGGAAAGGAAAAAATTTGTGTGCTTTTTGAATTTGAGACAGATTTTTTAATTGTTCTTCCTTAACACTGACCTCCCTCCAAAGTAGAGGTACCATGGCTGGTGGCGTTGTGAGACCTCAAGATCTACAGGGACTTCATGAGTTCCATAGGAAGTTTGACAGAACACCACAGAACTCTGAAGTCCCTCTAAGTCTGGAGGAGCAGTCATAAGTCATGAAGATGTTGCATTCCGTGCTGATGTGAAGAAGAGGTCAGTCCCACAGTTGGCAATGGCTAGCTGGTGTTACGGAGGTGCCTTCCTCCAGATGCAATGTGTCCTCATACTTTATTCAGGCTCTGGCATATGACTCAACTAAGACCTGGGGACAGAACTGTGTCTGGAGTAGGTGAAGTGGTCAGGGTTTCAGTTGCTGGAGGAGAGCATTCCACCCTCCCAATGCCCTCTGTACCTCTTCTTGTTGGCGTTGGCAGTCCCAGTTTTGCTTTGAGCCAATGTGGGCTGGATGATGAGCAGACTTGTTCCTTGTGATTGTGAGGGAGATGGGGTGTCCCCACTGTCCTGTGCATGGACCACTTGGTCCACTCCTGTTGTTAAACGATGGAACTCCTGGCCACTTGGTACAAATCTGTTGGACCAAGTGGCTGGGTGTTCCCGGAGATAACAACACCAGCTTGGCACTGGGCAGGGCTTAATCCAAGAGCTACATAGCCTACGAGTCCAATTCTCGTAGCTTTTGGGTTATAGAATGCACTCCTGTCACTGCCTTTCCCTCACTCGGTCCTATCTATGCTGAAGAATAGAAAAAACCACGTTGCCATCGCCCACCTTTAACCTGGTCTCCCCCAACCAGACCCCATTGTTTCTGTGACCCAGCATGAAAAAAAATAGATCATGTTGCCATCACCTACCTTTATCCTGAACCTCTGAATCCTCGATTTTCATGCTCTCCTTGACCACCTGTATTCTTCTGAAGGTGTTCAGAACACAAGCTTTCCTTCTGGCTTGGAGAACTAGGAGGACTGAGTTAGCTCCCAGTCCTGCAACATGCCGAATCAGAAGAGAATGAAAGGGAAGAGAAGGACAGGACAGAGGAGAAATAGGAGAGTAAAGGGTTTTGTTTTGGTGCACGAGAAGAGGAAGGGGAAGTTGGGTTTCAGTGGGGAACAGGGGAAAGGGGATTCCGTTGTTGTCTGCTGCAGCTCTTTCTTCTGACCAGCTTTTTCTTCAACGTCCACAGGGAGAGCAATGGGAGGTGTGGAATCCGATGAGATCTCGGAAGGGAAAAGAAAACAAAAACAGCAAGTTAGGTGTTTCTGCTGCTGAGATGTTTGAATTTCATTTTGGACACAGAGAATGAAGATCTAATTATTTATCCCCTTTTTGGATCTGTCTCCAAAGAGGAGGTTCCAGACCCTCCCAATCCCCATGCCATCACTTACCCAATGCTATCTGACCAAAGTACTCTTTGTTTGATGATCTCTTCTGGACTGTCTGTAGTTTTCAACGGTCTAGGCTCCAGACACAGAGGGTCTAGTGACTTCAGAGGTACAGCAGAAACACTAAAGTAAAAAAAACAACAATGTGTTGTGAAGCGCACAGGTAGGGGGTGACTGGCAGTAAAATATTGCATTATCCTGTTGCCATTAAGGTCCAGGCCCATCACTGTGACCATTCCATGTCACTGTGGTTGAAGTCTTCACTTCAGTTCTGGAGGCCTCCAAACGCAGTGGGATATCAAGCCACAGTAGGCCAGCTCAAGTCCCACTGTGTCTGGAGATGCAGTGGGGGAGGGGGATTTTTCAGTCCGTTGCAGATGAGATCCCACAGATGGGGTTCTGGAGGCTTCTAGACAGACACAGAAGGACTGCAGGCTGATGAATTATTTTTTATTGTAGAAACCCACTAGCCTGCAGTCCCACCGTGTCTGGAGGTGCAGTGGTGGTGGGGCCCCATCAGATGGCTGAGGGGGGCCGGGATGGAGTTTAGGTAGGAGAGGCAGAGTGAGGTTGTGGGCCCGCCTCAAAGAAGAGGTTCCACCCTCCTAATGAGTGAGGTTGTGGGCTCGCCCCCAAGAAGAGGTTCCACCCTCCTAATGACCTCTGCACCTCTTCCTGTGGGTGGTGGCAGACAAAGTTTTGCACATTTTTGTCCTGTGTGCATATGGGAGGGGGCCCCGTTCCACTCCAGTGTGTGCGTATGGGAGTGGGGATGGGTTTGAAAAGGCCAGGGCCAATGGCCCTGCTGGGGATCTTTGCTCTATGTACGGGAGGGGGGATGGGGTGGAAGAGGCCCTACTGGGGCACTCCACTCCAGTGTGGGGTGGAAAGGGTCCAACTGGGGTGTTACACTCAAGTCTGTGCATATGGGAGTGGGGATGGGTTTGAAAAGACCAGGATCAATAGTCCTGCTGGGGCACTCCGCTCTATGTACAGGAGGGGGACTGGGGTGGAAAAAGCCCTGCTGGGGCACTCCACTCCAGTGCGGGGTGAAAGGGGCCCTGCTGGAACATTCCACTCCAGTGTGTGCATATGGGAAGGAGTCTGCTGGGGTGGAAGAGGACCCTGCTGGGGCACTCCACTCTGTGTATGGGAGGGGGTCTGGGGTGGGAAAGGCCCTGCTGGGGTGCTCCACTCCAGTTCAGGGTGGAAAGGGCCCTGCTGGGACGTTCAACTCCAGCATGTGCATATGGGAGGGGGGCTTCTGGGGTGGAAGAGGGCCCTGCTGGGACACTCCGCTGTATGTATGCGAGGGTGGCTGGGTTGTAAAGAGCCCTGCAGGGGTGCTCTGCTCTATGTATGGGAGGGGGGATCGGGTGGAAAGGGCCCTGCTGGGGTGCTCCACTCCAGTGTGGGGTGGAAAGGGCCCTGATGGGGCATTCCACCCCAGTGCATGCACATGGGAGGGTGGCTGCTGGGGCAGAAGAAGGCCCTGCTGGGGTGCTCCATTCCAGTGTGTGTGTATGGGAGGGGGGTTGCCAAGGTGGAAGAGGGACCTTCTGGGGCACTCTGATCTATGTATGGGAGGGTGGCTGGGGTGCAAAGGGCCCTGCTGGGGCACTCTGTTAATGTATGGGAGGGGGGCTGGGATGGAAAATGCCCTGCTGGGGCACTCTACTCCAGTGTGGGGTGGAAAGTGGAATGACAGCTCCCTGTGAGTGGAATAACGGCCCCAGAACCCTGACGGTGGGACCTGGGACTAGAGCGGAAGCTTCTAGATGATGTGGATGGACAGCCCCCTGTGCCTATAACGTAGGCCCCAGAAACCTGATGGTGTGTCCTGGGGCTGGAGTGGCTGCTTCTTGATACTGCAGGATGACAGTTCCCTGTGAGCGGAATGACGGCCCCAGAACCCTGATGGTGGGTGCTGGGACAGGAGTGGCAGCTTCTGGATGAAGTGGAATGACATCCATCCCTGCCTGTAACATAGGCCCCAGAACCCTGAGGGTGTGTCCTGGGGCTGGAGTGGCTGCTTCTTCATATGGTGGAATGACATCTCCTACATAGAGGGTCCTTCTTCACTTACAGCATGGCCCAGGGACAGCCAGCACTGCTCATGTTAGACACAGACAGCTATTTGGACTTAGAGGAGGTATCCAGCATCATCACTGAGGCAGGTGAGGAAATAGCCAAGAGGAGCTTTCAGACTGGCTGGCATGGGTGGAGCAGAGGCAGAGGGCCGTCCAGGGCTTGGTGGCTGCCAGCACCCCCACTCAGCCTGGCGTTGCAGGCTTGGCTCGTACTCAACATAAATCAAGAAGCTCTACTGCCAATTGGTCAAGCCTTGCCCGGTGGTGAATCATGTGGACACAGAGTAGCAGACATTGGATTTCCCAGTCTCAGAACCTGTGTCACAGCAGAGGTGGCATTGTCAGCGGCGGCAGACATTGGATTGCCAGGGCACGGTACTTGTGGCACAGCAGAAAGCAGCATCAGGTTTTGCCTGTGTGCAGCACCCATGGAGCCAGGATGGTAGGATTTTCCAGGGAAGAGCTTCCATACAGCAGCAGATGGCAGCAGCAGAATTGCTTGGGCACATTTGGAATTGCAAGGGCAGAGCACCCATGGACCAGCAGACAGCAGCAGGAGGATTACAAAGCCAGTGGGGCACATCACCCATGGTTGCCAGGGCAGGCAGACAGCCACCTTGGCATGAGAGGCAGGCACACTGGGGCAGGGTTCGATCAGGGCGGGCAGTCAGGCAGCATGGCATGAGCAGAAGGCAGGCAGACTGAGACAGGCTTTGAGCTTTGTAACCTGGGCAGGCAGACAGGCAGCGTGGCACGAGAGGCAGTAGGGAATGCAGGCTGGGACCTTGGCAGGGCACTCAGATAGGCTGGCAAAGACTGCAATGTCACTTTCATTATTGTCGATACAGATTTCAAAGATTTTATTTTCGGTATCGTTATCAATATTGTTCGATCTCGTGATCATGCCAAAAACCGGAAATCAGAAATGGTATTTCAATTCCGTGTGTTCTCGTGGTGTCTGTCTGGCTTGTGTGAAAAGTGTGAAAAATTGGTTGTGTGCTTGTGTATGTGTGTGTGTGTGTTGTGGCTGTTTGTGTGTGTATGTGTGTGCGTGTGTGTGGTTTGTGGTGTGTGTAAGATGGAATGTAAAAAAAAAAAAAAATGAAGCCGAGGAAGGTGAAGGTGGAGGAGGAGGAAGAAGTGGAGGCCCAGCCTGGACTATCTGGTGAGGTGGTGGTGGTTGGCTCCTTGCCAGAGGAGGAAGAGGGCAGTAGGGATGGGTGAACGAGGTTCAGAAGTACGGAGTTCGGATCGAACTTGGTCTGTTCGGTCGACCGAACTTCCGAACCGAACTTGAATTTAAAACCGAACCGAACTGAATTTCCAAACTCCGTTCTGTTCACCCATCCCTAGTGGCAACACACAAACAAAAAATTTGGTTTTGAATGGCCAAACTTGGTTCGGAATTTCAGAATTCGACCAAACTTGGTCTGTTCGGTTGACCGAACCAAACTTCCAAACTGAACTCAAATTTCAAACTGAACGAAACTGAATTTCTGAACTCTAATTTTAAACCAGACCGAACCGAATTTCAGAACTCCGTTCTGTTCGCCCATCCCTAGAGGGCAGAGGAGGTGCCACTGCTGCCAGGTTTGTAAAATTTATTTTTGCTTATTGTTCCATATAACTTTGAGGACAAGAAGAAGACTATCCTTTAGAGTGAGCTCACTAACATGTGGGTGGGTGATGGGCAGTCAGGCACAAACAGTGGGCATCAGTGGGTGGCAGTGAATGGGCAGGATTTGCATGTGTCTTATTTATGGGTCTGTCAGAGAAGGGGTGGGGGCTCTTTCAGCAGTAAGGCATGAGTCGCAGCACCCACCCAGACACGTGCCATCCAGGGTCCAAACTTGCCAACCCTAGCACCCCAAGAAGGGCAGGATTTGCTTGTGCCTTATTTATGGGTCTGCCAGAGAGAGGGCGGGAGGCTCTTTCAGCAGCAGCAGCCAGAGTCTCAACTTGCAGACACTACAGCACCCCAGGTGGTGGTGGTGTATGTGGGAGAAAGGGAAAGAGGTGAGTAAGCAGCACTGCAGCAGCATCCATCCACTTGGTGTGGGAGATTGGATATTGCTTTTGGAAGGACTAGATGCATCACCATGATTGCATGTTATTATGTAGGTGTTGTTTATGTGTTCCTGTTTCAGAGAGGGTGATGATGATGACGCCGCTGGTGCCAGAACCCCATCACGGTGGAGTTCTCAGCCGCAGGAGCCACCCAAAACCAGGCCAACGAGGTCCATGGTGTGTAAATATTTCCACACCCCCAAGAGCAGATTTGCAGAATGCAAGGTAAATCACGGGGGGCTGGAACAACAGGGAATGGATTGCCCTATGACCTGTTAGGAAGTCCTCCACAGAGATAGAGATTGGCCAGTCACACACTTGTGGAGACAGAATGCAGGCAGGGCTTGATAGACCATTGGTCTGACACAGTATGGCACGTCTTTTGTTCCTATCTTTTTATACACTTTAGTTCTGTGGCAAAAGAATCAGGCGGCAGAAAGAGGGGACCACATTGGGGCTCATTGCCCATACTGAAAAGCTCCACGGCCAGAAGGTGAGGTGGCAACAGGACTCTGGCGTGGTCATGGAGCCTCAGCACCAGAAGAAAGGGGGGAAGGCAACCCGGAAGTGCCAGCATGTAAGCCCTTCCCCCTCCTCCAACCCCTATTTGGAGTCTCCCGGGAGTCTGCTGCGGCTAAGGCCTTTCGGGCCGAACTTGAGAGGCCTGACCACCAAATGATGAAGGGCGTACGATGCCTGGAGAACCGCCTGATGGAAAAGTTCCAGGCGCTTGAGGTGGAGAAAAAGAAGGTGGAGGCGTATGCCCAGTACATCTCCGCCGAGATGGAACACCTGGAACTGAACCACCAGGCGGTCTACAAGTGGTATCGGGACGTGGAAGAGGCCATGGAGTTTGCTGTCTCCCATGGCTATGAGATGGAAGAGGACCAGGTGGCTGCCCCTCATTCCTGTGATGCACCCCAATACCTTCTGCATTTCCCCCAAGTCCTGGGGGACAGGCCCAGAGACTATTAGTTTCCTTTATAAGTTTCCTTTAAACTTTTGGTTTTGGTTTCATAATGTTGTTGTTTTGTTGTTGTTGTTGCTTAAATAGTTTTAATAAAAGTTGTTCTATTTGTTGTTACGAGCTTCATTTTCCTGTCCAATCTTTTATCCCCATGTACTGAAGTTCTGGCTGGCACGTGGCAGAATCTCATACAGCTTGTCGATCCCTACCAGCAGCACCTGGCTCCACATCTAGTGTAGTTAAAGTATTAACCCAAAGATGTGCCAGGCATCAGCAGGGTCCCAACTTGCAGACAGCCCCCCAGGAGGACAGGGCTTGTGTGTGTGGGTGTGCCAGAGGGAAATGGAGACAGGCTCCTTGGGAGTGGGCGGTGGATTTATGGTTGCCAGGTTACAGAACCCTTTGCACAGACAGCATTTTTATGGGTCCGGTGTGTGTGGGTCTTTGGCAGCAGCAAGTTGACAGGGTACAGAACCCTTTGCACAGCCAGCATATAGGCCTGGGGGGTGGGGGTCTTTGGCAGCAACAAACCTGGATTGCCGTGGCAGACAGGAAGCGTGGCATGAGCAGCATTCAGCCAGGATTTGAACTTGGCAACCTGGGCAGGCAGGCAGGCAGTCAAGGCAGTTTGGCATAAGAGGCAGGCAGGTGGGCTGAGGCAAGCTTTGAGCTGGCAATGACAACCTGGGTGGGCAGGTGGGCAGTCATGACATCTTGGCATGAGAGGCAGGAAGACAGGTAGGTGGGCTGAGGCAAGCTTTGAGCTGGCAAATGGCAACCTGGGTGGACAGGCAGGCAATCACGGTAGCTTGTCATGAGAGGCAGGCAGGCAGGCGGGTTGAGGCAAGCTTTGAGCTGGCAGTGGCAACCTGGGGGGCAGGCAGGCAGCGTGGCATGAGTGGCAATCAGACAGGCTTTGAGCTTGGCAGCCTGGGTGGGTAGACACCCAGGCATGATTGGGATCAGCAGCAGCAGCCATCAAATTTCCCAGGTACAGACCCCTTGTCTGGCACAGACAGCATATAGGCCTGGGGGCCATTGGCACTAGCAGCAGCAGACAGTGAGTTACCAGGGTACAGAACCCTTGGCACAGACAGCATATAGGCCTGGGGGGCATTGGCACCAGTAAACATTGGTTTGCCAGAGTACAGAACCCTTGGCACAGACGGCATATAAGCCTGGCCTGGGGGCCATTGGTACCAGCAGACAGTTGGTTGCCAGGGTACAGAACCCTTGGCACAGACAGCCTATAGGCCTGGGGGCCATTAGAAGCAGCAGACAGTGGGTTGCCAGGGTACAGAACCCTTGGCAGAGACAGCATGTAGGTCTTGGGGCCATTGGCACTAGCAGCAGCAGACATTGGTTGCCGGGGCAGGCAGTCAAGCAGCATGGCATGAGTGGCAGTTAGGCAGGGTTCAAGCTTTGCAACCTGAGCAGGCGGGCGGGCGGGCAGGCAGTGTGGCATGAGCGGCAGTAGGGCAGGCAGGCTTGGGAAGGCTTTGAGCTAGGCAACCTGGGTGGGCAGACAGGCACCTTAGCATGGGAGACAGGCAGGCAGACTGAGGCATGCTTTGAGCTTGAGGGCAAGCTGGGCGGGCAGACAGGCAGCGTGACATGAGAGGCAGTAGGGCAGGCAGGCTGGGACATTGGCAGAAGGGCACTCAGATAGGCTACCAAAGACTGTGCAGTGAGAGAGACAGTCAGTGTCACATAGGCGGGCCAGGATCATGTAGCCATAGGCCGGCTGGCAGGCTTACAGTTTGTTTCCCAATGCCACCCTGCATCATGAGGTCAGTCAGATAAGGTGGCTGAGGCCATCTAGTATGAGAGAGTGAGAGGCAGGATGGGTACCAGGTATTGGGAGGGAGGGACAGAGCCTCAGCAGCACAGGAGCAGTAGCCCTAGCCCAAATTGAGCAGGAGCCCTGTCCCAAGACTGCCCCTGGCATGGGATGGCTTGTGCCACTGCACCATCAGTCCTTGTCCAGAGGCAGCTCGGGGAATCCCAGCAGTGGAAGGTTCACCTTCAAGAAGTTCAACTGCTTCACCAACTTGGCCCCCAGTCTCAGGCAGAGCGGGGAGCAAATGTCCCCCGCCACAGAGAATACCCACTCACTGGGGACACTTGTTGGTGGGCAGGACAGGATATCCTTGGCCACTTTCGACAGGGCCAGCAACATGTTGGCCTTGCTGGCCCACTAGGCCAAGGGATCGCTGCTGTGAACAATGCATGGCTCCTCCTCCAGGTAGGTTTCCATTGCTGCTGAGGTGCCATCATACTCCCTCTGGTAGCTCTGGGCGGGCACCACCTGCCCCACTGCCCTCAGCCACGCTGCTTGCCCTTTTGTTCTGGGCCCCATGCTCACCAGAGTGGCCTGCACACAGGAGGAGCTGCTGGCAGTAGGGGTCCTGCTGCTGCTTCTGCTCATCCTGATTCTGGTGCTGCTGCTACCACTAGGGCTGGGGGCAGAGATAGACCCAGATAGCTGGAAGGGGTCGCTGCTCCCACTCCCACCATCCCCAGGGGCGTCCTTCTGCATTGACCGCTCTGCCTGCCGGACCTTCTGCACCAGCACCCCCTTACGGAGGCCATAGACCACTGTCTCAAGTGCCATTCTGCCCTTGATACTGGGGTCCAGCATGGTTGCCAGGACATATTCCTCCCAGCTCAGGAGCTCATCAAAGTGTGCACTCAGCCCCGCCTTCAGCTTCTGTGCCAAGTCAAGCACCTCATCGGAGATCCTCCTGCCCGGAGGGCCACAATCCCACTCCCTGAGAATCGCCTCCAGGCTCCTCTGGAGACTACAGACCAGCGGGGTCACCTGGCTGAGGGTGGCAGTGGAGATACTCACAGTCTCCGTCACGGCCAGGAACATTCTCAGGATGAAGACCATGTGAGCAAGAAACTCCCATTCCTCTCTGGTTCCCTGGAGGTGCCTCAATGTCTGTCTCCAGTTCCACCTGATGCAGGGTGGCTTTCTGCTTAAGAAGCCGCTCAAGCATCAGGAAGGTGTAAATCCACCTGGTGGAGACATCCTGGAGGAGTTGGTGGTCCGAGGACCCTTGCTCGGCCTGCTTCTCCCAGAGGAGCTCGCTGCCCTTTACGCTCCTATTGAAGAACCCCACCAGCCTCCTCCCTTGGTCAACCAGGGAGCTAAGGGTGCCTGGCCCAATCCCCTTATCCTCCAATCCCTGAGCATCCTTGACCACAAAAATGGAGCATGTGTGTGGTGTAAGGGATGCTCGTGAAGCCCCCCGTCATGGACTGCCTTCAGTATATTGGCTGCGTTGTCCATGACCACACACACCTTGCTGAAGGCCGCACCTGGCGTGATACACTCCCTCACCATGGTGGCCAGATATGCCTTGAGGTTCCTTGATGTGTGGGAGTTGTCCATTACTTTTGCCTGAAGCAGTGCCCACCTATACCCTGATTGAGGACCTCACCTGCCACTGCCAAGCGCTGCCTCTGGGTCCTGCCTCCAGTGTGCAGTCACACTCACTGCCAGGTAGGGGTGCTGGGCGTTTCTGGAGGACCACAGGTCAGTGGTCAAGTGGACCGTGGACCCCCAGCGCCTGCCAGCTTCTCCCTCACCCGCTACTTAAAATCCCTGTACAGCTGTGAAACTACAGGCTGACTCAGGGTGGAGTGGGAAGGCAGCTTAAACTTGGGGGCCAGGAATCCAACCAGCCGCTGGAAGCCCTTGTCCTCTACAATAGACAAGGGCTGCCCATCCAGCGCAATCATGTCAGCCAACAGGTGCTTGGCTTTCTCCTCAAAGAAGCCACGCCACCCTCCAGAAATCAATGGCCTTGGCAGCTGCCCCCACTGCAGCTTCTCCATCGTGGACTGATGCTGCTGCTGGCAAGGCTCCTGCTGCTTTTCTACCCCCAAACTCCTCCTGCTGCTAGAGGCAGCAGCAGTTGGTGTGGAATGCTTTCCCGCTGAAGGAGCCGGGCGACTGGCTGCTGCTGCAGTCGGGAACCTGCTGGCATCCACTTCCCCTGCCTTCCCCTTTAGCAGCAGAGCACTGTGGCATGCCTTGAGGTGCCTCTCCATTGCCATTGTCCCAAGGTTGGCGAGCACTTGCCCACGCTTCACCACCTTATTGCACAAAGTGCACTGCACCTGTCTGCTATCATCTGCCCACACCAGCTTAAAATGCTCCAAGACTGAGGATTTTTTCCCCCCTCCTGCCTTCTGGCCTGCCCCGGGTGACACACTGCTGCCAGCACTGCTGGGAGTGGGAGAACTTGGTGGCACTGGCGACACAGCTCTGGGAGGAGGCTCAGACATTGCCTCAGCTGCAGACATCTCCTCTGCGGCACTAGTGTCTGCCTCGTCCTCACTGTCCCCGATCACATTGATGTCCCGTGAAGGGGAGTACTGGGACCCTGAGGCTAGATTGCCCGTGCCCGTCATGCTGCTGGCACTCTCCCTGTTCCCCCCTCTATAGCTGCTAGTGCTACTGCTTCTGCTGCTATTCCTCTCCCTACTGACATTGCCCGGGGATCGGGCCCTGCTTCTAGCATCCGGGGGTGGGATCCACCAGCTCTGGACTGCTGGGGATCGCCTTGACAGTGGAGGACATTGGTGGCCCTGTAGGATCACAAGCAGCCCGAGAACCTGCTTCAGAACCACCAGCAGCAGCAGAGATAGATGCAGCCTCAAGTCCTGCTGGCCTTCCAGTGCCCTGTGTGGCAGTGGAGGAGGGCACTGCCAGGAGGCGCCGCTAAGCCGCTGAAGCATTTTGCCCTAAAGCAGGCCTGCTGAGTTTGGGCCATAGTGATGTGGTCGGGCTACTGCTGCTGCCTGCTACCACTTCCCTAGCACGGACCCTTCCGCCTCTAGCATGTGCCCGATTGCCTCCCTTATGGGCAACAGACTGGCCTCTCCTTCCCTTCTCCATTTCTCTCTCCAAAATAATGTTTTTATATTGCTTTTAAACATTTTTTAAAATAAATTTAATTTAAATTTTTATACTAATATTCTATATATCTATCTACACTAAATCTAACTGCTATCACTATTTTAAATGCTATTAACTAATTTGGATTATCTAATAAGTAGAACGGCCTACTACTACAAACACTATTAAATCTCTAAACGCTATCTCTATCTCAGCTAAATAACTATCTACTATTTCTAATCTCTCTCTCTCTCACGCTCTGTGTGTGTGTGTGTGTGTGTGTGTGTATATATATATATAGATAGATATAGATATAGATATAGACACACACACATACACACACACACACACACACACACACACACAGGGTGATGTATATAGATATAGATATAGATATAGATATAGATATAGATATGGGATGGGGGGAAATGCAAAGAACACAGAGAGGGATACAAAACTGAAATGAAACCTAAATCAATGTAATTCTACTCGCTCTGTGTGTGTGTGTGTGTGTATATATATCTATATATATATATATAGATATAGATATACACACACACAGAGGGTGATATATAGATATAGATATAGATATAGATATAGATATGGGATGGGGGGGAAATGCAAAGAACACAGAGAGGGGTACAAAACTGAAATGAAACCTAAATCAATGTAATTCTACTCAAAATGAATAAAAAGAACAGTGGAAGGGAATCAGGGATGGGATATAAAGAGAGGGAGAGGGAAAGGATTCAATGGAGGGGGAAGGGAGGCAGGAAGATTGAACACAGGGAACACAGGGAGGGGTAAAAACAAAAAATAATACCTAAATCTATCTAATATAATCTAAATTAATGATAATATGGAGGTACATGGGTTGGATGGGTGAAATAGGAGGATGGCAATGGATTAGGAAGGAACAAAAACTGCTGGGAGAGGGAGCCTTCTGAAATGCCTGTTGTCAGGAACAGTGACTAGCTCAGAATGTGTTGGGAAGGGGGGAGGCCAATGAGTTTTGTTTCTTGCTGCGCACGCCCCATTGGCTCCATGAAACTTAGCCCGTGGCCAATTGCAGACTGCGAAGCCAGTGGTCTAAGGTGAAAAAGGATGGTGATTGGGCAGGCTGGCTTCTACTCCAAGCCTCTCCACTCCTTGTGCCTGGAAGTCTGCTCCTCAGCTGACTCCCCCTCCCTGTCACGTTTTGTCTTCCTGTGACACGTTTTTGCAACCCTAACTCAACCGAGCGTGAACCGAGCTGACCGAACTGTTCGGTTGTTTTGGCCTTTGGAATACAGTTCAGTTCGGTCATCCAAACAGGCCAAGTTGGGTCGAACTCTGAATTTCTGAACTGCGTTCGCCCATCCCTACTGCTCTGTCTTGAGGACTCTCTCCACCAGGTCACCCTTCCAGTGCCCATAGAGCGCTGTCTGGTGTGCAACGCTGCTGTTAACCCTGGGGTCCAGCATGGTTGCCAAGAAATATTCCCTGTGCTGCAGTAGCTCATCAAACCATGCCTTCAGCCCTGCCTTCAGCTGCCGCACCAGGGCAACCACTTCAGCCACCACCGTCTTGCCATGAGGGCCACAATCCTGCCCCTGGATAATCTCATGCAACCTCCTGAGGAGACTCTGGACCAGAGGGGTCACCTGAATGATGGTGGCCGTGGAGGAGTTGATGGTCTCCATCATAGCAAAGAATGGTTTCAGCACAAAGACAGTGTGATCCAGGATCTCCCATTCCACCCCATTGTACCCTAGAGGTGCCCCTCTCTCCAAAACCAGTTGAACCTAATGCAAGGTGGCTTTCTGCTCGAGAAGCCGCTCGAGTATCAGGAACATGGAATTCCACCAGATGGACACATCCTGCACCAGCTGGTGCACTGGGGAGCCTTGCTCTGCCTGCTTCGCCTGGATGAGGTTGTTGCCCTTCATGCTCTGGTTAAAGAAACCGGCCAGTTTCCTCCCCCTCTCGATCAGGGAGCTAAGGGTGCCAGCCCCAATCCCCTTCTCCTCCAATCCCAGAGCATCCCTGACCACCAGATGAAGGGTGTGTGCAGAGCAAGGGATATTAATGAAACCTATGAATGGGCGAACGCGGTTCGGAAGTTCAGAGTTTGGAACGAACTCAACCAGTTCGGTCGGCCGAACCGAACGTCCAAACTGAACCGAATTTCCGAACTTAGTTCTGAACCCCACACTAACTGAAAATGCTCCCAGACAGAGGATATTTTGCCCCATCCTGCCTTCTGGCCCACACCGGGTGATGCACCACTGCTAGGGATGGGTGAACAGAACCAAATTCAAAAATTTGGTTCGGTTCGGTCGACCAAACTATTCAAGTTTGGTCTGAACTCCGAACTTCCGAACAGAGTTTGGAAATTCAAACCTCATTGAACTAAATGAAATATTATCTTATAGGGATGGGCGGACAGAACCGAGTTCGGAAATTTGGTTAGGTTCAAAAGTCTAGTTCTGTTCGGAAGTTCGGTTCGGTCAACTGAACTGGTGAGTTCGGTCCGAACTCCGAACTTCCGACCCGCATTTGCCCATCCCTAACTACTGTCAGCTCTGCTGGGTGGGGCAGAATATGGTAGAGACACAACTGCAGACATCTCCTCCACAGGACTAGTGTCTGCCTCGCTGTCCCTAATCACAGTGATGTCCCGTGAAGGGGAGTACTGGGACCCTGAGGCTGATGGACTGCCCACCATGCTGCTGCCACTCTCCCTGTGCCCCCTATAGCTGCTGCTGCTGCTTCTCTCCCTGCTGTCATTGCCCAGGGATGGGCCCTGCATCTAGCAGCTGGGGTGGGATCCACCAGCCCTGGACTGCTGGGGATTACCTCAATAATGGGGGATGATGGTGGCCCATGGTGAACATAGGACCCTGCCACTGAAGCACCTACTCCTGCAGCCACAGCCTCCTGTATTGCAGACCTTCCAGTGCCCTGCATTGCAGTGGAGGACGCTGGCAGTAGGCTACGTGGAACCACACCCTGGCTAGTGCCACTACTGGGAGCCTCTGAAACCTGACTGCCAATATCAGGCCTGTGCAGTTTGGGGCATGGTGATGGGTTCAGGCTGGTGCCTGCTGCCACTCTGCTGGCATGGCCCCTACCCAAACCACATGCGCCATTGCCTGCTTTACGGGCAGCAGACCGGCCTCTCCTGATCCCTTCTCCCTTTTTGTCACGGGGAAGGGGGGAAGTACAGGGAGGAAGGAGAGGGGGTTACTGGGGTTTCCAGGAAACGAAGGGCGATGTCTCTCTGCACAACTCTCGTGGTAAGGTAATTCCCTCAGGATCTCGTGTGGGCGTTCCTTCCCTGGCGGGAGGCAGCCCAAGTCATCACAGGGAGAGAGAGAGACACCAATTGCCCACAGGGGAGGAAGGAGAGGGTAAGAGC
>QEPC01001365.1:195330-285479 GCA_003113815.1 Sphenodon punctatus
CCCCCCCCCCCCCCCCCCCCGGCCTGCCAGTCACTTTTGTTCCCACCAGAACTCATCCAAACTCATCCGAATGATACCGAACTGTTCAGTTGTTTTTGAGTTCGGATCGAGTTTGGTTCAGTCAGTTCGGGTTTGGTTCAGTCATCCAAACTGTTCAAATCTGGTCCAAACACTGAACAGCCAAACCGCGTTCGCACATCTCTACTGAGGTTAAAACCCCTAGCTTTCCTCCTTCACTTTCTTGTGCTCTTCCAAGGAGTCTGTAGTGGTGGTGACCCTGGGCCTCCCCTGATCCCCACCCTCCTTCTCACACACCACCCAAGTCTCTTGGGATGGGGGCTCTGTTTATGAGGAGGAGGGTGGGGTTCAGGGGAGGCTCGGGGTCACTTCCCCAGCCTCTTTGGAGGAGCGTGAGAGGGTGAAGAAAGGGGCCCTGAGTGTGAGGAGAAGGGGGGGTCAGGGGTGGCTCGGGGTCACTCACCACCACCCCAGCTTCCTTGGTTGAGCATGAGATGGTGAAGTAGGGGGGGCCCTGAGTGTGAGGAGGAGGGTGGGGGTCAGGGGAGGCTAGGGTTTTTCACCCCAGACTCTTGGAAGGAGCGTGAGAGGGTGAAGAAGATGTGTGTGTGTGTTTGTGTGTGTGTGTGTGTGTGTGCCCCACAATTATCTGCTGGGGTTCCAACAAAGGAACCCCAGTGGGGCTCTGATACAGCTCCTAAAAGAGCACTGAATATCACCAAATAAATATCTCCTTGCCCTTCCTGGTGGAATAGGGTTGTAGGAGGGAATACAAATCAAATCCTCAGTGGCTGGCAGACACCAAAGTGGTGGATGAATGATCTGTGATAATAAATACATTTGAATGGGAAGGAAGTAGTACTTCTTTATTACTTTTCCCTGGTGGAGTGGTCAGACTGGGAACAAATGTTGTCATGCTGAAGTTTAAGTGCAAACCAAGGGCTGCTGCTGCAAGCTCTTCAATGCCACCACTGACCAATCTGCAGGCTGATGGAATTGCCTGAATCTTGTTAGGATGGACACAGGTTCAGGGGAGTGAAAGCAGCAGAAGATGATATCCAGGGGCTGGGCAATCAGACATTATCAAGCCCTACGTCAAGGGTATCACCCTCCATGAAACCAGGAAGGGGAAGGTTGGTCTTGAGAAAGACCAACTGTTCCAGTGTCTTCGGATCCATTTTGGAACGATGTGGGCTGACGATGTCTCCATTCACACTAAATACTCTCTCCAACAATACACTTGTGGGAGGACACAAGATGTATTGCAATGCTACCTTTGCAAGCGGGGGCCACACCTGCATTTTCTGGAACCAGCAGACCAAGGGGTCAGTGTCAGCAGGGCATGTGGGCTCGGCAAGATATTGAGACACAAATGTGTCTGCCATATCCTGTTGCTCCGCAGCACCACCGTCATCTGCATCCTCCTCCGCCATGTCCGCCAGCCCAGAAAACCACATCATCAATGAGCTCAACCCTGTAACTATCGAAGGATTCGATGTGCAAAGTCATGTTCTTCTTGACCCGTGGGTCGAGTAGCACAGCTAGGAAATGTGACTGACTCGCTTTCAAGACTTCAAAATGCCAATTCAGCTCCTTGACCAATTTCTTCCCCAGCACCCTCACAGAACCATGCAGGTCAGTGCGAGAGAGCACACCTTGCATATGTTGAAGCAGGATCATAAAGAGTGGCATCACCTGCTTCAGAGGGGTGACCTCCATGCTCAGCTCGCCAGTGGCCTGGTGAAACGGCTCTAGAACCTGTGTAAGCTGCTCCACCACTGACCAGTGTCCCCCAGTCAGTGGTGTTGCTCCAATGCGCCACAACAAGCAAAGGGCATGCAGCACCTCCTTCTGCTCCAGGAGACATTCCATCATCAAGAAGGTGGAGTTCCACCTTGTGGCTATATCCTGTACCAGCCGGTGAAGCAGGGAGCCCAACTCCTCCTGCTTCTCTCGCAGCGCCCGGATGGCTGAAACTGATGGATAGAAGAATCCGGCAATCTTCCAGGCAGTTTCAAGGAGTGCTTCCAAGCCCTTGGTTCCACTCAAGGCAACCTGAACCACAAGGTTCAGTAGGTGCACGCCACAGCGAACATGAATATAGCCACCACAATTAATGGCTGCAATCATGTTGTTGGCACTATTGGTTACAAAGTAACCGAGCTCGATGGTTGAACCTTGGCAGTGGACCCACCCATCCAGCATGCTGTTCACTGCTTTGAGTATATTATTTGCCATTTGCTGTCTGTCAAGGACCTGGGCATGCAACAATGCCCACCGATGCTTTCCAGTTGACACCGCTCCCCCAGTGCTGCTGCTGCTGCCCACCGCTGTGCTGGTGACAGGGACTGGTGACATCTTCCACCAGTGTGCGGTCAATAACAAATATGTGTGGACCTTACTCTGACTAGTCCACAGGTCCATGGTAAAATGTACCACAGACCCCTATGCACAGGAGAACTCCACCTGGAGCCGGAACCACACACCACACACATTTCATTATTTCTATACCACCCCTCTCGTTGATCACGACTTGAGGCAGTTTACAAAACATTTTAAATATAAAATACAATAAAAGAAATAACATAATACATAGATAAAATACATAATCAAAACAGTTCCATCAACACATATAAATACATTAGCCCCAGGACAGAAAAATACATCACCATATTCCCATGTTCACCCCACCCTATACCACCCAGACTTCTCTCTCTCTCAGCTTCCACCGCTCCCCAAATATCTTGTACCCCTCCTCTCACCAGGGGTACCAAGACCCCCTCTCTAACCCATTCCCCCTTTACTTCTTGCTCTCACCAGGGAGCAAAAGCTATCTCCCCATAATCCACCCACCAGTTCCTGAGGTGACTAATTGCCCAACCAAAAAACCCTCTAACAAACATCACTGCTTCCCATCAAAACCTCCCCCACAAACCTCAATCCTCAAGCCCCCTCCAAAGGTCATGCCTCTTTTGACGCACCCATTCAGAGGGGGCCCCCTCTGCACACCCCTGTGCTGCAGCCACAGCATCTGCTACTTTTCATCCTCAATGTGTTTAGCCTCACAGGAAGGGGGCTCCCAGCCCCTCTGTGCCCCGAACGACCAGCAAATGGCCTGCACCCATTGGTTGTCACCCAGGTCCTCTGACCCTTATAGAGGGGAAGCAGGAGTTGTTACCTGGGAAGGAGAACACACAACAGGTGGGCCCAATGAACTCTCTCACACACAATCCCAGCCCTTGGCAGTCCTCTGACCCTTATAGAGGGGAGGAAGGAGATGTTACTAGTCTTAGCAGGCTCTTCAGGACCCTGGACAGCATCAATCACCTGACCCAGTCAGTCTAAGCATCCAGGATTTCCCAAATACTCTACGAGTCTGATACAACTACCGGGGAGCCCTATCTGGGTCTGTTCGAGTCCAGGCAGGGGTAAGGCAGGGGTGTCTGTTGGCCCCTGCCTTATTCAACCTGTATTTGAACGACGTGGTACAGGCTATGAATCAGATTAATATGCATGCCCCCAAAATTGGTACTCAACGAGTTCCACTTCTTCTCTACGCAGATGACACTGTTTTGATGTCGCAGACGCTGGTAGGGCTGAAAAGGTTAATGCAAGCCTTTGGAGCCTATTGTCAGCGCGAGCTTCTGCGAATCAACTTTGCCAAGACCGAGGTCTTGGTGGTTGGCTTAAGAGGGGCATTGAAAGTACACCACTGGGCAATAGGTACTAATCTTATAGAGCAGGTCCGGTGGTTCAAGTATCTGGGGGTGATCTTTTCCTCCCATTTGGGATGGAAAGACCATTTCGAGGCTGCATCTAAGCTTGCCAAGAAAACCTTGATGGTAATCATCAAATTTTATTTTGGGCGGTGGGGTAAACTGGTTTTACCAGCCCTTCATCTTTTCAGGGCAAAAGTTATCAGCCAGCTACTTTATGCCTCACTGATCTGGGGGCTGCCCTTTATGTCTCACTTTGAAAGTATTTAGAACAGGTTCTTATGGGCTATACTGGGTGCCCCTCGGGGGCTGCCACAGGCCATTCTGACAGCAGAGGCTTTGTGCCTTCCGCTCCGAGCCTATGCCCTCCAGACGTTGGTAATTCTTTGGGCCAAAACGGTACTCTTTCCCCTTGGTAAGAGTTCCCTTTTATCCATGGCTATCCATTAACAGTGGGCTTGGGGCTACTTGGAGCCAGGCGGTGGAGAAGGAGGTACATCGACTGGGGTTCTCTGTGGAGAATTTGAAGTCTGTAGGCCTGGTGGCGGCCAAGAGTTTGGTTAAAAGGAGAGTATGTGATCAGATGGTGCAATTGGAGGGTGCGCTTCTATCTACTCAGAGGGTCGCACCAGCATATGTACCTTTTAAGCCCTCGGTCCCAGGAGATTATTACCTCTTCACATGGCCGGATGCAGGAAAACGAATGGCCTTTTTTAAGATGAGATCAAATACATTCCCCTCAGCACTAGTAGAGGGCTGGTATAAGGGGACACCATGGGCCAGAGGGTGTGTCCTCTGTGCCATTTGGGCGAGGTGGACTCAGTTGACCATATTCTTCTCAGGTGCCCCCTATTTGCCGGCCCCAGACTTCGATATCTTGGGGGATGTGCTGGGAGTGCTGACGCACCTGGCCAGACTAATTAGCCCGGTGGACTCAGATCTGGCCAGGGCAGTAGATAGTCTAGCTCTGGCTATCTTACATATACACCAGGCGCTCATCTCGTGAGTGTATGATCCTGGCCTGGCTGTGAGGAAAGCTTGGGTTTGGTTTATTGTGTTATCTGCAAGCTAAGGACCGGGTACTATAAAGCGCCCAGTATCTGGCCATTTTGATGAAAGGACAGGGGTCATGTGGGCCGCTATAACCCCCGGGAAGGGCAAGGTGTTTGATTCCCTTCATATATTTTACACCCACCTGTAGCGTGTGATATAAGGTTAATTCAAAATCCCCCGCTGTGAGCAGATAATGGAGTTTATATTTGCGCTATCATTTTAGGAAGTTGCTGGTCTCCTCCCTCTTTGGTCACAGCAGGCTATATTTCCATTTGGCCACGAGAGTAGGGATTATGTCTTTCAGAGCAGCGAGGGATATGATGGTGGGTGGTTATGGGAGCTTTCTGATGCCCGCCTTGGTGGTTTTATTTTAAATTTTAAATTTTATTTATAAATGTTTGTATAGTTCTGTCAATTATTTGCCTTCCTATTATGTTATATGTCTTACTAATTGTACTAGCCATTTTGTTAAGGCCTCCGGCTAAACAATAAAACTTTTGACTTTGACCCTGGTGACACGCAACCAAAGCACACTGCTGCAGGACAGTGGCGTGGAGTTCCCCAGCTTAACAGGGCAGTTCTGGCCTACTGGGACAACACCCCACCCCCTGAAAACTATCTAGCATTCGGGGGGCACCCACACCAGGACATTACCTTTATGACAAGCACCCAAGGCAGTACCAAAGCACCCCTTGAAACAACAATACAATCTCTTTTTAAAAAAAACCTGCACCTCAAGAAGACGTCACAAACTCCTTCCAAAACTCTCAGGGCACCCCCAGTTCCCCACAACCACACATTGCATAACATAACCATTCCCTCATGGCACAGGCATGCACACAGACCTCACACCTACAGCAGCACAATCAACTTGCAAGTATTGCAAGGCTTGGCTTAGGCAAGGGCTGCAATGCTTAGGCAAGGGCTCCCCCCAAAAAAAAATAAAATCACCCCCCCCAAAGCAAACAGGCCACACCAAAACAAAAGCCTTGGGGCAACCCCCACCGCCATCCACACACAAAAATAAATTTACCACACCCCCAAAAAAGCAAACAGTCCAGAACAAAACCACCTTGGAGCACCCCACCCCTAGACATCAGATGGCACATGATGGCACACAACCCCACTATGGAGGAACCAGCCACATTTCCCTCTCCCCCATTGGCAGAGCTTCAAAGCCTCCTCCTGCATGCTCCAACATGGCCTGGCCACATGGCCCGGCCTCATGGCCTGCAGCTCCCCCCCCATGCGACCCCAAGACACTAGGCCCCCATTCCATTAATTTAGTTTTCTTCCTTTGCTAAGGGGCACCAGGGGGTTAATCCCATAAAACCCCAAAGGAACCCATCACTTACCAACAGTCACACGCATGCCTCCAGCAGTCTGTGGCAGTCCTTCCAGATACCAAACCTGCTGTAGAATGGCTTCCAAGCCCAAGGTCCAGAAGGTTCCAGAAGGAAAAAAAAATGCTACATTACTATTGGCCAGCACAGCCAAGTGCCCACCCCCTACTCGCATCCTTACCCACTCTAAAAATCTTAGGGAACCTTCAGGATTGGATGCCTTTTTGAATTAAAAAAAGGCAACAAATCCAAGACAGGGTAAAAAAAAAAGCACCAAATGTAAAAAGTTACCACAGGGAGGGGGCAGGGTGGGACTCAACTCAAGTGGAACACAAAATAGCTGTGTCAATGCCCAAGCCCAAGAAAGTCATTTTTTAAAAAACCGAGATCTGAGACCAATACAAAAAACCTGGTACAGCCAGTTTTATCGGATCTCGATTTTAAAGCCGGTACGACCAAATACTGGCAATATTGGATCTCAGGAGAACTGGAATTCCCACCCCTAGGAACTACTGTCCTGCCCACCAACCAGCATGCCCAGTGAACGGGTGTTTTTGGGGGTGAAGGACATTGAGTCCCCACCGTTCGAGACTGGGTGCTAGGTTGGTGGAGCAGCTCCTGTTCCTGTTATTATTATTATTATTATTATTATTAACAAACATTTATATAGCGCCAGCAGTGTACCTGGCACTTTACAAAGTAATAAAATAGACATGGTCCCTGCCCCTAGGGCTTACAGTCTGAGAGACAGGAGCTGGGGGAGAGACTTAGGAAGGGGAACAGAGGGAGAGACAAGGGGTCTAACATTCATGAAGATGCGAGGTCTCAAGTGCACGTGCTTGGCTTGGTTACAATGAGAATGACAGCAGGCAGATCCATGTTGCAAGGAAAAGGGTAAACAGATCGTAGGTATAGGAATAGTGGCTCAGCAGGATAAAGAGTCAGGCAGAGCAGAGCGAAAGAGGTGAGTTTTAAGGAGAGCTTTGAAGGTATGAAGGGAGGGGGCAAGGCGGATGTGGACAGGGAGGGAGTTCCAGGCATGGGGGGCAGCAAGTGAGAAGGGCCGAAGGTGCTTAGGGGAGCAGGGAAGGCGTGGAAGGGTGAGAGAAGGGACAGAGGAGGAGCAAAGTGCACGGGCTGGAGTATGGAGGGCGATAAGTGCAGAGACATAGGGGGGAGCGAGGTTGTGAAGAGCTTTATAGGTGAAGAATAAAGCCTGAAGTTCAGCCTGCCACTGCTGGGTTTCCCTGACCTGGCCATGGACCCATAGTGAGTGTGGGGGCACACTTGGGAGAAAGAGAGAGAGAGAGAGGCTCTCCACTAATAGAATAAGAGAGAGAGAGAGAGATGCTTCTGCCCATGCTGTCACCCACTGTACAAGACCAGAGAGAGACAGAGAGGCTCCCCTCTGCTAGCATGAGAGAGAGAGAGAGAGAGAGAGAGAGAGAGAGAGAGGCTCCCCACTGCTAGAATGAGAGACACAGAGAGAGAGGGGCTGAGGATAGAGAGGGGTGCATTGTGATCAAGCTGCCACCTGCCAGAACCAGAGAAAGAGCTCATCTGAGCTCATGCTCAATGCCCACATCCAGCAGAAAATCACTCATAAAGTATTCTGAAGGGGGGAATAAACTTGTTTAAGTAGATCAACATGCTGGATAACTTCACACACTAATTCTATCTCTCTTTCTCCTATGCCCTGCTCTCCATGGAGCAATTAGTCGGGGGCTTCCCAAGGCTCCACTCTCTGATACCCTGCCACTCGGAGGAAACTGAATTACTACCACCAACAGTAAGTGAAACCAGTATCCAAGTATCATATGTCACCTCAGCTTCCCAAGGCGCTCTCCCCCACCCCCGGTGAGATGATCTATTTATGACCTGAAGATAATGCCTGCTGGTCAGGGGACTTCCAAATGACTACCAGTGCTGCCAGAGAGCGTCTCTCTCTCTATGGCACCCCCACACAGAAACCCACACAGAAACCTTATCTCTCTCTGACACCCTCACACAGAAACATTCCTTATTGCTGCTTCTGCCCCTGCTCCTGCCAAGATGCCAACTGCCCGACTGCCTGCTTCTCCAATACCACTTGCCACCACCACCTACTTCCAGAAAGCCTCTCTCCTCTCTCTCTGGCATCCCCATGAAGAAACATGCCCTGCTGCTGCTGTCACCCCTGCTCCTACCAATCTGCCACCTGCCCAACTTCCTGCTCCCCCAATGCCACCCGCCACTGCTGCCTGCTGCCAGAGATCCTCTTTCTCTCTCTCTCTCTAGCACCCCCACAAAGAAACATGCCCTGTCTGAGCCACCTGCAGTGCTGTTGAAAACAGATATAAGCTACCATTCCAGCCCCAAGAACCATCATCAAGGTTCTGGGGCCGTCACTCCTCTCCTGGGGAGCTGTCATTCCACTGCATTCAGAAGCAGCCACTCCAGTCCCAAGACCATCATCAAGGTTCTGGGGCTGTTATTCTGCTCATGGGGGGCTGTCATTCCACTGCATTCAGAAGCAGCCATTCCAGTCCCTGGAACCATCATCAAGGTTCTGGGTCCATCATTCCAGTCACAGGGGCTGTCAATCCACTGCATTCAGAAGCAGTCATTCTAGTCCCTGGAACCTTCATCAACTTCTTGAGTTACTCTAATATAAAAGGCACCCACTTCTGCCCATGGCCAGAGAGCCTCTCTCTCTGGCACCCCCACACAGAAACTAGCCCTGGCCCCTGACTTCTCCACCTGGGGTGCTGTCTGCAAGTTGCTCCCAATGATACCACAGTCCTGCTTCTGCTGCAGCTGCTCATGCCAACCTCCCACCCACCAGTTCTATCTAACCCTTTCTAGGACTAGAAAGGACCTTTCTTATGAGACAGCAACCTGATGCTCATCCAGAGAGAGAGACAGAGAGAGACACACAGAGAGAAAGCGGCTCCCTGCTGCTATAATGAGAGAGAGAGATATGCTCCCACCCATGCTGTCACCTGCAGTACATGACCAGAGAGAGAGAGGCTCCCGAGTCCCCACTGTTAGAATAAGAGGGGGGGAGAGAGAGAGTTGCATCCTGCTCAAGCTGCCACCTGCTGGAACCAGAGAGAGAGCTCATCACTGCTCATGCTCAATGCCCACGTCCAGCAGCAAACCCATCAGAATGAGATGGAAATAATACACAACATAATTATGTGCCTGCTTGTGTGCCTCCCTGCACCTGCTACCACCTATTGCAATGACTGAATGAAGTGTGCCACTCATGCACTAATTCTAGGGACATCATTCAATTCTCATGGGCTGTCATTCCTCTGCATTCAGAAGCAACCACTCCAGTCCCAGGAACCATAATCAGGGTTCTGGGGGCATCATTCTGCTCACAGGGAACTGTCATTACGCTCTACTTGAAGCAGTTACTCCAGTCCCAAGAACCATCATCAGAGTTCTGGGGCTATCGTTCTACTCAAAAGGAGCTGTCATTCCACTGTATCCAGAAGCAGTCACTCCAGTGCCAAGAACCATCGTTTAAGTACTAGGGACATCATTCAGCTCCCATGGGCCACCCTCTCTCTCTCTCTCTCTCTCTCTCTCTCTCTCTCTCTCTCTCTCTGTGACACACCCACACAGACAGAATCCCTGCCCCTCCTGGTGAGCATAATACACTACCAGTACTACTGCTGTGAGGTAGGGATCTGACAAGCTGTATATATAATGATATTCTGCTGCCTGCCAGAAGCATGAAGACATGGGGCCCTGCTGCATATCCCTACCGAAAAGGCCCCAGGGCATTTCCTGCCACAGGAGTAGCTAAGAGCAGGGACCCGAGTTGACTGCATAAAAAAATAATAAATTCTGCGTTCAGCAATGTCCAGTTCTGCAAATTCACCGCAAGCATTAGCACCTTGAATTGTGCCTGGAAAACTATTGGTAGCCAGTCCAGATGCTGGAGCACATATGTAATGTGTACCTGGCAACCCACCCCCGACAGAAGATGGGCCACCATGTTCTGCACCAACTGCAGCTTCCAAACAGTTATCAAGGGCAGCACAATGTAGACCGCACTGTAGTAGTCTAGCATCAAGGTTACGAAGGCATAGACCATGGTGCAGCCTTCTCACCAGATGCAGTTAGTGAAAAGTACTCCTGGCAACCGCTGCAACCTGCCAATCCAGGTGCAGCAATGGATCCTCAAGGTTACGAAGGCATAGACAACGGTGCAGCAAAAATCTTAAATTCTGTAACCAGTGAAACCAAATTCTTCATGTCCACCACGAGCATTATTTGCATAATTAACTTGATTTGCATAATTATGCAACAAATTATACACGCAAATTTGCTTGCAGGCATGCTTTTTCAACAGGTTTGACCTAGAATCACAACTTGTTAAACGAACACCACTCAGATCCTCTGGAATTTCAGCAACCCAGAACTCCCACCTCATGTTAAAGCCCCAGACCTCCCTCACCAAAACATAGGGTTCTAAGACCTTCTGCCTTCCCCCTAATTCATCTCCGAAGGGCCTATTGACCCTCAAGGTTGTGGTCGCACCTCCTTGACAGATGACAGCTGCAGCAACTGTTTTACTATGGGGTCAGGCAACAAGTTAATGCCCGAGTCAGGATTTAAAGATCCTGCAGACAGACAGCTCCCACTGCAGTTTCACTGCAATTTCAGCCTGTCACTGTGAGGACTGGCCGATTCTGCAAAAATCACTGCAAATTGCAGCAATGCAGTCAACTTGGATCCCTGGCTAAGAGGCAATGATCCCCCAATTGGCTCCCCTTGGAGGGGTACTGAAGCTATGTTTCACACATGAGGACACAGAAAGTCCTCAGGGTGGGTCCCCACACCAGGAGGGTCCATGGGGGTAATGATCTCCATCTGCCCCCCACAAAGGGTTCTGAGGCAATACTGTCCATCCAAGAAGTGATGGAGGGCTGGGATCACTGGTTGCGCCTGCTTGAGGCCAGGCAGAGCCAGACCTCCTCAGTGGGCCAGGCTCATCCCAGAGATGTGGCAAATCTAATGGGGATGGACAGGCAGAGAAGTCTGGCCCTCAGAAGCATGGGGGTGTGGTGTAAGTGGCTGTCTTCTCAATATAGCGACCAAGCCCCACACCCAATGTGCTTGGGATGGATCATGGAAAGAACAACTCCTGGCTACTGTCTTTGACCAGATGAGACTTTTGACTGTTGATGGGATGGGCTAATGCAGCAGGCCTACTGCTGAAACTCAGTCCTTGGTTTTCTCAGAAAACACCAAGAACCGAGACATTCAGCTTGATTTATCGAGTTCTGAAGTTTTGAGGAAGCCCCACCCCACCCCCAAACTTTGGAATTTGGAAATTCAAGGAACAATAGGTAGTTGTTAAACACACAGAGAAGGCAAACGGATTGGGTGGGGGTATAGTGAGAAAAAGCTTATCAGGTGAATTTCTTGATATCCTAGATGTTATGTTTCTATGCACCACAACAATATTCGTGAGGTGCTGCACAAACTTTTTAGGGCTGATGGAGTCCAATTGTCTGGAGTTAACATCCAGTTGTACCTAAGCAAGCTAATGTAGAGGCTCGAGGAAATTTATTTTTTTGCTAACAGAACGGTAACGGGTGAAGCAGCCAAGCAAAGCTAACGGTTCCTATGGCAATGGTTCAGCGGAAAGTTAGAATTTGAAGAAAAGATTAGCCAAGAATACTGTGACCTCTGTTTATGAAATGGGGAGAGGGGTATCACAAGGACAGGGGTGTTGCTTTTCAAATATTCATCCAACATGATTCGAGGGAAAGACCAAAAGGGCTTT
The DNA here is from genome assembly GCA_003113815.1 of Sphenodon punctatus. Taxonomy (NCBI): domain Eukaryota; kingdom Metazoa; phylum Chordata; class Lepidosauria; order Sphenodontia; family Sphenodontidae; genus Sphenodon; species Sphenodon punctatus. The sequence continues at coordinate 207,246 of QEPC01001365.1, forward strand.
CTTCTAGAGAGAGTAAGTCCACAAAGCTTTAAGTCTCACCAATACATCATGGAAGGACTGTTTTGATATGATCATAAACAAACTGCTTTCCTATAAAGAAATGCTTATGGGAAATAAGATTTGCATATGCACATCTCTGTTGCCACAAGCCCTGGAACTGATAAAGAGCTGAAAGACATTTCTTCAAGAGGGGCAAAGGTTCTACAGTGACCACTCAAACGTACTGGTCTAGCAGAAAGCAGAAACCTCTGCATGTACTGTGAGATTTTCCTTCCCTGGAGCAGAAGTTGAACATTCAGTTGAATTAACTGAGGTTTAACTGTCAACATAAAAAGGACAACCAAACCTAGCCCTTAATGAGTCTGTTTCAGTCACAGATTTAGCACAACCAAAGAGACTGAACGTATTTGCCGCACAATGCCCAAGTTGTCTTTAGTGCCACCTTGTATCTTATTGAAGTGAATGAGATTTTAATCAGTGCTAAGGACTAGCACCAGCAAAAAAACAGCATGAGGGCCAATTTTTCTTAGGTAGAAGGAAATCACTAGGTAGAAGCATTGGCCCTCAAGCTGTTTATTGCTGGTGCAAGTTCTTAGCACTGATGAAAATCTCATTCACTTCAACAACATACGAGCTGGCACCAAAGACAACTTGAGTATCCTGCTGCAAATATGTTCAGTCTCCTTGGTTGCTCAGTTACTCATTCCTCAGTGGGATACTGAGGGGACACAATCTATTTTCTGTCTTATTCCTTTAAACATTGCCTGCCTGCTATTTAGCCAATTACGATCAGGAGAGTCCAGGTGGTAATCAACTCAGTATGAAATTGCTTTCACACTATAATTTTGATAGATGTTACATGGTAATTACTACTGTAACATCAGCATTAACAGCAGGGATAACTGGCTAAACCTAGTGGCCTTAGGCCAAGTTGACCTGCTGTATTACCTTTCTGAAAAGGCAGAATAGTTCTTCCCCAATGATACATTAGCATAGGGTGTTAACAGATATCCCCAAGGGATGTGTGTATCACCCTGTGGAGGGGCCATGGGAACAAATGTTCCCGTGCCCTCCCCTACTTGGGGACGGAGAGAGGGGAGCAATGTGCAGTCACGCGGCCTCCTTTTCTATGTAGCCCCACTGCCTGCCATGATGGGCATCCATGGATGCCTATTACAGGCAGACATGGCTTGCTACCACGGCAACTCCTGGACACTGGTTGGAGCCAGTGGGCTTGCCCACTCTTTCCTGAACAGGGACTGTGGGCCTGGCTTGTACTGAGTCCACATTTCCCACCAAACCCCTACCCAGCTGGAGTAGGAACTGGGCGCACATCTGGTGGGCTTCAAACAGATGGCCCACCATGACACTGGCCCAGCTAAGCTGAACCAGGTCACTCAGATTTGCAGTCTTGGAGTGCTCCTGGACCTGCTGCTGTACCTGGAATTTCAGGTGGCAGCAGTGGCCAGGATTGCTTTTCACCAACTCTATCTAGTGAGAAGGCTGCGGCCTTTTCTTTCTGATTCGGATCTGGCGACCATCATCCATGCCTTCATTACCTCAAGGCTAGACTCCTGCAATGCACTCTACGTGGGACTGCCCTTGAAGACTGTTTGGAAACTGCAGCTGGTGCAGAATATGGTGGCCTGGCTCCTAACAGGGACAAGTTGCTGGGAGAACATAACACCGGTGTTCCAAATTCTGCACTGGTTGCCTATTGTCTTCCAAGTAAAATTAAAGGTGCTGGTTTTGTCCTTTAAAGCCCTAAATGACTTGCTTCACACTTATCTGGCAGATTACCTGGCCTACCATCTCCCATTGAGGCCTCTGAAGTTGTCTGGGGATGTCCAACTGGAGATACCAGTTTTTCTCCATGATGAGGAGGGCATTCTCAGCTGCCACTCTGAAGCTGTGGAACTCCCTCCCACAGGAGGTTCATTTATGTCCAGGCTTGAGTCCCTTTAGGAGGCAGTGTTCAGAAAGACCAGGGCGTGTGCACTCCAGCCCCCCGATCAGCTGTTCCATGGGGCTGGGCTGTGCATGCTCCTCCAGACACCTCAATCAGCTGTTCTGTAATGCCAGGGTGTGTATGCTCCCCAAGGACCCCCAATAAGCTAATGGTGGGGGGGTGTCCAGAGGTCTGCCCCCACCCAGCCTGAATGCACACACCAAGGAGCGGATGCCCCCCCCCCATGAGCACCCCATCAACTGTTTGGTGTCCATTACCTAGCTGGATGAGGGCACACCTCAGTGTGTGTCCCTCCCATCAGCTGTTTTGTGGCAGAGGTTACTGGGAGCCCAATCCTGATGAGTACCACGGGCCTGGTAGTTATGGCCCATGTCCCAGTGCTCCTTGCACTGACCAAAAGCGTGGAGGTACCTGTGTCAGCAATCCTCACACTTGGGTTACAGGGGAAGGGCTGCACATGTGAACAGCCCTCCTCACCAACCTGAGGAATTATGGCTGCAGTGGTTCTCTCCAGGGCATCCCAGAGTGATGCCTTGCCCCATCACATCTGTTTTCACCCACTGACTGAAGAAGCACTTACTCTGATATTGCAATGGACATAATGCACTGTCATTGTCTTTTAATAAAAAAATGCAATACTTTAATTTTATTTACAATGGGAATTACCAGACATAATGATAAAAGTGCAAAGCTATCCTGTGTTGAAATCGATAACATCACCCTACACGTGTCATTGCATGAACAAATGTGCTATGTCATTACATATTTGCAGCTACCCAGTAGACTCCTTCCATCAGCGGTTTCCCAAATTATATTTCTTGGTGTAAAGCACCCAATTGTGTGTGAGAGAAGATGGCTCCTGGCTGGCAAAGGAATGGAAGCCACAGAATTGAGACTGCTGCGGCTGTTGCATGAAGTTTCTTTCCAAAGAGAATCCAATTCGGAAAGTATTATTCCCTACCTCATAGTCAGTTCCTTCCTCTGCTTGTCTGTTGTTCTTTACCTTCTATACTGCAACCCTCCATTTGCCACACCATGTAAAGCAACAGGAACTAGACTGCCCATTCATGAAAATTCATGTCTCTATGGTCCCTGGATGGCCAAAAACCAGAAGCAGGACAGTGCACATCTCTAGATATAACAGCACCTACATTCACACTGCACCCATGATTCTTTAGATCGCAAACTGTGTTAAGCATGTGTGTTTACACAAACAGATAATGGGTGTCTTTAGATAGAACGTCAACGGGTGTCTGAATGTGTGTTTTGACCTTGACACGAACACTGGTTTGGCCCTGTGTTCACCATGTGGCGCTGTTTAGACACACAGCCCATCTTGGGGCAAATCAGTGTTTTGCTCACCACCTGATCTCAACATGCATGCGCTGCTGCCTCGTTCCCCATGTTGTACCTGCTAATATGCCACGCAATATCATTAGATACAACGTTGGCCACGTGTTCAGCCGGAACGCACAAATTGTCCTTGTGATGCCATGGTGTTCACATTGTGTGTTCAATGGGTGGCCAAATTGGTGTTGGGATTGTTATGGTACTTACACATAATGGCCAAACACGTGCTTAGGGGTTTTGACACCCACTCTTTGTCTAAAGACACCCAATAGCAAATATGTGTTTAAAGCCAAAATGAGTAACTAGTGTTATGTCTGGTAATACCCAACAAATGAAACTGTAGAAAGAGGTGTTTTCTATAGCACAAACATATGCTTGGGTGGGTTTGTTTTTTTTTGGGGGGGAGTATTGAAATCAAACTCAAATTAGAGAGGGCAAAAGCATGAAAGAAAACACATCAATAAGGACAAAAATGCCTTCCAAATCAAGTATAAATCAAAGGACCTACCGGTGAATCCTCCACCCCCCTTCTCTTTCACCTCTCTCATCCTCTGTTACAGGTTTCCCATGTTCTAGGACAACAATGTCACCTCCTCCTGAATCCCCATCAGCATCCTGCTATGGTGAACCAGAAAGATCCTGACTATATGAAGACAACTCTTCATTCCCCTCAGTCACTAACACCTTCTCAACTGATAATAATCTCCTGTTTGGCACATTCCCCACAGTTCACCTCCTCTGGATACTGCTCTGTATTCTCACATGGCTACTTTATTGGTCATGATGCTAATTATGACTGCCCTTGATGAGTGCTCAGAAGCTGCATCAGATGCAGAACACAGTGGCCTAGCTCCTTTTGGGGGTGGTTGGGTTGACGTGAGCACAATTACACCTGTGTTTTACAGTCTGCACTGGCTTCCTATAGCTAAGCTTTCTGAGCACGATTCAAGGTGCTGGTTTGGACCTTTAAATTCATAAACAGCCTGGGCCCTATATATCTTAAAGACCACCTTTCCTACCATGTTCTACAAGTACCACCTGCTAACCTTGTTCATATGACAAGGGCCTGTAGAGAGGTGTTCTTGGTTGCTACCCCACTACTGTAGAACTCCCTTCCTCCAGAGGTCTGTCAGAGCCCAAGTCTTAGTATATTCTGGAGGCAGTGTCAAAGTTCTTTTCAGCAAGCATTTGGCAAGCAGGAATGGGGGACAGTTTTTAAGGGAGTTTAATTGTATTTTTTGTTTTAATTGCTGTAAGCCACCCTGAGACTTTGGGAAAAGGTAGTGTAGAAATTTAAATAAAACGAACAAATAAATAAATAAATAAATACTGCTCTGGCTGCCAATTGACCTCTTGGGCCTCTGGTTCTTGCTGTTCCAGCTTCTGAAAGAGCCACTCCCATAGTCAGTACTGATAATCTGTAAGAGACAATGAGAGGTCCCATTACAGAACAATTGTGACCATTCACATCAGTCTCTTCTTTTGTGGGTTTAGGACCTGTGGGGAAAACATTCCATGTTCATATTTCAATGAAAAAGAACTTCCATGAAAAGGAGCTCCAATACTTTCATACTTCCATGAAAAGGAACTCTCTTCCCAGGTCACTAGTTCTTCTGTTGCAAGAGAAGTGTACTCCACTGTGCTCCTTGACTAACTACCAGTAATAGGTGGATGATGTCACTTGAGCTTCACTAGTTGTGTGCCTCCAGTTTGCCACGCAGTAACTAAGGCCTCTGGTAGATGAGTGGGCCGATGTAGCACACTGAAAAATGCACTTTGAGAAAAGCCTCACGAGGGGAGTTTAGATGAACTGGAAGTCCCTGGCTGTCATTGGAATTGAAGCTCGCACATCATTTTAAAAGTGGATTTGAAAGACCTCGATATCGGTAAGCACAATTGGGTGCTTTTCTCAAAGCGTGTTTTTCAACACGCTACACTGGCTTGCTCATCTAAAAGTGGCCTAAGATACCTGAAAGCAATCACAGTCAAAGTAATTCTATAACCCAGTAATGCCCACCTGTTGGAATAGCCCCATTGAGACTGTTTGTAGCCAAAAGAGATTAGAACAGTTCTTGGAATTAAAAACCCTTTAAAATGACAGTGTGAATAAGACTTATAAAGATTGTGTAGCAGGGTGAGCTGGACACCTGCTCCAGCCGGATTGCTCTGTTGGCAGCATATTTACTGGAGGGTTAAGTGGGGTAGCTGAAAGGGAAAAGGATGGATAGGTTTTGTAGCCTACAAGTCATGGGTATTTTAGGCTAAGTCGGAAGCCAGAGAGAGGGAAGGACCATCAGGGAAGCCTGGAGAAAGCTGGACGTAAAGTGAAGTCTCCAGTTCAGGCAGGGCTTTGGAGGGCTGTCCTAGAACAAGGGATTTAACAGGAGAGAAGGGGGCTGTGTTAAGACTGTATATCTGTGATAAAGACCTGTTTTGCAAATGTATTAGTAAAGTGTGTAGCTGATTGGTTAGAAGCCCCAGATCAAAATGACAGAAAGCCTGTAAACAGCACCAAAAGAGAGCCTGCAAACAGCACTGTAATAGCCCACAGTTGCATCATTAGCTAGGAAGCTTACTAATTAGTAATTAGGGAGATAGAATGTGGCTGTAGTTTCCCTCCTGATTTAGGAAAACCAATAAGAAGTGAAGGAGGATCTTAAGAGAGCCAAGAGCCAGCAATGAAGTGGGTGGAGTTGCCAGAAGGAGCTGAGTTTGGCCACCAGGCTAGAACATTAGAGAAGCCTCTCTACAATCCCAGGAGAGAATTTCTCCAACCTCCTGAACCAGAGTAAGCTGCACCACCCACCCAGACAGACAGTGTGGGACCTGTACTGGACTTTGAATAAGGATAAAAAGGCCTCAAGCCTGATATGGAATTTTGTTGTTTGGGGAAGAGTGAAAAACTGCCTGGACTGAGGGTGCTTATATACGAGCGGCTGGATGCAGAGCATTCTTCAACATGTTTACTGAAAAGCCCTGCAGGATGTGTTTAGATGCATTGGAAGTAGCTGGCTGCCATAGGAATTGTTGCTTGTGCAGTCTTTTCGAAGGCATGTTTTAGAAACCCCAATATCAAGGATTCCAAAATGTGCCTTCAAAAAGACAGCATGAGTGGCAATTCCTATGGTGGCTGGCTACTTCTGGTGCATCTAAATGCACCCCCTGGAGCCTTTCAGGAAGCATGTTCTTGAATGTACTGCATCTCACCAATCATGTAAAAGCAGATTTATTCTGAAAACAGGGGCATAGAGCCCATTGAGTAACCCCAGCTTTATGGCAGGGGCCGCCAAGCCCAGTTACGGGTTTTGTTTTTTCCCCCTTGTTACGGAAGGCAACACAATCCCACCACTCTCTACTCTCCCCAGGTGGCTTGGCAGCCATCTTAGGAAGTCTTGCCTTGCTGTGCGGTGCAGTGACAGTCCAGTCTGCCCTGTGGCATTGTGGTTTGAGTTACCACCTCATTGGCTGCGTAGTATCGGCTGCTGGTGGCATGCAAATTCAAGCCGCAGTGGGGACTTGACTGCGCAGCCTGAGCGTCAGCAAGCAAGGTTTCCTAAGGCGGTTACTCACTCGCCTGCCTGCCTGGGGAGAGTAGAGAGTGACGGACGTGGGCGGCCCACCGCCCCAGCCACTGCTTCAGCTGCTGCCACCCCAGTTCTTGCTGAGCCACACACCACAGGTAGATGAGGGGGAAAGTGGGAGGGGCAGGAGAGGGAGGCCTTTCTGGGTGGGCACCGGTCTCACTGCTGCTCTCCGCAGTTGTGGCTTGGAGCGGGTGGGGGGCAGCATGAACTAATTATGGGACTGGAAGGGCATAATAGTTGTGGGGTGGGGTCAGCATGAATTGATGAGGGCACAAATGAACTGGTTATAGATGGGGGGGCAATGTGTTGATTATGGGGGCACAAAAGAACTGGTTATGAGTGCGGGAAACGTACATTGATTATGTAAGGATGCAACTGATTATGGTGTAGGGGCAGCATGAATTGATTATGGGGGCACAAATGAACTGGTTATGGGTCACATGCATGCAAACTGGACAGCGCTCCCAGGCCAAACTGGGCAACTCCCTTAGGCCCACCAGCAGCAAAGCCACCAGAAGCAAACAAAAGGGATGGTGGGGGAGGGAATGGATCTTGACTTCTTTGCCAGGTGCCCATTTCACCCTAGCTACACCCTTGTCACTTAATTTTGTGGAGCCCCATTTTTGGGAGAAGCCCCATTCCTAGTGGACTGGATGGGTTGTAAGTGGAAAAGGAAGACCCAATACAAATTGCCCTTGTAAGGGGCTGCCTTATGTTATTTGCCTGAGTGGGCCAACAATTGTTGTTTGCCCCAGCAACGGCTAAGGTTTGTGGTAAGCTCTGAAAGATGGGCTAATATATCAGTCTCTGGCCAGGAAGGGACAAACTTACCAAGGATTGCTGAGGGGGACAATTAAGAGTGTGGGTCCAGAGAGGGACCAAGAATGGTTACCTGCTCAAGTAAGCTCAAAGGACTATTTAAAGAGACCAAATAGGGCAAAAAGCTAAGATTAGGCCAAGGAGGGCCAAATAGACAAGTGACCTATCTTATGTCCCAGATCCAGCTAATGCTCCAATATGGTCTTATAAGACCTTGAGAGCCTGGTACGTGTACAAAGTGAATCCACTGTCAGGCAATAAACTTTACAGAAAACAGGGCAGCTGAAGAACTAGAATAAAAGCTGTTTTACTAGGGAGAACCAAAAGACTAGTGCATCTTTGGAGAAAACTGAGCCAGGGGACAAGGCACTGGCCCCATGTGAGCTCACCTTCTCAGGGAGGAGGCTAATTGTCCCTGCTCTCCCTATTAGGGAGGAGGGAGTAAGGATGATTGAAGGCAGGTTGCAAGGGGTGTGTGTGCCTGCTAGGAAGGGGTTACTAGGTAACTCCCTGCAGTGATATGAAAGGAAGCCTCATGAGACGGGGATTCCGTGGCACCATTTTAGGATGAGTGGCTACCCTCAATACGGAAGAACAAGGGGAGTCATGAGTATGCGTGAGCTGGAGCTCACACTGAGGAACAGACTGGAGTCCAGTAGGAGAGGTGCAGCCATGCTTGAAGTTCAGTATAGCAGAAGCACCACTTATTAAGGATGGGCGAACACGATTCAGAAGTTTGGAGTGTGTCCCAAACTCGGCCTGTTCGGACGACCGAACCCGAACCCGAATCCGAACAAGAACTGACCGAACCGAAATCAATTTCAAACGTCAAAATGACCAAACAGTTCGGTCAGTTCGGATCGCGTTCAGGTGACAAACGTGTCACTGGAAGGTCAAACGTGACATGGAGGGGTAGTCAGCTGAGGAGCAGACTTCCAGGCACCAGGGGTGAAGAGGCTTGGAGTAGAAGCCAGCCTTCCCAATCACCATCCCTTTTCACCTCAGACCACTGGCTTCGCAGTCTGCAATTGGCCACGGGCTAGGCTACACGGAGCCAATGGGGTTTGCGGTGAGGCGGGCATAGCAAGAAACAAAACGGTCAGCCTCCCCCCTTCCCAACATCTTCTGAACTAGTCACTGTTACTGAACAGCAGGCATTTCAAAAGGCTCCCTCTCCCAACATTTCCCAGCTCCCCAATCCATTGCCATCCTCCTCCCATTTCACCCATCCAACCCATCTACCCTCATATTTTCATTCATTTATTTAGCTTAGCTTAGATAGATTTAGTGGTTATTTTTTGTTTTTACTCCTCCCTGTGTTCAATCTTCCTTCCTCCCTCCCCCCTCCATTGAATCCTTTCCCTCTCCCATATATTACATCCCAGATTCCCTTCCCTTTTCCTGTTTTTTCATTTAGAGTAGGATTATTTGACTGATTTAGGTTTCATTTCAGTTTTGTACCCCTCCTTGTGTTTGTGATTCCCCCCCATCCCAGATAGATAGATAGATGTAGGAGTTAGCTTAGTGATAGAGATAGCGTTAGTGATTTAGTTTTAGTGTTTGTAGGAGTAGGCCTGTGTACTTATTAGATAATCCATTTAGTTCATAGCATTTATAATAGTTAATAGTAGTTAGATTTAGTGTGTGTGTGTGTGTATATATAAATATATATAATATTAGATAAAAAATTTAAATTTAAAAAAAGAACATAAAAAGCAAATACATTTTTTTAATTTTTTTTTTTTAAAAAAACCCATATAAAGCATTTCCCGAACGGCCGAACCCGAACTGAACAGCCGAACCGAACGGCCGAACCCGGCAAATGAACCGAACGGCCAAACCCGAAGGGATGAACCGAACGCAGCCGAACTGAACGGCTGAACCCAAACCGCGATCTGTTCGCCCATCCCTACAACTTATCTGTTGTTCAGTGGCACCCCAGCAATCAGCTTTTAAACGTTGCAGAAGGGAGGAACCGGAGCAAGCAGGCAGTGTGGAAACAGCACAATGTGTCACCAGCAGCATGCAGACCAGGGAGCAAGTTGTGGGCAGGAAATATTGTGTTCCCCCTGCCCCCTGTCAGGTTTATAAGGGCCACCTGAGTGGGTGGCTAGAGAGGGGAATACACCGAGGTAGGTAAAGGATCAGGGACCAATGGGAAACCAACTCCCCTACCCCATAAAGCAGTTAGGGAGGTCCCCCCCTTCCCATTCTCCTTGCCTACCATCCATCAGGTGTCAAGTTTGCGGCAAGGTTCAAGTGGTCCACCCTACTGCCACCATCTGTTCAGGAGGGGCTAAAGCCACATTCCTCAGGCAGGCAGAGCAGGCTTGCACTAGCAGAAGGGAGTGCACCCAAGGCTATCAAAAGGAAGCCCCCTACATGGTTGTGGTGGTGGGAGAATAGACCTGGGCCCCCTCCTCCTCTTTCCATGAGTCACAAGCTAGGGGTGCAGAGGCAATCCTATTGTCCCTCCAGGACTGCCTATAAAAGCTTTGGATGGCCCAGATAGAGAAGGTCCGAGCTCCCCTATCAAAACCAGTGACCCTCTCTCCCAGAGGGAAACAGTGCCCCCTTCTGGGAGACAGGACTGGGAAGAAGAGGGTCAGGGCAATGCTGTAGAGCTCCCCAGGTGCGGGGGAGACAGCATGCACCTTCGCTGTTATAATGAAACCCTCCAAAATCCACTGAGCCCTTAGGAAGGGACCTACATAGATGAGGACGATGATTACCAGACTATTGATCTCAGAATGGAGTTTTTCGAGCGCAGCATTGACAGTATACTTCAAGTGGACTGATACACTTCACCCAGGGAGCAGCAAATTTGCGACAAGAGCATGGCCACCCCTTCAAGATGTGAGATTGCAGGGGGATGTGACTGCAGGAATAGAGCTGGGCAAGGGCTAGGGGGCCACCTGAAAGGAAGGCAGCCCATGGAATGGCAAGTGGGTACCATGGCCCACCTACTGAAGGCAAGGTCATGTTCCCCCCCCCCCAACCCGGACTACTAGGACCAAAACAGCACATGCCAAGTGGTACAGCATTAGTGTCCATGGTTGGAGGGGTTCTGCATATTGTCAGGGCCATCCTTCAGATTATGCAGATGACCTAGACATGCCTCCCTCACTAGCTGGGGGCTCAGCTATAGTACTGGCATTTACCACAGCCTCTGGCAGTAGATTCCATAACCCAATTATATACGGAGTGAAAAAATATTTTCTTCTGTTTGTTTTAAACTTGCCACCCAGGAGTTTCATGGAGTGTCCCTTAGTTCTAGTATTAGCTGAGAGGGTAAATAACTTCTCCTTGTTTATTAGTTCCAAACCACTCATGATTTTATAGACCTCTATCATATCTCCTCTCAGTCGTCTCTTCTCCAAGCTGAAGACTCTCAACCTACCAAGCCCCTCCTCTACAGGAGCCTTTCCATGCCTTTGATCATTTTTGTTGCCCTTCTCTGTACCTTTTCTAGTGCAGTTATGTCTTTTTTAAGATGGAGAAACCAGAACTGCACACAATATTCAAGGTGTGGTCGCACCATTGATTTGTATAGAGGCATTATTTATTTATTTATTTATTTATTTCTGCAATTTGTACTCCGCCTCTCCTGAACACAGTTCGGGGTGGCTTCCAACAATATAAAAATACATAAAAACAAATATAAAACAATTTAAAATAATCAACAATTTAAATGTTTAAAACTGGGTCCCCGGGAATTAAAACAGTAAGCAGGGTAGGGGAGAAAAGTATAACCCTAACCCACCCTCCCCCTGACCCTGAAGGCCTGGGCGAACAGTTCCGCTATCACATCCTTGGGTTTATTCTCGGGTTTATGACATCCTCAGGCTTATTCTCTATCCCCTTCTGAATAATTCCTAACATTCTGTTTGTTTTTTTCGACTGCTTCTGTGCACAGTGCTGTGGATTTCATTGTATTGTCCACAACCACCCCCAGATCCTTTTCCTGAGTGGTAACTCCTAGCTTAGTACCCAGCACTGTGTAGTCATAGTTTGGATTATTTTTCCCTACGTGCATCACTTTGCACTTGTCCATATTAAATCTCATTTGCCATTTAGATGCCCAGACACCCAGTGTCGTAAGATCCCATTGCAGTTCTTCACAGTTTGTTCGTGTTTTAACTACCTTGAATAACTTGTTGTCTGCAAATTTGATCACCTCACTCTTAACACCCTTTTCCAAATCATTAATGAATACATTAAACAGCACCGGTCCGAATACAGATTCCCGAGGTGTCACGTTTTGATACTCTTTTTATAAAAAGGAAAGAAGGCTTAGTTTTCCAGCTGAACTAATCATACTAGATTGGGCCGTTTTCTCCTAATTGTATAAAATGAGTTTTACACTTTACTTTGAGGTCAAGCTAGCAAAGCAAGTATTGTAAAATGACAATACATTTATAAATAAAGTAACAGGAGACTTTTAGGATATATTAAAATATATGCATAGTTTACTTTAAAAAGAGAATATCAGTAGCTTACATATAATGGTATTGGTAGCAAATCAAAGTTACATGATCTTAAAACATTTCTATTTTAAGAAAAAACTTCTAAAAGCTTAACATATGCACAATTAACTGGCTCAAAGATATAAAGAATCATACATTACATTCTTTCCCAGTCCTTCCCTTTGTCTGCCAGTGAGAAAGAAATCCAAACCTGTAGTGTGTGGATTTTCAGTCTGAAGAAAGTTTGGCTGTGTCTCTCTTTTTAAAGTTACCTGCTAGGAGGCTCACATTTCCCGAGGAGTGTCACCCTGACATCAGCTACACGTCCGTCAGTCAGTCAGCTCTCTTAAAGAAACCAAACAGTGTTAGGCTTCCTTCAAGGTTTGGAAAACCTCAATTTCTATCAAGATAATTGTCAGATTACAGAGAGAAGAACCAGATCCTAAAGTTATTTCAACTATTAATTAAATAGATATGTTAGCTAGACTCCTTCACAGTTTGGAGATACTTCTGTGAATAGTACCATTTGTCATTTAGACACTCAGAGATAAGATTCCAGACACCTAGGCTAGGCTTGGGCAGAGGGCCTCTTTATGGCCTTCTAACTCCTGGCTAGGTGTCTTTGTTTCCTTGGCAACAGTCAAAAGTTCATTTGGGAAGTTTTAAAAAAACTCTTTGGAATGTAGCTAAGGGGCCTCAGCTTGAACCAAGCTAATCACAGAAGTTGATTTTAGGAATCAATACTGTGAAACACAAATCCAATACACTGAAACAAAAAGTTAACATATAAAAACTCAAAGTTACATATTTAAAACACAGATGGCCAAAAATATGTGCTTATAACAGGAAATACATGACAGAGGCACACCATTTTTTACATCTCTCCATTGTGAAAACTGACCATTTAGTCCAACCCTTTGCTTTCTATCTTTTAACCAGTTTCTGATCCATAGTAAGACACTACCTCCTATCCCATTACTTTTTAATTTTCTCAAGAGTCTAAATCCAGGTACACTATATCTACTGGGTCTCCCTTGTCCAGATGCTTATTTACACCCTCAAAGAATTCCAATAGGTTAGCGAGGCATGACTTACCTTTACTAAATCTGTGTTGTCTTTTACCCATTAAGCCATGTTTGTCAACATGCCCTGTAATCCTGTCCACCATTTTGTCCACCACAGACATCAAGCTTACTGGTCAGTAGTTTCCAGGATCGCCTCTGGATCCCTTTTTAAATATTGGGGATACATTTTCCACCCTCAAATCCTTGGGTACAGTGGCAGATTTTAGTGACAGATTACAAATTACTAACAGTAGGTCTGTGATTTCATATTTGAGTTCCTTCAGAACTCTGGGGTGAATGCCATCTGGCTCTGGTGACTTGTTAGTATTCAGTTTGTCAATTTGCCCTAGAATATCCTCCAACATCACATTGATTTGTAACAGCTCTTTAAGTTCCTCGCCCACAAAGCAAGGATCTGGCATGGGTACCTCCCCAAACTCCTGCGCTCGTTAGGAACAGGCAGAGGGGGCGACGAGACCGGGGTGGAGGAGGAGATCCAGGGTGGGGACTGCCTGCCGACCCCACCGGTAACCCACCTAGCTCGCCGCCACTCAGTACAACCCCCGGCGCTAGTCCCCGGCGGCAGGAAAACCCCGCAGAGGCCCCACCCCCAAAACCGGAAGTAGAGGAACAAGCGGAGAAGGGAATCCCCGCAGCTCCAGAGAGGGAAGGGGCAGGGCCAGCAATGGGGGGACGCCGCTCTGCACGCCTGCAGGCACAGCAGGGGTGGGGCTAGGAGTACTTAAAGCCGGCGGCCACAAGGGCTCAGAGCCGGCGATCAGTCTGACTGTGAAGCTGGCCCCCGAGCGTGGTGCAAGAGTTGTGTGTAGGCTAACCCTGTTCTGAGAGTCTGTGGTCGTGGTGAGTGTGTGAAGAGTGCGAGAGAGAGAGTGAGGTGAGTGCTTGGAGATTGTGTTGTCATTGTCATATTGTTGGTATCGTGTTGTGTTGTGTTATTGTTGGTGGCACAGGTGCTATCCCCCAAGGGACTCCTTGCGCTTCTCCCCTAGGCCTGGTGATAGTTTCCTTCCCCTCCTGTTCCCCTGCCCTAAGCCCCTTTTCCCTTCCCCCACTGTGCATCACAAGGTTCCTATCCGGGGCACTGTCTCCTGCGAGGCACTAGAGTGTGGGCAGGGACCTTGTCCCCCCGTGGAGTGCGGAGGGGGCACGCTCACATTCTCCGTTGATCCCGTTCCCTATGATGACACGGCCTCGCTTCTCACGGAGCTAATTGGGCCACCCAATACCCTGAGGGAGCTCTTTAGTCGCGGAACTGTGAACGCCTCAGTCCCATTGGAGTCCCCAAACTGCGAGGTGTGTGTGTGGAGGGTCAGGTCTGTGGGTCCTCCTATCCCTTACCCCCTCGAAACTCTCACACCGCACTGCAGACCAATGCAAAGAACTCATTCAGCTTCTCTGCAATTATCCTCCCTGAGTGCTTCTTTTACTTCCTTGTCATCTAATGGCCCAACTGACTCCCTAGCAGGTTTCTTGCTTCTGAAGGCACTGCCACATGCACAGCTGCCCTTTTCCAAGATGGTGCTGACACAGTCATGAGCAGAACAGCTGTGGTGGCCATTTTGTGCATACGCGGACTGCTTTTTCAAGTTTCGCACAAGGTCTTGTCGAGATCTTGGTAACATTTCTCACTTCTAACGAGAATCTCATGAAAACTGGGAAAGTCTCAATTCAGCCCTACTCCCACTCATTTAGGATTAGGGCAGCAAGCACAGCTGCAGTGATCTGTTTCTCTGCCAGGGAAATTCAAGGGGTAGGATACTACAGAGCAGGTGCATTCAAAACTTGTATCTTTGTCATGGGTAGCCAGCATGTGAGTTTTAGCGCCTACTTGTGAATATTGTTTGGCAGAACATAGCGTGACCTGTTTTATCCTGTTCCAGAGCCCAGAGACTTCCAGAAAAAGAAGATGGTGTGGATTGTTGACCACATCATTGTCCATTGAGCAGTAAAGATGGCTGGAAGCAGATGGTGGGGAATGCAGCTTGGTCTCAGAGAATGGGCTGAAATAGTCTGGAAAGACAAGAGTGGCATGTGCCAGGGACAATTGCTCCTGCCAGCCTTATATACTGCCATGGATACCTCTACCCCTGATTATATACTTGGGAGAGAACAATTTGCCACAGGATACTGACCTACAGCTTATGAGGCAGATCAAATCAGACCTTGTGAAGATTCTGGGTTGTATGAAGGAATATTGATAATCTGGACCAATTTGATTGAACAAAGGTTTTGGAGGGTACACAACACCCCCACAAGGTTTAGGGCACACAATAAAGTCAATGAGTAGATTTGCCCATGTTTTGCCACCGAAGGGGGTGTGACAATTACTCATAACAAAATTCATTTCACGAGGCACGGGCTGTAATGGGATGATGGGGTCACTTGTCCAAGGAAGGTAATGAGTTATATTTGGGCATACTCAAAGCAAAGCTAGAACAGGTTATGCGGGTCATTTTGTTGATGGTGAAGAACCTGTCAGGGCTTACCGTAGACTCCGACGGTGGAGAGCGGGGGACCCTTAGAGGTCTGGTAGGCAGGCAGCCCTGTTGTTGGGTGACAGGATGCTGTGGCGCCTGAGAAACCAGATGTGTGCCAGTGTTCAGCGCGTCTGGGCGGAGCCCCAGCAGCAAGGCTGGCGGCTAGGGGTGGGGCCACTAGACCATAACTACAAGAGCCCCAGCAGGACTGGAGGACCCCATCGATGATTGCTGGAGAGACTGGTCCCCTCCTTGGTGACAGCCTTTGAAATTAAACAGACAAAGAGAGTGAGTGGGTGGGTGTGTGCATGTGTGAAAGACTGGTGTTGGGTAAGTGTGTCCTAACCATACTAACCCCTCCCTCCTGCACCTTAGAGTGACTTTCCTTGGGGCTTGTAGTTTGTTTGTGTGTGATTCCTCCCATATTGATCCCTGATTCCCTGCTCCCCCAGCGGGGGTCATCCTTGTGAATATATTCCCCTTCCCCTGGTTTCCCTAGTGGAGTGTGTGTGCGTGGTGTGGAGACCATGTTTAGGTTGGGGGACCATACCTCCTCTCCCTTCCCCTGTGATGATCTGGGTTGCCTCCTCGTAGGAGGAAAGCCCCTATAAGTTCTTGAGGGTCCATATGTACCTAAAGGAAATTGTAAGAGGGAGAAGAGGGAGTTATTGTGCCTCTATGAACATGGGCTCTTGTACACGGTGTGTTGTTTCCCCACCCCCTCCATGAAAGAACCAGCCATGTGTAGCTGATAATCCCTGTGGCAGGGTCCAAATGATAGTTTGAGGCTGGGGGGGGGGGAGGCAGCTGAGAACAAAGTGAAATCAGAAGCATCTCCTTATGAGATGTAAGGCTAGATGCATGGACAAGGGGAGGTCCAGTGTCTTGGAGGAGCTGAGGGAACCATTAAATCCATCTAAGGACAACAAGCACAGTTCCAGAGGATATTGGGCAACCCTCCCCCTTTGTTTCTGACCCCCAATAGGGGGTTTGGCATAAGCACCTCAACGAGGGTGAACTCTGGAAAGGGGTAGAGAGTAAGTTTTGGTTCGCATGCATAGCATACAGGAGGTGATTACCTGAGCCGCACCTTGAGGACTTCCTGCCAAGAGTTAAGATAGTTAAGTAAGGTTAATTGTCTTGGATCCAAGTTTAACTGGGGGTGTGGGGCAGGAAAGCTGTCTCCCCTCTTTTTCCAGATGTTGTAACTATAATAAAGAGTACAGCTTTTTAAACCCACATTTGTGTCATTGCCTCCTTCCATGATGTGGTGACAAAACCTCATACAGAGGTTCCAATTAATACTTTTGTTTATGCCAGAATGCATAAACAAAATGCATTTTGTGTGGCTCATGATACACATGTGTGATGCTGCAAGTAAACATCTGTGAAACCTTATTAAGTAATTCCTTTCAAATGAAATTTCTGTAACTAAGCAGAGAGGCTTTGGGCACATTAAGGGTAAAGCTAGTATTTCTAATCTACTTTTCTGTACTTTATGTAGTTCTGAAGTTAGTCTATCCTTAAATGTCACTGATACTGAAAAAGCAACTTTCCTTCCTTCCCCAAATATTTTAGAGGTTTTCCCTCATTAAGGTCAGCCATTTCTCCTGAGTTAGTTGTTACCCTGCAGCCAATAATGGAAATGTTTGATGTTCAGCCACTTAATGTTACTCCTCTCCTGATCTCTCAGAAAGGTATCCAGTTGCTTATTTATAGATCTCCTGACTTTGTTACTATAGGGCACATTCACTGTTTCTGTGCCCTTGCCAATGCCACAGGGTGCAGTTCTTCTAGGTGAGGTGTTTTTGTTTGTTTTCTACCTCTATTGGTGGTTCAGTTTGATCTCTCTGATATTAATTCACAAATGCTCTGGAGTTAGAAAAAAGTCAGAATTTAAGGTTCCAACATTTATCTCAGAAAAGAAGAATGAGTCCTTAAATTTTAGTCATCCAGCTAGGATGACTGATCAGGCCCTAAGAAAAGAGAACACCAGCAAATGAGGAGATCATTAGATTGGGGGAGGGAGGAGCTCCTGGAAGAGGGCAGTGCTTAAACAAATAGCTAATTTCGTACATGGAAGTATCATTTTCATTTCTATATAGCTATCAAATAAATACTTGCGCAAAATGGATATTTGCATATGAATGATTTCAGGTATTTTATTTTAAATGGTTTGATAATTTTGACATTTGGGGACTTTGGTAATTTCCTGACTCCACTTGGTTATTTTGAGACTATTTAATACTGTTCTGGTACTAATACTGAAATGAGCACAACAAATATAGTGGAGTATCCAAAAACAAGTATCTAAATGTTTAAAAATGGAAACAAATGGCACTTTGTATCCTTTTCATTGGTCCTGAATCAAAGTGGGTGAATTAATCAAATACAGTATTCCCATTGGATATTTGTTTCAGCTCTAGAAGAAAGCATTGTCCCAACTAGGAAAGGCTTGACCTGGAGAAAGGCCGGAGGAGTGTCCTTTTGTGGCGCTTCTAAGGTCCCTTTGGGCCTTAGGAAACTGTCCCTAAAGCAAGGGACATAGGTGGGCAAATTGTACAAGACCAAATGGCCAAATTGGTCAACACCAAATGTTGGTGGATTTTCAGGATGGTATTGACCCATGTAAATGGAGGGTATGTGCATGGATTTGCTTGGAATATGACTTAATGGGCATGCCAAATCTCAAAGCCTGCAGGTTCAAAATTACATTGAGAAATAGTTTAATTTAAAAAAAAAATTCCACGTTATTTGCTATGGTTTGTAATACTGTGTTGTGTCTCTCCAGTGAAGAGGAAAATATTTGTAATCAGAAACAGAGGCTTTTGAAAGGCACCTTTTGTTTTCAGTTGTCACTTCACTGCAGACCTGAATAAATGTAGGGGGGTGGGGAAAACAAAACCTCACAATCAAGTGGGAGCTCTGCTCACAAAAGTAGAAGGCATAAAAGGACACATTAGGATCCACAGTGGGTGTAGCTAAAGAAAAAAAAGAGAGTGAGGAACAAAAGGTATTATCAGAAAGACACAGAAAAGATCAGAAAGATGTACCAGAAGAGAGAGAACATGCAAATTGAAAAGATCAAGGACAAAAAAGAGAGCGAAATCAATAAATAAAATAATTAAAAACTCACAGAAAGTACATTGCAAATTAACATCAATTGTCAGAAAACTTATAACATGTCTTTTCCAAAGATATATGGGGCTGTCAGTGAGATAAGTTATTTGTCAAGCATTTTAAACAGACAAAATTCATGGGCTCCTCAGCAACACGCAGACAACAATCATTAGTGCAATCATGAATAAAAATACTAACAAAAAGGCACCATTGGGAAGAAAACAATTTACAGGTGTGCAATACACATTCAGGGCCGCAATCAACAATGCAACACTCAGCATACAGGAAATACGCATGCATTGAGATGTTTAAATGCAAGACAATTTATGTTGTATTACAGCTAATCTGAAGAATTCTTGAGATTGAAGCACAAATATTTCCAAAAGCACAGAAGTGTCATATTGTGTACTGTTATATGACCAATGACATACAGTGTGATCCCACACTCATCGGATATCAACCCAAGCTGTCTGTACTAACACAAGTTCCATTCACTTCAATACAATGCATGTGGGTGCTACAGGTTAGCAGTGGTGCCAAACAGTTGTATGATCATAACCATCATCAAAAGACAATTATATGACTGATTGAATTATTCCTTTTTATTATTCCATTAATGCCAATGAGGGACCAGAAAAAATTGTGATGATAAATACTGATGAAAAAAGTTACTGTACTGATATGTGTTATCTCTCTTTGATTTGTTGGGTCAATGGAATTGTTATTGTTGATCATTGTCAATCATATTGGTAATGTGTCTTATTTTAAATTGTAAAAATTGTATTCTTTTTGTTGCCATGGCCCCAGCCTGGAGCAAATAAAATCTCTCTCTCTCTCTCTCTCTCTCTTACAAATTCAACTATGCACTCAAAAACACAGAAATGTTTAGTTAAGGTTCCCCCCTTAACTTGTGGACCATGTAAGCAGTGAAGACATTGTACAGTCTCTCATATTGTGCTTGCTTCCAACTTAGTTTCCATACACCCACACTTTCCCTTGGTCTTTCAGCCTCAATCCTGCCCCAGCCGCATCCACACCCTCCCTCACTGATCCCCCAGCTGCCCCCACATTTCTGTCTCCCCCATTAATTCCCAAACACCCCAATTCCTCTCCCCCCTATTAACCACCTTCCTCCCAGTATGGAATGGGGTGAATGTGGGAACAGGGTCTTTGGGGTTATTGAGGTGAGGGAGGTGTGTAGGTGACTGCCTGGGGAGACTATGGGTCTCTTTCTCTTGGAGCCTAGAAACTTTGGCTCAAAACCTAGAGAGATGGTGATCACGGGCATAATGAGGAAGGAATTATGCCCCTGCCACTGACATACCCCCCCCCCCCGACACACAGGGAGGACTGTGGGTGACTGGGGAGACTGGATTCTCTCTATATACACATCCTGCATCCATCAGACCTGTTCCTCCACATGCAGACCCCACTGTTTTATAGGAATATAGTAAATGTGCTGAATGAGTGCATTAAGTACTCTGAATTGTTGATTTACTTGTTTTTATATGATTTATAAGTTGTAACAACCTATTTGGTTATATACAATAAAGATTTTACTTTACTTACATGGAGACCCCACAAATACTGACTTCTCCAGTTGACCATATCTAAATGAAAGAAAGACAGAAAGCAAGACATCAAGGGGCAGCCCCTGCAATTGGCAGCTTCATTGTTGCCCCCAACCTGCACAGGAAGAGGATTGCAGCTGAAAGACCAAGGGAAAGCATTGGTGCATGGAGGATAAGTTGGAAGCAAACACAAGATGCAAGACTGTACAACTTCTTTACTGCTTATATGGTGCACAAGTTAAGGCGGGAACCTTAACTAACAATTTCCCTGCCTTTTGGTGCCTAGTTGGTGCATAGATAACTACTATCTTAAACTGGGAGGTTTTTTGAGCATGGAATTATGTATACGATAGATAATAAAGAAAACGGTCCATTTTATATTCATCACTGGGGTGTCAGAATCATTCTGAAGTAACTTTTAGAGGGATTTTCTTTTAGAAAGTTACAGCATGAGTCCTAGATAAAGATGGAGACAGTAGTCTTGCAAGTGGGTCTCCCCTCTGTCACCCTCTGAAAAAACTCTGCACACTGATTCAAGAAGTGATAAGGAGACTGTACCCCGGGGGGAGGGGGGGTTAGTAGTGATGCCACTTTCTGCTGCCAAGGTCTAGTTCAAGAGTCTCAGCTACTGATGTGGCAGGGCCTGATCTTGACTAAAGCAAGAGAATCACCTGCTGATGCCTACCCAACTTCTTCAGGACCCCCACAATCCCTGTTTTCTTTCCCCTAGCAACCATAGGGTGCCTACCTCCTTACTGCTAATTCTACATCCACACTGTAGTTTAGTTTTCATGTGGGATTCTGCTATGGCTGATACAGTTATTCAAAGTAGGTTCTGAATTTGTCAAAATTTGTCATTTGTTGTCACATCTCAGAAAGAGACAAGGACACAAGTTTGTTAGCAATAAAGAACGTGGCCCTTTAAACCCAAACAGTCAGGAGGTAGCAACCCCTGAAAAACTGGGTCCAGTATAGAACTAAAATAACTTAGTGTAAGGGCCTTTTTAGACGAGTGTTTTTTCTTGTGGACTGTAGAGTTTGCAAGAAACAAAGTCGCATGCGGGGGTGGGGGTGGTGAGGTAGACTCCCCATCCCATCCCCCAAGTCCAGAAGTCAGCCAGTGCCTTTGAAAACAGCACATTCATGCATGGACAGAGATCTGGACTTATGAATCCCCGATAGCGTGGTTTCATAAGTCCGTATCTCCTTCCATGTGCGAGTGCACTGTTTTCAAAGGCACCGACTGACTTCCAGAATTGGAGGGGGGAACATATAACACACACACCCCACACAACTTTGTTTCTCATGGACTCTGCAGTCCACGAGAAAAAGCGCTAATCTAAAAATGCCCTGAAAGTAAGGCCTGATGTACACTCAGGTTCCAGCCACTCTGTCAAACCTACTCTATCAATTCGTCTCTCCCAGTAATCTGCAAGGCCTGGAAGCAAGGAGAGGAGACCCTGACACTCCCTGAGACCGCATATATTCTTGGATGTCCTATGCAGAACCCACCACTCTATGGGACGTATCCCAACACTTGGCTGCTCCCTGCCGTTGCTCCAGGTCACAATTCCCCATCTCATAAGGAGATGACTTCAGTTTTATGCTGTAACTAACCTTAAACTATCACCTGGACCCCCGCCATAAGAAACCGCCAGCATTAGCTTGACTGGTTCATTCCCACCCACCCCAAATTATTGCCCCCAAACTTCAGATATCCTGGACTTCAATACTCCCAAATATATACCAGTCCCCACTTTTGAGAAGTGCACTCCATCATCACAATACAACTTGTGCCGCACATGACCGATCTCTTTATGAATATTAGAATCACACCCATAGGCCTCAAGTCTCTCACGAGAATGCAAAGCATTCTCTTTTCAGCCCTTATCCTGACAAATTCCTTCTGAAGTCAGGTACTAGATCACTCACCTGGACTATTCCCCCAAATGTTACCTTAAATGCCACAAGGGCCCAACACACACACACACACACACACACACGGAGATGGAGGAGCAAACCCCAGAAGCCACAGAGGACAGAAGCTTGGCTAGGCAGGTAAGCAAACACACACAACCCAAGAGAAGGGAAGGCAGAATGAAACAGCCAGTCAAGGTGAGCAAGAGGTTTTGTACTTTGTATGTGCATCCTTTAAGGGCCCCCAGTAGGGCTAGGGGCAGAATTGGGGAGTTGGTCAGACTATGAATGGTCACGAGGATGCTCTGGCCCTCAGGTCCATGAGCCTCCATGGTACTGAAGACCTGTCTGATGGTGTGGCGGGCTGCCCCTGTTCATATGGGCAGGGGCTATATGGCCACCCGTTTACATGCATCCATTTAACTTGCCCCACATGACTCATTCTGGACTCTCTGTCATGGCTCCATGTGTGGCCATGAATGAGTGCTCCATGGCTCATGGAAAAGCATATCCAGCCACTCCATCTTCAGCGGTTCAGTCAGATCTGTGGTTCATGGGTGGCCATGCAGAGTATCAACTTGTGTCAAAACATCCACAGTCTCTTTCAGCCTCAGATTAGGGGTGTGCATATCATTTTCATTATAACTGGTGGGGGTCCCGCTGGCCCCAGATCTTCCCTCCTTTTGAAGAAGTTGTAAGACCTGGCTGTTCCACCAGGCATTTGGCAGGGGATATGGGTGATTGGGTGGTGGGAATGGGCTAGGGTGGGATATATTTTTATCCCCTTTTTATGTTGTTTATAGCTTATTGTGTTTTATTTGTGTGTTAATTGTAAGCCGCCCGAAGCTGCCTGTGGCAGAAGGGGCAGGGTAATAAATTGTTAAAATAAATCATAAAATAAATAAATAAATAAATAAATAATAATAAAAACAAAATTAGTAATTTTCATTATCATTTTGCAATAACAAAAATAAAATAAAATCAA
The DNA here is from genome assembly GCA_003113815.1 of Sphenodon punctatus. Taxonomy (NCBI): domain Eukaryota; kingdom Metazoa; phylum Chordata; class Lepidosauria; order Sphenodontia; family Sphenodontidae; genus Sphenodon; species Sphenodon punctatus. The sequence continues at coordinate 230,589 of QEPC01001365.1, forward strand.
TAACAATAACTCAAGTTGTTATGCACTTTTTTGTTGCCTAGCAGCCTGACAGATGTTTTTTGAGGGAAATGTGGTAAGGGGAGGAGGGAGCAGACATCTCAGAGTCAGAAACAGTGTTGAACTCTTGAACTGGGTCTGTGATGGGAAGGAGAAAACCTGATGGATGTAATATCTGGCCAATAAGCAGCACAAGCAGGACCCAGGCAATTGAAAGACATTGTGTGATTTGTCTCCTGCTTCCCAGAACCAATCAAGGGAGCTCTGGGGGAGGACACTACAACCCTTTATACTGCAGGGATGAGCTGCTTGACTCTGGTTCTGTGATAGCTATTGCTCTGTCAGGGTGCATTTGCAGAATCTGCTGGTACTTGCACTAAAAATCCTCTCATATATATCCCTACTACCTTACCTTTCTAATCCTTATTTCTTACCCTTACATTTTACCCTTTTCCTTCCCTTGCCTGTCTCAGCTATATTTTGTATTATACATAGGCAGGGACCTGAGTTGAGTGCGTCAAAAAAATTTCAATTCTGCGTTCAGCAATGTCCAGTTCTGCAAATTCACCACGAGCATTAGCACCTTGAATTGTGCCTGGAAAACTATTGGTAGCCAGTGCAGATGCTGGAGCACATATGTAATGTGTACCTGGCAACCCACCCCCGACAGAAGATGAGCCACCATGTTCTGCACCAACTACAGCTTCCAAACAGTTATCAAGGGCAGCACAATGTAGACAGCACTGTAGTAGTCTAGCCTCAAGGTTACGAAGGCATAGACAATGGTGCAGCCTTCTCACCAGATGCAGTTAGTGAAAAGCACTGCTGGCAACTGCTGCAACCTGCCAATCCAGGTGCAGCAATGGATCCTCAAGATTACGAAGGCATAGACAACGGTGCAGCAAAATTCTTAAATTCTGCAACCAGTGAAACCAAATTCTTCAAATCCACCACGAGCATTGTTTGCATAATTAACTTGATTTGCATAATTATGCAACAAATTATATGTGAAAATTTGCTTGCAGGCATGTTTTTTCAACAGGTTTGACCTAGAATCACAACTTGTTAAACGAACACCACTCAAATCCTCTGGAATTTCAGCAACCCAGAACTCCCACCTCATGTTAAAGCTCCAGACCTCCCTCACCAAAACATAGGGTTCTAAGACCTTCTGTCTCCTCCCTAATTCATCTCCCAAGGGCCTATTGACCCTCAAGGTTGTGGTCACACCTCCTTGACATACGGCAGCTGCAGCAGTTGTTTTAGTATGGGGTCAGGCCTGCAGTTACTGCCTGAATCAGGATTTAAAGATCCTGCAGACAGACAGCTCTCACTGCAGTTTCACTGCAATTTCAGCCTGTCACTGTGAGGACTGGACGATTCTGCAAAAATCACTGCAAATTGCAGCAACACAGTCAACTCGAGTCCATGTACATAGGTTAACTTTAGCTTAGATTCTGTATTTTATATATATATATATATATATATATATATCCACCTTACACTGGGAATCCACATTTCCTCTTTACTTCCAGCGCTTTCAAGGTACAAAAGGCAGAAAAATGGGAGGGCCCCATGTTGGACACCATGTAGTATTGGTGTGTGTATACACACACACACACACACACACACACACACACACAATATATATAAATAAAACTAGATATTGCGTATATATCAATACCAAAACCAAAATCTTAATTTGAAATCTGTACTGATCCAGATAACAACAATGATAATAAAAAACAACATTTTGTTAACAAAAATGAAAACACCATATTTTAATAACAAAAATGATTACAAAAAATGAAATGTGGCCCTGGTGCATACTCCTACCTCAAATCCCCTTCTAGAAAATTGGAGTAATAATGACTACCTCATGGAGTTGTTGTGAGGTTAACATTTGAGGTGTGGTGCTTTAAAATATGCTCCTGGTATACTGACAGCAAAGGCAGCCTGATCCTAAATCTGTGTGTAATGTGAACAGCACATGCATGATTTTTTTTGTGTGCATGCAAAAACTGAGGATTTGGTCTTATAGTTACAAGTCTTATTTCGTGCTCTATCACTGTAAGCTTCCTTCGGCGACAGAGTTTCTGCTTGGCAATGTATACATCCCACCACCGACTTCTAGTTTCTTCTCCAAAGACATCTGGGATGAAATTCATTGTAGGATGGAAAGTGGATGCCAGATGTTCCTGGCAGCCTTCTGTATCTTGGGTGGCAATTTCAATGCCAGAGTGGGCAATTGGTAGGGATTGGGAGCAGGGAGGGGTTGCCAAAGCCATCTGGGGATGCCCCTCTGTAGGTCCCAGGACCAATTAACAAACCTAAATGCCAGATATATGAAGGAGCTCGTGGAGGAGCTGGGGCTGGTGGTGCTTAATTGTAGACTGAAAGGGGATAGGGACGGTTGTTTTACATTCCATTCAGTTCAGGGGTCAAGCACTATAGATTTCTTTCTGACCCCTTTCTTTTCATTCCCGAGGGTTGTTGACCTTACTGTTTTGCCTAGCACTGAAACAGCACACTTCCCAGTAGAGATCACATGGGAGGATCTAGGGGCACCTACGGGGTTAGTCGTGGAGGAAGGCACGGGGGTTTTAGTGAACAGACGGACAACCCAGTTAAAATACACAAGGATACGTTGGACACCAGCAATAGCACAGCACTTTATGGCCTTTTTAAAGGGTGCAGACATGGAACAGTTGTGTCTGGCCATAAAAGCCGGGACAACGGATGGGTTGGAGGGTTTGGATCGGGTTATGTCTCTCCTTCACCCACTTTTGAGCCCGGGGGAATCTGCCCACGCCTCCCCTGAGGGGAGGCCCGGGAGTTGTTTTGACAGAGATTGCCAGACATTTCGGTTTTCCCTTAGACGGGCAGCTTCGTTGCTGAGTCAGCACCCTTTAGAAGTCAATAGGGTAGTCTTCTTGGGAACTAGAGCCTGTTACCGAAGACTGATTGCCCAAAACTGAACAGCTTTCTATCGAAAACAATGGTCCCAGTTGGAAAGGGCTGCCGGTAGTGGAAATTCAGTGCAGTTTTGGGGCTGCATTCGGCAACTAAAGGGGGAAGGTGACGGGCTGGCCTCAATAGTTTTACCAGCGGAGGCTTGGGAAGGGTTTTACAGAGAGAACTTTTTGCTTCTCCATTCACCCCGTCTGGACATAGGGGTTGTGGAGTTTGACTCCTTCCCCCATTGGTCGCCGGTCTTGGAGAAGGAGGTGGTGGAATTGATCTCCCAGTTTAAAAGCGGGAAGGCGCCAGGGATGGACCTTATAACGGGAGAGAGCCTGAAGGAAGCCCCCGAATGGTGGGCTAGAATTCTGACCCCAATTTTTACTTACATCAGCGCAACAGGGAGAATACCCAGTTCATGGATCAATGATATAGTGATCCTCATATTCAAGAAAGGTGACCTATAGATCCGGGGAATTATCGTCTTATCAGTCTCCTAAGTCTTATTGGCAAACTGTATGCGAGGCTGTTATCATCAAGGCTCCAAGAATGGCTGGAGGCCAAGAAGGTCATAGTGCCTGAACAGGCGGGGTTTCAAAGGGCCCGGTCTACCGTAGATCATGTTGTGGTCCTGGCGCATTTGGTTGGGAAAACGGTGGGTATGGGCCGGAAGGCTTACCTCTGTTTTATAGACCTCAGGATGGCATTTGATTCAATCTCCAGGGAACGATTATGGGAAAAGCTGAGGGTGCTGCAGATTGACCTGAGACTTCTTGCGCTAATAGCAAGACTCCACAAGAGTAACACTCTTCAGGTCAAAATTAATAGGGAGGGTGTTCTCTCTTAAAAGGTGAGCGTGGATAAGGGGGTCTGACAGGGTTGCCTGCTGGCCCCCAGTCTGTTTAGTATTTTCCTGAATGACCTCCCCAGATATATACTGGGTGTAGATACCCATCCCCTTCAGATTGGTTACTACAGGATAGGGGCATTACTTTATGCCGACGACACGGTAGTGGTCTCGAGTTATTTAGTGGGGCTTCGGTGGGTGATGCAGAGGATGGGGGCTATTGCCAACAGGAAAGCCTGAGAATTAATTATGAGAAGACTAAGGTCCTGATTATCGGGCTTAGGAAACATAGGTCAAAACCTGAATGGCGAATTGGGGACCATCAGATTTTTCAGGTGGATAAGTTCCAATATCTAGGGGTCCTTTTTTCAAATTCTCTTAGTTGGCGTGATCATTGGATTGTGGCGAAATCACGGGCTGGGCTGGGCTGGGCACGAACGCAATCCGAGGATTTTATTTTGGTAAAGGAGGTCAGCTGTTTTTGCCAGCTATTCAGCTATTTCAAGCTAAGGTAATTACCCAGCTGCTCTATGCTTTTCCAATCTGGGGGTTGCACTTTTTAGATCAACTAAAGCTGATTCAGAATGGGTTCTTAAGGGCAATCCTAGGGGTCCCTCAGGGCACACCTCAGGTATTCCTAAGAGTGGAAACAGGCCGGCTCCCAATAAGGGTCTATGCGATCCAGGCCCTTGTCCATTTTTGGCTTAAAATGGCCCTACTCCTGGAGGGGAGGTCTCCCTTTTGGGGAGGGCCCAAGACGGGGGGCTGCTGTGTCCTTGGGTGAAAAGGATGGAGGGTGTTATGGGGAGGCTGGGTCTTTTGGTAGAGAGGTTATTGACCCTGAATCTTAAGCAGGCCATGAGGCTGGTCAAGCAGAGGCTGATAGACCAGCAACTTCAAATTGAAGCTGGTTTGTTACAATGACAGAAGGTTAACCCTGTGTATAAAGCTCTGACAACCCCGTTATGTGAGGCAGGTTATCTGAGGGTTTGGGCAGAATTTGCGATAAGACGTACTTTTACCAGTCTCCATTTTGGAGTTTTCTCCTCGGCAGTTCTTGAGGGGCGGTATAGGGGAACCCCATTTCATGAGAGGGGATGCCTATCCTGCAGCTCGCAAGCCCCTGATATGATGCAGCATATACTTTTTGTGTGCCCAAAATATGCCAGTTGGAGGTTAAAGACCCTAGGGGTCCTTGGACAACTTCAGGTGAGGTTTCCCTTTACTGACCCACTAGAGCTTTGTTTGGCCCATAAAGATACCTAACTTACTCGGGTGGTTGCAGGCTTTGGTAAAGCAGTGATGAAAGATAGATGTAAGCAGGGGCCAGAAAGGGAAGGTCGATAGCATGTAAAATTTTTCAGAGAATTTAGTGAGGAGCTAGGATAGGAGATTTTGTTTTATGCTTAGTTTTTAAGTTGATGGGTGCAAAAAAATGTTTTAAACCTTGTCTATGTAATAATGGTGATGTTATGAAATGTGTAAGTTTGTTTTGAATTGTCAAAATTGTCAATAACCACTGAGTTAAGGCAAATAAAGTTTATACCTATACATTAATAGCCTGATTACTGTATAGTGTATGCACTCAACATACAAATTAAATTACACTGCGAAACTCATTGCCCAAAGATTTTGTGAAGACTGGGGCCAAGATGGGAATAAGTGTTCTCATTCCGAGGGAAAATACCAACCTATAGGAGTGCTAGCAAGTATCCATCAGTAGGCCTGAAACTACGTTACAGTTCTTTACAATTCCGTCGGAAACCGCACATCCACTGTGGTTTTCCAGATGAAGTATTCCCAATCAAGTCTGATACTTTGTTCCAATGTTTGTCAGAAATTGTCAAAATGTTTCAGAAAGTGTAAAAAAGTGCAGTAGAAACGTATAGGAAAGTGCAGTAGGAAGGTAGTATGAGTGGTAAGAGTGCTGAAACACTGATGGAAAACAATACTTCTCCGTCAACCCTACCAGTCAGTACTTTTTGTCATTTTCCAGTGAATACACGCTTTCACCATTTTTTCCATCATTTTCATCACTTTTCAGAATTTTTTCATCATTTGTGTCACGTTGGGGAACTTTTTAGTCACATTCTGAAACTTTTATGATACTTTTATGGCAATTCCACCAGATTTTGGTGAGGGACATGGGTGAAGAGTGGGGGGGTTGTGGCTAAGGGTGGTAAGGATTTTGTATATTCTTTTCTGTGACCTCCTCCATATAGTTTTATATTAGTATGACTGTTTTATATGTATTTTATTATATATTGTATTTATATTATTGTATTTTTTATTATTTTTTAAATTGTTAGCTGGCCCAAGCTGCTTTGGCAGGAGGAGTAGGGTATAAATTGGTATATAACTAAATAAATTAAATAAAATAAATTTTACAGCACTTTTATGGCAGTTTTACAGCACTTCCTTGGCACTTAGGTGGTACATTTTTGTCTCCACAGTTCCCCAGAGGTGAATTCAGGGTACACACAGGGCTTGGTACTGGCCGTAGTAGCTCCATTAAGCTTGTGAAACATAATGGGAAAATGGGAAAAATGGTGGGAAAGCTGAGAAGTTTCCACATCATGCAAATCTTTGTGAATGCCTTATTTCCAATGGAAGCAGCACTCACTGAGATTTCTTGTTTCAGGCATGAAGGCTAATAATGTAACAGGTATCAAAAAGGGATGGGATTAGCTCTTAGAGGACAGATCCATAACTGGATATTGTCACGTTGATCAGGGGACAAGGCTTTTTTGAGTAAATAGCATCAAAAAGTTGACTCCAGTATGATCTGCCGTACACTTTTATGAAACAACTGAATTTGGCCATGATTGGAGACAAGCCCTTAGACTGGTTAGATCATTAGTCTGATGCAATATTGCAATCCTTATTTTCCTTATATTGTTAGGCATGACCAAAAATAAAAAATCTTTATCATTTGCTAGGTGCCTTTGAGTCATTCTGGGATGCTGAGATGCAGGGGAGAAGCCAAACAGGATGGGTCAATGTCGCAGCTAAGAAACCATACAGAAACCACAGCAAGGCCAAAACCACAGAGTACATCTAAGAATGGGAAACAAGTGGCAGCATCAGATTGAAAAACTCCTGAGCTTCTCAATTGCCTGGGGTTTCTCCTCTTTCAGAGCCCTGTAGCAGCTCCGACCTCCCCAGGCTTTGAGCAGTGACCGGTGTTCACTCTGAACACCGGGGGAGGCCATGGGGAGCTTTGGAGGCATCTGTCAGAGGGTCCCAGAGGTGACGCTAAGGTCATCCCAGCAAGCAATATCTTTCTCCCCCCCTCCCCCATGACAAAGAACAGGGAATGGTATTGGGGGCAGGGTGTGACAGTTGGCCAGCCAGGGGCCATGGAGCATCGCTCCCTCTCCCCCCCTTCCGGGGGTGGGGCCTTGGGAGTGCTCCTTCCAGGCCGCTCCCTATAACACTGCGGGTGGCTTCCGTCTGTGCCAGAGGCGTGTGTTGGGGGCATGGCTCAAAGGGGCACGATCAAAGGGACCTGCCCTTCAGTCATGCCCTTTGGTTGTGCCTGGAGGTTGGGATGGAGGGGTCACTGGTGGGGTTGCCAATGTGAGGTTTCTACTGGTGAAAGTTGTGAGGAGACCTTCCTCTCCCCCCAGTGAGAGAGGGGTGGAGAGGGAGGACTACCCCTGGTGGCAGCAGGGGATGGAAGGAAATATGGTTTGATACTGGTAGAGTGGGTATTGGGATGGGTTAGTAAGGCATATTGTTAGATGTTATTATTGAAATGATGTTAAATGGGAGGGTAGGGTTTTCTTGTGTATTATAATGTATTTGGTGTTGGGTTTCCCCTGCGTAGGATAAAAACCCTAATATTGTATTTATTATTTATGTGAGCCGCCTCGAGCCGACTTTGGCTGGGAGAGTGCAGGGTATAAATTAAAGATGAAATGAAAAATGAAAATTCTAGAAGAGGCAACCTCCTCTCATAGTTCAATAATATAAAGACAAGCAGAGATGACTTATCGAAAGAAGAACTTATAAAAGAGAGTAGTAACAGATGACCATATGTCATTGCAGGACCAGAACTACAGGGTAGGTGGAGGAAAGGATGTAGTTCTTGCGGATTTGTAAACCCTGAAGGGCAGGTCAGAGATGGGCAAGCAACCTTTAAGGGGTTAATGGGTTGCAGGCTATATGGATGGGAGTTTTGCTGCCCACAGCTGGGTATCTCAAGAAAACTCAAGTCAGCTGAGGGCAAGAGCACTGTATAAAAGACAAGGAGCTCTTGTCAAGGTCACCGGGGAAGGGGCTTTAACAAAACAAACATTGTCTGCGTGGCTGGTAGTCCTGAGTTGCTGTGACTGAGCCAATGCCCTGTGCTATTGGAATTAGAGTGCACATGCAATCAGATATTCTGCACATACACAAATGAGTCTAGCCTGGACCCTGGGAGACTCTAGGACTTGGTCTCCAGCTTACTGTCAGCCCTCAGCTCACCGCATTTCCACTGCTGCCACACACCCCTGGACCCAAATAAGCAAAATGGGTACATGGTTGGGTACCATTTAGGCACTTTGTGGTATACTCATTTTGTAGGTACATTTTCTATGAGTGAGTTCATAAACCGATTAGGTAAGTTCGTGGAAGCTAAAAGCCAAGATGGTCTTGCCATGTAAGTGCTGGAATACTAGAATTTGGAAGGGGCGGGAGGACAAAATACAGGAGATAATGAATACTCTAAATATGGTTTTATATTCTTTCCAAGAAGAGGCCACTGTCAGAAATAGGATACAAGAGACAGAGAGTTCATTTGTCTCACCACTATGGTAGAGACACAGACAACATAGTTCAGATTACTTTTTTATTGGACTAACTATTGTTGGCGAAAGTATGCAAATGTTTGGGCCACCGGACTCTGTCAGTCATGTAACAAGTCAAAACTTGCTGATAGAAGCTTGATTCATTACCTGCCTCAGAGAGGGCTCTGTGTGGCCACATGGTTTTCATAATCTCACCAACAGTAGTGAGTTCAATATAAGATGTCATCTGAACTACTTCGTTTCCATCTCCCACTATGGAAATCCTTATCATAAGGCACAAATTGGAGACCTAAAATTAGAGGTACCCCAAATTAGAACACATTCATGAAATTTTAACTTAAATTTAGTTTATTTGCTTTTAAATTGAACTTTTCACTTTCTGTATGCCTTTATTTTTTTACCTGGAAAATAGGGCTAAAATTCAGTTACCATCGTCTAGTAATTTTAGGTTTGAAGATTAGTGGTGCATTGTATGGGTAATTTCAGACGTAATGATACCACGGTCAGCCACAGTGAATCCCCTGTGGTGGCCATTGATCCTGTTATGTCAGTTCTGCTTCCCTCCAGATGTTCACCCCAGTGAATCACTGGCGGGAATCAGATTGACCACGATTCCAGACTTCTGGCCGCCCTGAAGTCCAGAATTGTGGTGGGATCGGGCCCCAACCATGATCGGATTGGCCACGATCGGGATGGTCCGCAGGTTATGTCTGTTGTGCCACATTGTGCCATGCAGTCCTGCCTCCTCCCTGATCCCTGGTGAGAATCAGACCGGCACATCTAAAGGACGACTGGCCTGATTCCTGACCGGGATCCGAAACGGATCCCAGTCCGTGGTTCAGCGTGGTGGGCCTCCGGGCCTGGTACATCTGAAATTACACTATGTGCAAAATAGGATGATGGTGATGACAGTAAGAGAAAAAAAGTAAACGTAGTAAATGTGAACCAGTAATGGAAAGAAATATGTATTTTTCATTATTAAAACTCTTACTGCAAAGAAATGAAAAGCAATGTGATATTAAATTGGTCTTTCTAACAATTATCAGGAGGAAATATGTGTAGGAACAAAAATGAAATTTTCCTTTGAAATGTATTTAATTACACATGAAACAAATGGAAGTGAGAACATAGTTAATATGAATTATATACTGCTGGCTGCTTTCATTTTGTTAACCATCATACTTAGGAAAAGTGAGAAGCATAATCATGATTAGCTCTGAAACCATTTTTTTCCCAGCGAATATTGTATCCTGATTTGGCTGATTTGATCCAGGTTTGACAAAATGGAGATCAGTTGTAATCTCATTCCCATTTTGTCAGAGAAATGGTTCTTTGATTCTATTATTCTGATTTATTTCAGCATTTTGGTTTGAACACTTTGGTATTTCATTTTGGCTATTGTACTGCACAACAACTAAAATAAAGTAACTAACCAAACCAAAACAACCAAAATGGTGAGAGTTATGGAATAAGAATACCTCAAATAATGATAAGAACATAAGAAGTGCCACACTGGATCAGACTAGGTCCATCAAGTCCAGCATCCTGTTTTCAACAGTGGCCCATCTCGGACACTTGGGAGAAGAACCCAATCAGGTCACAATGGGCAACCCATTCCCGGTTGGCCACTCCCAACTCTCAACAGTAAGAAGTTACATCTCCTAAAACTACTTTCTAATAGCTGCTAATAGATCTACTCTACAACAACTTATCATATCCTTTTTGAAACCTAACTATAGCATTGGCCTTGACCACAACATCTGGCAACAAATTCCACAAGTTAATTGTACTTTGCATAAAAAAACTACCTTTGTTTTAAATCACCAACAGTTAGTTTCATGGAGTGTACCACAGTTCTAGTACTATTTGAGAGGGTAAATAACCATTCATTATTTATATGTTCCACAAGACTCGTGATTTTATACACTTTCTATCATATCCCCTCTAGGGATGGGCGAACGCGGTTCGGAAGTTCGGAGTTTGGACCGAACTCAAATAGTTCGGTCGACCAAACTGAACGGTCGAACTGAACTCGAATTCGGAAGTTCGGAGTTCATCAGACCGAACTCAAATAGTTCGGTCAACTGAACCAAACATTCGAACCGAACTCGAATTCGAACATTCAGTTCAGATGCGTTCGGTGAGTTCGGAATTGAATTTCCATTGGTTTCAATGGAAAACACATTATCAGAGTGCCTACACCTCCCATAGAATGCATTATGTGAACCAAATTTCAAAACAATTGGATAAAGGAATCCGATTTTAGAAGCAGTTGAATTATTGTATTTTGCAATATTCTACATATACATTCTTAGCTGTAACTTCTTTGTCTCACATCTAATGTAAGTGAAACTTGTTCAGTTTATACCCCTTCCCATATTAACTATCTTTGCCAAATTTCAGAAGGATTGGAAAAAAGGTCTTGGTGGTATAAGCAATTAACATATAAATGTATGTCTGACTATAACATCTTTGTAGTCCAACCAGTGTACATGAAATTTGGCAGGACTATATATTTCACTTTCATGATCATCTCTGCCAAATATCAGAAAGATATTATAAAGGGTCCCAATTTTATATGCCTGTACAACATATGTAGAGAAGGGGCCTATGCCTGGGATTCTCTTATGTCACTGTGGTATAAGATCGGTTTGTGATGCAAATTGGCCAAAAGAAGTGTCAACCAAATATCCTCATTCTGTGCTGGGACCATCCCAACATATCTCCCCCACTTGTTTCTGGGAAGTCAGAAGCATCTGTTTAGGAAAGAGTCAATAGAAATTCTCTTATGTCCTCTGTCTCAGTGCTGCAGGATGTGATTGATAGTTGGCCAGCCTGGATGTGTTTAAACTATGTCTCCTGACTGCTGGGATGCTATCTCAGAAGTCCCAGTTATGTTGCTTATGCCCGCCACAGGGCCGCCCCCTATGCCCACCTCGAAACCACTACCAATTGGTCCTGTAAAGCTAGAAGCTTGCAGTAATGTGTTTGGCCATTGAATGTGTCTGTCAGTCTTTGGGGTTGCTCCACATCCTTCCTCCTACAGTCTCTCTCCCCCTGCCATGCAGGGTGCCTGCCTCTGACTGGCACTGAATATGCGGATATTCATCTGAATAATGATATTCACAGGGACAAAATCAATTGTTTATATAATTGGGTCCCTTTATCAAAATCTCCTGTACATTTGAAAAAATGGCAGGAAAGGTATTTGATACACTCTTGCCAAATATCCTGTAAACAGAATGGAATATCAAAATGTTACAGCTGGAAATGTATTTTCAGGTTAATGTCTTATACTCTTTGGACCCTTTATTCACGCTTTCCTAAAATTAGCATAAATATCAAGCATATAGATAGATGTAATATGCACAAGTTTCATGAACATTGGATGCAAGATAAAGAAGTTATAGCCATGAATGTGTATGGAGCTTTTCTTAAAATCACAATATTCAATTGCTGCTGAAATCAGTTTCCTTTATCTAATCGTTCCGAATTTTGGTACACCTAGTGCTCTCCATTGCAAATACAATCTTCCTAAATTCCATCAAAAAATAATAAGAAAAGAAAATGTTATAGCCAGAAATATATTTTTCAGTTTTTTCCTTTTATTTCAAAAACCAAATGTCATTTTCAGTTCCTGATTACACCAAACTAAAGACCAAACCGAGCCCGACTGAACCAAATACCAAATCTGAACTCAACATTTGACCTGAACAGCCAAAAATCAAAACCAAACAGATGAACCAAATGGACGAAACGAACGCAGCCGAACCCGAAACACGATCTGTTCGCCCATCCCTAATCCCCTCTGTCATCTCTTCTACGGGTGTGCACAAGGGACCCATGTCATTTTTTGTTTTCATTTTCATTTTTTGCTATTAAAAACTGTCATTTTTGTTATCGCTAACAACATTTTGTTATTCATTATCAGTGTCGTTATCAGTATCCGTATTGATTTCGAGTGATAACAAATAGATAATAGAATCATTGTTTTTGGTATCGTTTTCATTGTGGGCTGCCACCAGTGGCAGAAGTGCCAGCAGAAACCTGTCCCAGACTTCTCTGAAGTTGAACTCCTTCCTCCCTTTCTCATTATAATGCGACAAAATTATAATTCTCTTATTATACCTGGGACAGGTAGGTAATAGGTGCACAATGACAATATGAAAAATAAGTATGTCTAACCTAAACCTACACCTAATAACCTATACTATATGCAATATATTCCTATTTATTGATAAGTATCTGTATCAATAAACTTCTATCTGCTATGTTTTCTAAGTATCTGTCTATCCTTTAATGCTAATATATCTATATCTATATCTATATCTATATCTAGTATCTACTAATATCTATACAATATCTTATCTATCTATATACCACTAATATATCTATATATAATATGGACAGGGGGAGAAAGACAGGGGAAGGGAAAAGGAAAAAACTATATGGTATATCTAACTAATCTAATCTGTACAGCTAAACCTATATCTATCTATCAATCATCTAATCTATCTAATATACTTAAACCTACCTACGTAGGGAGACAGACAGAGGAAGGAAAAAGGTGAAATAAAGGGTATAAGGGAAGGGAAGGTATAACACTGAGGGCTGGGAAGATTTTTAGTGCAAGCCGTCACAGGTTTGTGTGTCGAACACCCCACTTTTCTGGGTTCGGTGACTCAATTTCCCTCACTTGCAGTCTACCTGAACCCAGTTCTCTCTCTGGCTGGTCCAGTTCTGCAAAGGGGAGAATCCTTTTGCCACCCCCAACTCCCAGAAAGCTTCCCGTTCACAGACTCTCTCTCTTGGCTAGCGAGAGCTTGGAAGCTCAAGTTACTTGTTTGTGTTTCCAATGTCAGATCGCAGACATTTCTTCATAAAAGTAAGAAGAAAGTTTATTGATTACATAAGACAATATATTTGATACAGAGTGGCTAATCAAAATGAAAAGTAATATAACGCATCCTATTCTATACTGGGTGGATCACTATATAAGTCTTACCCTATAAAATAATCCATAAACTTGAGGTTTCTCAGTCAGTGGTGTAGAATGACTGGGCACTGATCTCTTACTTGGTAGAAAGCAGAGTCTTTCCTCTCAGTCCATAGTTCCAGCAGTCTTATTGCTGGTAAGCAAGATGTAGATGAATTCTCTCCAAGAGGTAGAAGAAGATAGCTTAATACTGGCCTCTCTTTGTCTTGTCTGCTTTCTTAAATACCTTTTTCGAAGTCTTTGTTACTTCTTCCCGCTTTGGGGAAACCTGAGGTTTGTCACCAGAGAGGTAAACAGGAAGGTCCATTTGCATCTAAATTGGTTTCTGTCTGGCTAAGCTTCCTGAATACACATTTTTTCTCTCTCTCTCCATTTCCTGGAGGTCGCTTCCATTACATGAACTGAGTTGTGCAGTTCTCTGTTTTAACATTACCTGAGGTGAGTTTTGCAGTTCTCAGTTTTACTATTACTTACATGATTAACCTTTTATGTTACATATCTGTTAGATCTATAGTCCCGTATCTGTCATGTGTGACCTCATGTTCCTTCATGACACAAGCACTAGAGTTCTGTAAATGCAACCTGACACAGCAAGAGCTAACACAGAACAAGAATCAAGCAGCCTGGCCCTGCAACATAAAGTGTTGCAGTGACCTCTCCAGAGTCCCCATGGTTGGTTCTGGGAGGCAGGAGACATTGGGTGATTTCAGACGTTACGAGATCACGGTGAACCACACTGAACCACGCTCAACCCCCCCGCGGGGCCAAAGGGCCCGGAACGTCTGAACGGCGTGCGCCAGATGTTCATCACGCTCAATACCCACATGGGGTCAGGTTCAACCACGCTTCCCGGGCTAGCCGGGGGAAGGTCTCGGGAAGCGTGGTCAAACCAACCCCCACAGGGAACCAAGCAAAAGTAACGTCTGGACGCCAATCCCCCAGCGGAACCAAAAAAATGGAGCCCCGGCCGGGGACGAGGCACGCAGCGTCGCTGCCAGGCAACCAGCACCAACACAAACACCGGAGGGAGATTTAAAGCGAGAGCAGCAGCAAGCAAGCGTGGCGGGATGGAGCGAGGAGGGAAGCGGAAGAGAGCGGAGGCACGAACAGCGACAGCGGCGGGACAGGAGGCGGAGGACGTGCAGCCAGGCCCAGCGATGCAGGCGGAGGGGGCACAGGTGCAGGAAGGGGGCACACGGGAGCACCCGACCAGGGAGGCGCCCCGGGAACACCAACCACAGCTGCAGCCGGGTCGCGCCGCCCCGGGGACAGCGGCCGGAACAGGCCCACAGGAGGCACCCAGGAAACGGGTAAGGGCACCCACTGGGAGGGGAACAGGGGGCACAGGGGAACCCCCTGTGGAGGGGGCCGGGGGGACCCCGGGCGGAAGGCAGGGGGGCAGGGGGACCCCGGGCGGAGGGCAGGGGGGCAGGGGGCCCCCGAGAGGGCCCACACCCTCACCCAGCAACCAACCACCCCCCTTCCCCCCCCCAGACACGAAAGTCGGCCCGGGCGGACGAGCCCCAGGAGGAGCCCGGCCCCCGGCCCCCGGAGGCGCACCCCCAGGAGGAGGTGGAGGAGGAGCACAGGCAGGTGCAGCATGAGCTGGACCGGGAGGAGGAACAGCAGGGGCCCAGCCGGAGGAAGGCCTATCACAGAGGGGGACAGTGGGGCCTCCAGGAGACCCGGGACTTCATACGGATCTGGGGGACCCTCGAGTACCAGGTGGAGCTCGCAATAAACCAGCGCAACGAGCATGTCTACCGGGACATCGTGCGCGACATGGAGGCGGCGGGGCACGAGCGCACTGTCAACCAGTGTCGCTCGAAGGCCAAGGAGCTCAAGAGGGGGTACAAGGCCCTCAAGGACAATAACAGCCGCTCCGGCCACGGGGCCCGCACCGCCCCCTACTACGATGCCCTGGACCGCATCCTTCACATGAAGGGCTCCATCGTTGCCCCACGCCTGGTGGGCAGCGCTGTGGTCCAGGGCAGGGAGCGGGCCGAGGTACCCCCTCCCCTCGCCGCCCGCCCGGTAGACACGAGCTCAGGGGACCCCCACCCCCAGGAGGACCACCCGGGACCCGCAGAAGCCCCAAGGCCCCCCCCCAGCAGCAGCCCGGAGACATCCCAACGCCGGGCCGGCCAGGCGGAGTCGGAGGTCGGCACCTTCACCACCCTCAGCCAGTGGTCCCAGGGGGAGCACTCCCAGGGTGAGGCGCCGGGCTCCGAAGGCTCGGAGACGGACATAGAGGGTAAGCGGGCCCCCAGGGCAGGGGGGGGCAATGACCAGGGGGCCGGTGGCAGGGGCGGGGGTGGGGGCCCTGCTGCAGGGGCCACAACCAGCCCCCTTCACCCGCTCCCCCCTCTCCCGCCCGCAGGACATGGGGAGCCCCAGGACCGGGCCAGCGAGACGGTGCAGGCCCCCGCGGAGGGCACAGGAGAGCAGGTGCCGGACCCAGGTAAGGCGGGAGGGCTGGGATGGCGGGAGGGCCCCCCGGGCGCCAGCCCAGGGGGGCCTCCGGCCTCAGTGGGGGAGGGGGGGCAGGGGGCCCCGGGACCCGACCCCGCTAGGGGACAGGGCCCTGCACTGACCCACCCGCCCATTTCCACAGGGCAGCCCCCGCGCGCGGCGCCTCCGCCGGCCGCGGCCCCAGCCCAGCGGATGCGGGAGTACCGGGCGCGGGTCCGCAGGCGCAGGGAGGAGCAAGCGGAGGACATCGTCCGCAGGGCGGAGGAACAGGGGGAGCGCATGATCGCCTCCGTGGACCGCATGGAGGCGGCCATAGAGCGGTCCATGGAGAAGGCCCTGGAGACAGACCGCCGGCTGGAGGCGGAGGTGCGCCTGGAGCGGAGGCGGGAGCGCCGGGAGCACCAGCGGCAGCAGGGGCTGCTCAGGGGCCTCCGGCAGGACATACAGGGCATGGTGCGGGAGCACAGTGCAAAGATGGACAGGTCCCACGACATTGGGACCTCCCTGCTCCTGCATGCGGGCACCATGTGTGCCTACGTGATGGCCGGCGCACCTCCGGGCGCCCTGCCCGCCCAGGTCCCCATGCCGGGCCCCTCGGCGCCCCCGGGCCCAGCCCTGCCGCCCCTGGCGCCCCCCCGGCCCCAGGGCCCTCGCATGCGCCTCCCAGTGCCCCCGGGCCTCCGGAGGGTCCAGCCCCCCCGGGGCGCGACCGGGGCACCGGGCACAGCTGCCCATCCGCCGCCCGGCCCCCTGCCGGGGCCGGGACCGGCCCAGGACACGGCAGGGGACACGGACAGTGGGGGGGAGGGGAGCTCCCAGAGCTCGGTGGGCCCAAGCGGCCGCACGAGGGGTCGGCCCAGGAAACGCGGGGGGATGGTGGGAAGGGGGGGGAGGGGGAGGGCCACATGAGGGCGGGTGGTGGACGGGGTCACGGGCACGGGGGTGGGGAGGGGGCACAGGGTGATTGTGTGAACTGTGTGGGCAATAAAGTGTTGTAAAGAGACAGTTGTCCCCGGCCCGTTTGTGGGGGGGACAGGGCTGTGGGACCGCGTGTACAGGGGCATTGGCACGGAAGGGGGGGTGGGGCCCCCAGGGGCGGGAAGGCCCTCACAGCGGGCCCCCCCGGGCGATGTGGGTTGCAAGGGCGTTCCGGATCCTTTTGGCATACCGGTACTCCCGGGGGTTCCCTGCGTTCACGTACAGGGGAACAGGACCGGGGGGCCGGTGGGGCTCGGGGTACTCCAGGGCCGCCCCCTCGGTCTCGCACACATTGTGCAGAACGCAGCAGGCACCGATCACCAGGGCGGAGGTGGGGACGGTGAAGTCCAGGCGGCCAGCTATACTCCTCCAGCGCTGCTTCAGGGCCCCGAAGGCACGCTCCACCACGGTCCGGCTCGCACACAGGCGGGTATTGTATACCTGCTCCGCAGGGGTGCTCGGGACAGGGTAGACCTTCATCAGCCAGCGGGTCAGGGGGTAGGCGGGGTCCCCCAGGATGCAGGGGGGCATGGGAACACCCTCGATCCACCTCATGCCCATGTCCGCGAAGTCCCCCCGGTACATGCGGGCATAGAAGGGGGAGATGGTCATGATCCTGGCGTCGTGACTCCGGCCGGAGTTGCCCGTGTAGATGTCTATGAAGCGGGCCCGGTGGTCCACCACCCCCTGCAGGTGCAGGGAGTAGTATCCGTGCCGGTTCACATACTCCAGGGCCTCCCCCGCGGCCGGGCGCAGGATCTCGATGTGTGTGCCGTCCACGGCTCCGATGCAGTTCGGGAAGCCCCCGGCCGCGAAGCCAGCCATCACAGCGCCCTGGTCCAGGAGCTGGATGGTCCTGTCGAGGAGCACGCCCTCCACAGCCTCGCACACATCCCGCACGATGCAGGCGACCGTGCTGAGCCCCACCCCGAAGTGCTGGGACACGGAGCGGCAGGAGTCGGGCGTTGCGAGGGCCCAGACCCCTATGGCCACCCGCTGGACCATGGGGATGGGCTCCCGCATGGAGGTGTGCTGCCGCTCCAGCCAGGGCGTGAGGAGCTCCGCTAGGCGCAGCAGGGTGGCCTTGCCCATCCGGAAGTGGGACCCCCACTCGGCCTCCCCCCAGTGGGCCTGGGCCCGCTCCCACCAGGCCTGGGGCCGCTCCGTGACCCATAGGCTCCGCGCTATGGGCATAGCCAGCAGCGCTGCCCGGCGGAGGGTCTGCGTTGCCCAGCGGAACCGCCTCGCGGCCCCTCGGAGCGCAGCGGGCCGGGTGAGGCTCCGGCAGGCGGCCAGCCACGCCCCCCAGGCCCGGCGCCGAGCCCTGAGCCGGGCACGGACTCTCCTGCGGGCCTGCTGGCCCCGGAGGCGCACGCCAGCCCGCAGGGCCAGGACATAGCGCAGGCGGACGGCCAGGTGCACCCTCTCGGTCAGGAGGCACAGCTGCTCAGTGTGGTCACGGTGCCACTCAGCCGCGAGCGCGAGGAACATCCAGTTCCCACCTGCCCTATCGCGCTCCATGGTGCTGGGGCCCCGGTGGGGGCTGGGAGCGCTTATGGCGGCCCGGTGCTGGTGGCTCCGCCCGGGGGTCGGCCTCGCGGGCCTGCGCGCGCCCTGTGCCGGTGCGTTCCGGCTGCTCCCGCCCCCAGCACCCCGGGCCCCCTCCCCTCGCTGTTTGTAGCGGGATGGCCTTGAAGGTGCGATTAGGCAGACAGAGAGCTCGCTGTTGTTCTCTGCAGCTGTGCCGGGCCCGCACCCCACGCCTCGCTCTGTTGTGCTACAATGTTGCGGTGCGGGCCCGTGTTCCCTGTCCCGGGGGCCGGGCCGAGCCTCTCCCGGCCCTGGGCAGTCTGTGTGCCCTCCGGGCTCCGTGTCCCATTCCCTGTTGTGCTGGACCATGGCTGGCTGCCCATCCATGGGGCTCCCGCTGTCCGGCCCCCAAGGGGCCCCCCATATCTGGGCCTTCCGCGAGACCATGTCTCTGTGCGACCTGTGGCACACCCCTGCCGTGCAGCTGCTCCTGGCCGGGCCGGGGAGCCGTGCAGGTGCCTACGAGAGCCTGAGCTCCGGGCTCCGTTACTTTGGCCATGTGGTGAGCGCCCGTGATTGCCGGCTGCATGCGGAGGCCCTGGGGCTGGCTCGTTTCCCCGAGGGGCGCATCCCGGAGGTGCTGTGCGCCCATGTGCCCTGGAGCGCCTCGGAGACCGTGTCAGCGCTGGTGGTGTGTGGTCTGGGCGCCTACTCGGAGTGCCTGGCCGAGGGTGGCCCTGCCTTGGCCGTGAGCTACTTCTCCTGTGTTCACGGGGCCCGTGGGTACCAGCGCACCCGTGGGGCGGCGTTCCAGCGGCTTCTGGAGCTGGGGCATCTTCCGTGGCCCCCTTCTGCTGCCTGCTGTGTGCCGGAGCCCTCCGCGGTGGAGATGTCATCCCTGTTGGCGGTGTGGGCGCGTGTGGATGTGCAGCTGGCCCTCACCATGCCCGATCCCTTCGAGGCCTACTACCTGATCGCCCACTACATGTCCTTGCAGGGGTACCGCCGGGGCATGCTGCACTGGCCCCACCTGGTCCACCGGGCGGGCCACCCGGGCCCTGGGGCCAGCGGGGCCCCCGGCAGCGGCCCGTGAGCCCCGCGTCGCTGGCCTGCCCCCCCCGGCGTGGTGCCCCCGTGTGGGCTCCCGCCCCGGCCCGGGGGGGGGCCCTGGTCCCCGCTGGCCGCTCCCGACCTGCGGACCCCACCTCGGTGAGCTCCCGCCCGCCTCGCTGCTTGCTGCTGCCCCTGGCCGTGGTCCTGGGCCCCCTCCATCCCCGTGACTCCGTGGGTGCTGCCTGAGCGTCGCTGGTGCTGCGGAGGAGCACCGCTGGACCCGGCTGCCCTGCCTGTGCCAGCCTTTGACTGTGGGGCCCCCTTCCTCCTCCTCCTGGCGCCCCTCCGCCGGCCTCGCTGTGCTTTGGGGGCCCCCAACGTGCCTTGCTCCGGGGGTCCGCCCCCCCCCCCCGAGACTGCCTCTGTTCCTGTGGGGGCACCTCCTTGGACTGGACTGGACTGGGGTGGTGTGGGGGTGGGGGTTGCTGCTGTCTGTGCCTTGCCCCGTGGTGGTGCCCCCCCCCCCCTGCCGGTGTTCCGGGTGGGGTTTTCCGGGCGCCCCTTCCCGGCCTTTCCCTGGTGTGTGTGTGTGTGTGTGTGTGTGTGTGTGTGTGTGCCCGGGCGTGTGGCCGTGCATTGTGCCCCGCTGCGGGACCGCTGTGTGAGCCGGCTGTCAGCCTGTTCTCGCTCTTCCCCCCTCCCTTCCCGTTTCCCTTGTGTGGGCGTTCCCTTGTGTGCCTTGTGGCTTCGTTTGCCCTCAGTCGGCCATGTCTGTGTCCCGCCCCTGCCCGGTGCCTTGTGGGGGTTTAGCGCCCGCCGGGGGTTCGGCTGCACGTCTGTTGTGCTGCCACGGGCCGTGATGGTGCGGCCCGGTTCCGGGCCGTGGTCCCGTTCCCGGCACGTCTGTTTGGGTCGTTTTCCAACCCCCGGGCGTGGTTGCGCTGTTCGCCCCCCCTGGTGGTTCGCTGTGGTGAACCGGCCGCCCGTAACGTCTGAAAGTACCCATTGAGGAATCAAAGAGTGCCATTCAACTGCCTGGGACCTGCTTGCACTGCTCATTGGCCAGTGATTACATCCATCAGGTCCTTCCCCTCCCATCACAGACCCAGTTCAACACTGTTTCTGACTCAGAGATGCCTGCTCCCTCCTCCCCTCTCCACATTTCCCTGACAGGCAATAACCAAATCAATAATGACTTTTGTTATAGTTATTGATTTCATTATTTATCTTTGCTATTGCAATTGCAATAGTGATAACGAAAAGGAGAATGTCGTTGTTGTTATCAATATAATGAAAACAAGTGCACACCTCTAGTTTTTTCTCCAAACTGAAGAGACCTAATAAAATCAAGCTTCTCTTCATATGGAAACTGTTCCATCCATACCCTTTATCATTTTGTTCCCCATCTCTCTACTTTTCTATTTCTATATCTTTTTTGAGATGCTGCAACCAGAATTGCACACAATATTCAAGGGATGGTTGCACCATAAATTATATAAAGGCCTTATGATAGTTTCAGTTTTATTCCCTATCCCTTTCCAAATAGTTATTAACATCTTCTTTCTTTTTTTAGCTGCCACCGCACATTAAACAGAGACTTTCAAAATATTGTCGATCCAGAACTCATGCATATGTATGGTTTAGGCATGCACCATGACTTCCGCATTATTTCTGCATGGTTCATGCATGCACCACAGTCCCCATAATGGTGTTGTATGCATTTTACAGCTAATTTAGAGCCAAGCATTGTATACATATGGTTTGGGAAATTTTTCCCTATGTGCATAACATTGCACTTTTCAAAATTAAATGTTACCTGCCATTTAGATGCCCATTAACCCAGTCTCACAATATCCTTCCCCAGTTCCTCATACTCCACTCAGGTTTTAGCTAACTTGAATAACTGTGTCATCTGCAAAACTGATCACCTCACATTTTACACCCTTTCCCAGATCATTAATGAATATATTAAATAACACCAGTCACAGTACAGATCACTGGGGGACTCCACTATTTAGTTACCATTGCGAAAACTGTCCATATAGGTCCATTTCACCCAGACACTCTAGCCCTGATAAAATGGGTGCTACATTTAATTATACATGTTGCAGGGCATCCATAAAGTTCATCTGCAGCCCTGCAACATGTGTAATAAAATGTTGTCAGTGTTAAGAGTGTCTGTGTGAAAAGTGCCTTAGACCTACTCTTTGCTTTGTATCCTTTAACCAGTTACCAATCCATGAGAGGACACTGCCTCCTATCCCACAATGTTTTAATTTCCTCAAGAATCTCTCATGAGGGACCTTATCAAAAACCTTCTGAAAATCCAGATATGCTCCATCAACTGGATCACCCATATCCACATGATTATTTAAACCCCCAACAATTGTTAGCCGCCCTCTCATGCCTATGGCATCTCGGGGCGGCTTACAGCATAAAAACACACACTAAAATTCATTAAAACAATGTTTTAAAAATACAACCCCCCTCAACATTAAAACTCTTCAAAAAATCCCCCCCTACCCCACCCTCCCCTCGAAAAGGCCTGGGCGAAGAGCCAGGTCTTGCAGGATTGCTGAAATGCCAACAGACCTGGGCCAGACGGGCTTCCTCCGGGAGGGAATTCCAGAGCCTTGGCCCAGCCACCGAGAATGCCCTCTCCATTGTGGCCCCCCACTTTACACAGGGGACTTCCAAAAAGGTGCCCCCGGTGGACCGCAGGGATCACTCTGAGGCGTGGAGGGCAAAGCAGTCCTCAAGGTATGAGGGGCCCAGACCATGTAGGGTTTTGTAGATCAACACTTACACCTTGAATAGGGCTCAGTACGCTATAGGCAGTCAGTGGAGAGTATGGAGCACAAGCGTTATGTGCTCCCGCCTTCCCATCCCCAAAAGGAGATGGGCTGCCGCATTCTGCACCAGCTGCAGCCTCTGAACCAGAAACAAGGGAAGCCCCATGTACAGCACATTGCAGTAGTCTAGCCTTGAGGTGATGAAGGCATGAATGAGGGTGGTCAGGTCGGGCCTGAAAATATATGGACACAGTCTCCGTAGCAGATACAGCTGGCGGAAGGTTGCCGTAGTCACCATCTCTACCTGCCAATCCAGCCAGAGCCCCGAGTCCAACACCACCCCTAGACTCCGAACCTGCTGGGCTACAGGAGGCAAGCCCCCCCCCTACCAGGGGAGCCAGTACCTTCCTCGCCCTACCCACCATCATCACCTCCGTCTTATCAGGATTGAGCTTCAATCTGTTCTACCGCATCCAATCCGCCACAACCTCCAAACATGGGAAAGTAATGAGACAGCAGGACCTGGGTCAGTTGAAAACGAGAGATACAGCTGAGTATTGTCAGTGTATTTGTGACATCGCACCCCGAAGCCTCTCATGATCTCCCCCAGGGGCTGCATATATACATAGCGGAGACAAGATCGAACCCTGAGGAACACCACAGGTCAAGGCCCGGGGGCTTCATATTTCAGCCCCCAGCACCACCCACTGACTTCTCCCTGAGAGGAATGAGCGGAACCAACCTAGGACAGTCCCATCCAGACCCCCCAGGTCTCGCAGCCATCTCAGCAGCAGCCCATGGTCCAAGGTGTCAAATGCGGCCGAGAGATCTAGCATGATCAAGAATGTTGAACATTCTGTGTCCATCACCCGGCGGAGATCATCCACCAAGGCCACCAACGCCGTCTCCGTACCATAGCCAAGGCGGAACCCAGATTGAAAAGGGTCCAGGAACCCAACGCTGTCCAAATAAGTGGTTCCCTTTGCTAAATCCATGTCGACTCTGTACAACAGAGTCATTCTATTTTTCACAACCGGTTCCATCAGTTTGTCTGGCGCCAATGTCAAGTTCACCGACATCAAGCTGACTGATTTGTAATGTCCAGGATCACGTCTGGAGCCCTTTTCAAATATTGGCATTACCTTTGCTACCCTCCAATCCATGGGTACAGTGGCAGATTTTAGTGATAGGTTACAAATTATTACCAACACAGTAGGTTTGTGATTTCATACTTGAGTTCCTTCAGAACTCTGGGGTGAAAACCATCTGGTCCTGATGATTTGTTACTATTTAGCTTGTCAATTTGCTCTAGAACCTCTTAGTAGAGTGAAAACAAAAGATCTCTGCGAGTGCCGTTTCCAGTGGAAACTGCTTTTTGCCCTCATTTACACAAGGAGGAAATCTACCAGCATTTTTTCATTTCTGTGATTTGCCACTATTCCCCACTGCATAGGTAATTTGCAGTAATATCGGTATTTTTGTTAATTTCTGGTATTATTATTGGTACTTTTTGGTCATTTTGGAAATACCTATGAATGTATTTATTTATTTAAATGGTCACAAGCACTCCTGAAACTTCTGTATTTCCTGACAGAATGAGAACACCTGCTCTTGCTTCAGCCCTATTCCATAGTCACCTTGATTTGCAACAGTTCTTCCAATTCATCACCTACAAAAAATAGTTCTGGCATTTGTATCTCCCCAATATCCTCTGCACTGAAAACTAAAGGAAAGAATTCATTCAGGTGTCTGCAATGTCAATATCCTCCCTGAATTCCCCTTTTACCTCCTGGTCACTTCTGGTCATCTAAAGGCCCAACTAATTCTCTGCAATGCTTCTTGCTTCTGATGTACTCGAATTAAAATATTATTAGTTTTTTCATCTTTGGCAAGTTGCTCTTCAGATTCCCCCTTGGTTTGTCTTATTAATGTTTTAAATCTGATTTGGCAATATTTACACTTTTTTTTATTTTCTTCATTGGGATTAGTTCTCCATTTTTAAAGGACATCTTTTTGGCTTTAATAACCTTCTTCACCTTACCATTTGGTCCTTTGGTCCTCTTGCTCTCTTTTTTTATTTCTGGGATATATTTATTCTAGGCTTCCAAGATGGTGTTTTTTGAACAGACTCCATGCTTCTTTTGTAAGTTTAATTTTCACATCCACTTCCTTTAGTTTCCCTCTAAATAAATCCCTCATTTTGGAATAGTTCCCCTATGAAAAAATTGAATAAAAAAAGATCTCTCATGAAAATGTGTCGTATTTCCACATTCCATTCTTAAAACGTGAATAATCTCATCGGGTAAAACAAAGTCAATCCATTTTACCCCCAGTCATAGTAAATAAAAGCATAAAGGTTGCTATCTTTATTAAACTTGCCACAAGGCACATTCCTGAGGAGAACCCTGAAAATATGACACTATTGTAGAGAAAAATGTTTTCACTCCCATTATTTCATATGCATGAACCATATAGATTTCTGATAGTTGAATGTAGAGGTTCCCAATCTATGGCTTAAGACTAGGGCTGAAACGGGTACTAAATTTAACACCCATGGGTAATACCCCCATTTTCAGGTACAATGTCAGGTACCCGGGTGAGAAGGTTGCGACAGTTTTTAAAAGATCTGGATTTGGCCACCATCATCCATACCTCCGTAACCTCATGGTTAGACTACTGCAATATGCGGCTGCCCTTCAAGACTGTTTGGAAGCTGCAATTGGTGCAGAATGTGGTGACCCATCTTCTTTTGTGTGTGGGTCATCAGGTGCACATGACACTGGAGTTCCAAAGTCTGCCAATAGCGGGCTGCCAATAGCGGGCACAATTCAGCACTGGATTTAGTTTTCTGCACCAGCCTTGAGACGGGGGGGTCAGTTACCAGAAGTCAGGGGGATGGAGCCCTTGTCATGGTCTGACCATTACCTCCTTAAGGCGTGCATCCTGGCGCATGTCAGTCCCCAATGGGGTGCAGGACTTATTAGATCAGTCCGCTCCTGGAGACTTATGGAACCGGATCCGTTCTGGAATGCTCTGGGGGAGTTTCCCCTGGACCTTGACACCTGCTCGGTCGATGATCTCATAGCCTTCTGTAACACCTAGTTGGCCGAGAACATTGACAGAGTGGCTCCCAGACGTCCGCTGCCCTCCCAAGTCTCCCGCAGGTCTCCTTGGTTTACTGAGGGCCTGCGGTGTTTGAAGCAGGATAGCAGGCGGTTGGAGCAATGGTGGCACCGGACTTGCGATGAGTATGATCGATCTCAGCATAAGAGCAGTTTAAAGGCCTATGCTGTGGTGCTGCAGGCAGCAAAGCAGCAGTTCTTTGCTGCCCTTATTGCATTTGCAAAGTCACGTCCAGCGGAGCTTTTCTGGGTGGTGAAAGGTTTGGTCAGTCCTGCCTGTCTCCACCTGGACCTGGAGCAATCCAGTGACCACTGTGAACAGTTTATCGAGTACTTTGTAGATAAGATCGCTCGCATCTGCCACAATTTCAGTTCCACAGTTATTGTAGAGGATCATCTTGGGGCTATGGATGCCCCGTCCTGTCCTGTTTTGTGGGATCGGTTTCAGATGGTATTGCATGCCTATGTGGAGTCCTTGCTGGGATCTGTTCATGCCACTACTTGTGAACAAGATCCTTGCCCATCCTGGCTGGTGAAAGCCAGTTAGGAGACGCTACAGCCATTGCTGGCTGGGTGATTAGTGCCTCCCTTCAGGAAGGCAGGATGCCTGAATGCCTGAAGGAGGTTGTGGTTAGGCCCCGGCTCAAGAAACCATCTCTTGACGCTGATGCTCTTGCCAGTTATTGGCCGGTCTCTAACTTTCCCTTTTTAGGGAAGGTTATTGAATGGACTGTGGCATAGCAGCTCCAAGAACACCTGGACCGCACCAGTTTCCTTGACCCCTCCCAGTCCAGGTTTCTGCCTGGGTATGGTACGGGGACTGCATTGGTGGCCTTGGTTGACGTTCTCCATCTGGCATTGGACCAGGGTCATCAGACCTTACTGGTCCTGCTAGACCTTTCAACTGCATTCGACACAGTCGATCATGAGGTGTTGGTGACTCGCCTGTGGGACCGTGACAGGATGGTCTTGGACTGGTTTTGTTCATTCCTGGCTGGGAGAACTCACCGGGTGGTCTTGGGGGAGTGTATGACTTCCCCCTGGGACCTCACGTGTGGAGTCCCTCAAGGTGCCATTCTGTCCCCCCTCTTGTTTAACATCTATATGCAGCCATTAGGGGAGATCGTGAGAGGGTTTCAGGGCATGCAGCATCATCAGTATGCTAATGACACTCGGCTCTACCTCTCTTTTTCCATCGACCCAGGCCATGCAGTCTCTTTATTTTCCCAGTGCCTGTTGGCTGTGGGAGCTTGGATGAGGTTGAGCCATCTGCAGCTGAATCCTGACAAGATGGAAGTGATGTTGGTGGGTGAGGGCCTGGGGGGCCTGGGAGTGGTTGAATCGCCTAGTGTGTGTGTGTGTGGGGGGGGGTTTCACCCTCCCATGGTCTCGCAGGTACGGAGTCTGAGTGTGCTCCTCGATTCACAGCTCAGCCTAGAAACTCAGGTTGCGGCCATGGTGGGGAGTGTATTTTGGCAGTTATATCTTGTCTGGCAGCTTCAGCAATCTCTCTCAGACTCTGACCTCACCACTGTCATCCATGCCTTCATCACCTCGAGGCTCTATTACTGCAACACGCTCTACGTGGGGCTGCCTGAGAAGCTGGTCCTGAGGCTGCAGCTGGTGCAGAATACCATGGCCCATCTCCTTACGGGGGCGGGCCGCAGGGCGTACATGACACCTGTGCTCCAGGCTATGCACTGGCTTCATATAAAGCACTGGGCTAGGTTCAAGGTGCTGGTTTTGACCTTTAAAGCCCTTCATGCCCTGGTCCCTGCCTATCTGCAGGATCGAATCACTCCCCATTTGTCTGTGCGACCCCTGAGATCATCCATGGGGGCCTTTTTGGAGGTTCCCCAGGCAAGATGGGTGGCCACTGATGTGAGATCTTTTTTGGTGGCTGCCCCATGCTGTGGAATTCACTCCCAGAGGAGGCTCGGTTGGCCCCCACTTTCCTGTCATTTCGACATTTGTGTAAGACCTGGCTGTTCCGCCAGGCTTTTGGCAAGGGGGAGGTAGGGTGGAGGAGTAGGGTTTGGGAGGGAGGGTGAGTTTTATTATTTCTTTTAAAATTTGTTGATTTGTTCTTAAATGTTTTATTGTTAAATCGTTTGTGTTGCTCACCACCCCGAGCTGCCTTTGGGCAGGAGGGGCGGGATACAAGTTTTAAATAAATAAAAAAGTAATAAAACATTCTGGTTGTAACCTACAAAGCCCTAAATGTCTTGGGCCCCAGGTATATGAAATACCATCTCCTTCCTCATGTCCCCCAAGGTCAGACAGTGTCGCCCTGTTGCAGGTGCCATCTCCCCATGATGTTTTTACAATTGGGTTGTACCAGGAGGTGTTCTCAGTAGCTGCCCCATGATTACGGAACGGTCTCCCTTTGGAGGTCCAACTAAACCCAAGCCTGTTTATGTTCCAGAAACAATGCAAGACCTTTCTATTTGGCCAGACATTTGGCATGCAGGGATAGGGTGGGATGGGATTGGATGTGGGTGTAGAGGTGGGTTGGGTGGGGTATTAAGGGGCTTTCTTTATTTGTTTTAATGGCTTTTTATTCCTGTTTTTTTATTAGGCTGCATTCCCATCTGTGGCGGTGGCAGAGGGAGTGGCAAGGGAAGACGTGGCAGTGTGGAGGAGCTGGCTGACAGGAAAAGAGCTGGTGCAAATGGGGATCTGCTGCGGCTTCTCTTGTGCATGTCAGGGCAGGATTTTGCATCCTGACATTCGTGAGAGAAGCCATGGTACATCCCGGTTCGCAATGGCTCTTTTCCTGTCAGCTGGCTCCCTGAGCTGCCACGTCTTCCCTCGCCACTCCCTTTGCCACCACCACTGCTATATGGAAATGCATCCTTATTGTAAGCCACCCTGAGCCTCTGTGGTAAGGGTGGCATAGAAATGTGACTAAATAATAATAAAAATAAATTTCTGGGATGGAAAACCCATAAATAAGTGTTTTAAGAAGAAAAATTGAAAAGGAAAAAAAAAAGTAAAACAATTGGAATCGGAAGTAGTTTTCCAGGACCAGAAATTCTTGAAAAATTGTGGGAACTTGATAGACACCCGATAAATTGATGTCAGGAGTCAGTGTACCAACAACATTAAAAAAAAAAAAATCAGTACCAGAAGTCAATATTCCAGAACTAGAAGTCAACATTTCAGGATATTGAATACCTGATCAGGTTATAATCAGATACTGCATGGTACCTGATCATTATGGAGTTAATTCAGATACCAGAAATTCTAAGGGTTACCCATTTTTTTCAGCTACCATCTTTCAGCTCTAGTTGTGACCTCATCTGGGGTAATGTCATCTGGGGTTTGGGTCATATTCACAATTTAGGTTTAATAAACTTGTCTTACCTTTGTTGCTGTTTGAAGTCATGAAATTATATTTAAGTTTTAAAATAAGGTTACACATGCCAAAAGCATGGATGGACTGTTAGTGTATAGGACTTCATAAGTATTAAGGCCAGAAGTGACCATTATAGTTATCTCATCTGCTTTCTTGGACAACACAGACCATAAAATTATTATTAAGCATCTTCAATGTCAAACATGTATTTGTTTAAATATATACCCTTCCCTAACCCTAGGACTCACACATAGGGTGATTTCAGACGTTACGGGGCCCTTTGGCCCCGTACCGAAATCACCAGCTTCATTCCCCCCCGGGGTCGCCCCGTAATGCCATATCAGACGTGCTGGGGGGATCCCGGCAGGGAAACTGGGAGGGGGCGGGGCCGCGTGGCGCAACGTGCAGCCGCACGGCCCCGCCCCCTCCACGCACTGCGCCACCCGCCCTCTAAGGAGATGGGCGGGCGGCGGGGCCCTTGCGGCCGCCACGTCAGGCTGGAAGCGCCATGGCCCAGGATCCCACCGGGGATCCCGGGCCGTGGCGCACGGCCAGACATTACTTTTCGTTGGTCCCTGCCCGGGGTCCGTTTGACCACGCTTCCCAGGACATTCCCCCGGCTAGCCCGGAGAGCGTGGTTCAAACTGACCCAATGTGGGGATTCACTGTGGCGAACATCTGGCGGCTGCCAAACAGATGTTCGAGACATGGTGACCACAGGTGGTTCACCGTAACGTCTGAAGACACCCATAGTTACATAATATGATCTTAAATCCAAATAAATAAATAATGGGACATGGAGTGTTAATAAACATGACAGTTGCCTGTTTAGACCTGCTTTAGCTCACAAGCCACCCTCACGTTTGTTGTGGGCCATCCAGATGTTGACCCTGGAGATCTCTCGACCATATTGGTGGCTAGCCTTGAGCTTGGGGCTAGTTGCCAACACAGCTGGGAGAAGGCTCACCCGACTGAGCTGAAGTGGGTTATCAAATGTGATAACCCACTGTTCCCTGCCTGGTCTTGAGTGGTCCACATGATGCGCCACTATAGTGGCTGTCATTGGTTGCCATGGCTGCCTGTCATGGGGGAGGCGCAGGCTTCTGGACACAGTGCAGGGGTAGGCTCCCCACCTTCCCTGGAACCAGCCGCATGAATTATCTAGATCAATTTATGATTGAGGTGCTCCACCATGACATATGTTATTACCCATGATATCCTTCTGACACATCTATCTTCTCATTATTGCAGACCATTATGCCTTATTATGCTACTGCATATCTGGCTTCTATATCCAACGTATCAATTAGAAAGAATCTGAGCTATATTTCCTTTAAACATAGTTAATTTCTTTTTCCTCTCTTTTGTTACATTGCTCACTACAATTTCAAAAAAAAATTGTTACATTTTATGCAAATATCTTATGGTTTGGTTTTTTATGGGGGAAAAAGCTGTTTAGATTTCACACTGACAATTAATTCCTATCGTTCTACTTCTCTGGAACCAGTTTCAGAATCGATGGCCATTTTTACATCGGTGTTTGGGTTAGGGTGTTTGGGTGGGTGTTGAGGTGGTGGTGTCCATGAAAGTGGCTGGAGGTGGGTGGGGGGTATGGGTGTTCTCTCAGTGTTTGCCTGTGTGAACACCAAGCAGGATGGGTGTGTGTGTGTCTGTGCATGCTCCCGTGCAACACCTACCTAAGCGCATCATACACCTACCTGCATCCACGGAGTGGTGGAGTTTTCCAGATGGCTCTGTGGGTGGAGGTGACTGTGTGTCTGTGTAAAAGGACACACACACACCTCCATCCACCACAGCAAAACCCCCATCTGTATAAAAACAGTCAATATCTAACATTGTCCTATTTGTATATGGTTGTCCAATTGTGTATTGTGCTCCACCTAAATACATAGAAAATCCATTGATACAACACAACATAATGACTGGTGAAGTATAATTTATTAGTGAAGGGCATTATGCATTTATGTATACATTGTAGATAAATTAACATGTTTTCTCAATATATACAACTTACTGGTTTGCTTCGGTAATAAAACTAATGAAGAAAGCCCGAAGTGAGATTTTCAAAGCTAATAACCAGACTTCAGTGGGGGCACAGCTCAGCCAATGAAGAATACTTGTGAAAATCCCATCCCAAATTTCAATGGAACTAAACCTAACACCTACAAAAATCTCTCTAGCCTTGCATTATGAAATTAGAACGAAGCAACTTTGAAATAGTTTAAATATGCACTTCTCTACAGTTTCCTGTATGAAATTAATTGAAAAGGAACTATTACTATAAATATTCAGTACATTGAGAAAAGAACATGTTCATATTTTTAGAGCTTTACATAGAGGTAACAGAAATTTAGAAAAGGACACATGAAAAACCTAAGTTAAATTTCCTACATACAAAAACAACAGAGAAATGAAAAATCGTAAGTGTGCCTTATTAAAACTCTGTAACTGGGATTTTCTTGACAACATCATGGTAAAACCAATCATTTCCTATTCAGAAGGCTACCTGGGCAGTTACAATCTCAAACCCCCGCACATGTGGCTTATGCACAGGTATGTACGCAGACGCGCACGTGTGGTTTGTTCACCCAGCATACTCCCCATAGCACGGCCACACAGAGTGCATACTTTGGCATACGCACACATCGTTTTCACCATGTGCACACTGCACAGGCTTGAGATCAACCCGACTAGCAATAACCTCGTAGGATCAAGCCACAGAACAAGAAAAATATAAGTACCTTAAAGAGCAAAAATACAATTGGAAAAGCCCAGTTTGCGTGCAGCTGTGCACGCAATCCACGGAGCATGGGATTGAGGTCACTGAGCATAACAGGCTGCACTTGCTAAAGTCTCACCTCACCCAGGAAGAGTCACAGACTGTGGGTAATTCTTTGTCAAGTAGCACAATTTGGAGAAAAGAAACAGTATATTTGTGTGACCTAAGCCTCTGAAGCTTTTGGCTGGAGTAGGGTACACATGGGTAAGTCCAGGTCTCTATGCAGAGGAAAGAAGATTGTGACTGTAGGCCTGTGTAAAACTAGGAGTGTCTAAGGTTAGATCTGTCTGTTAGAAACCGTCCTGTATTCCGCTATATTTCCCCTTCAGAATCTGTCACTTGGTGACAGTGTTAGTATTGAGTGGCTACCCTTTCCAGATTCTCAGATTCCACGCTGCCTAATTATCCATCATTGGGAGAAGGGAAAGGACAGGAAGCCTAATTGATATAGGCAGCCTAATCTAACAAGTTGGGTAGCAACTAGCATGAGTTGTGGGAACCTTTGAGTTCCATGATGATGCAGTAACTGTAATCCTTGCTTGCCAAATATTGATATCCAACATAAAGCCTCAATTCCTGAGGCACCAAATGATTTAGTACAGTGCAACAAAATAAAATCAGTGGTAAAGGAAATACAAAGCAAAAAGAGTAGTTGAAAAAGAGGAACTTTCTTGTGTTATCACAGCAACACCTATTAATCATGAAAGGGATGTTTTGTAAGTAAGATAATCAAGCAAATTGTATGTACTTATCAAAAGGAAGATTCATAAAGGAAGTATCAGAAGGAAGATTTCAGCTAGGCACTCTGCCCCGCTGCCACAGCTGCCCCCAGGGACCATCTGCCTTCCCGCAGAGCTAGGGGCTGGAAGCTGTTTTCCCTAGCTTGCTCCAGGGACTTTGGAACTGTTGCCAGAGAGCCCTTCCACTGTGCAAGGTTGTCAGTGCACGGAGGGAGGCAGGGCTAGGGTTTTTCCCCATCCGGCAGCTCGGCAAGAGGTGAGGGATTTAAATCTGGGAGACAGTGGAGGCGCAGCCGCAGATGTGACTGCGGGCGTGCGCCAAAGGGTCGCGCCTACACTTAGGTGCGACCCTTTAGGGGCTTTTAGGGGGTTTAGGGGAGATGTTGTGGGGGCAAGAGGAGACGAAATGGGGTATACATGGGGAACAATGGGTGGAGGGGAAGGTAATGCAGGGAGCATGTGCCCTGGGTGAGAAACAGGACATTGCTCCCAGTAAGGGAAGCCACATGGTGGCAGCTTGTGGAGGAGGGGGCAGGGGGGATCCCAAGTGGTGAGAGCACTGGGCGAGTGTGGGAGGGATAGGCAGGGGGGAGGGGGACGGACTTTGCCCCCTGGTGAGAAAGGGGGACATTGTCCAAAGGACAGCGGAAGGGGTCTCTCTGTGAGAGAGGGAGACCCAGGGAGTATGGGGGGTGGTTGGGGAGGGAATATGGAGAGATATTTTTGGATAAGGGAGGGAGGGAGTTCTCTGAGGGTTCTGGGGGAGCAACCAGTAGGTGGGGGCCAGGACAGTGTGGACAGGAAGGGAGGAGAGACTATAGCGGTGGTTCTGGGACAGGGACGGTATGGTCCAAGGGCGTGTATGGTTCGGGCCCCCAGGGGACCTAGGTGCCTTGTGGAGGTCATGATAGCCCCACCCCATTGGGGGTAAAGGAGGAGCAGGGTGTCCCAAGTTGTGAACTGCCCAACCCATGTGGGAGGACGTACCCTAAACCTGGTGTTCTGTTCTGGCCTTGAGGCGGGTGATCCAGTAGTGGGGGATGTGAGGGTCACGCCCTTGTCATGGACGGATCATTACCTCCTTCAGGCCAGTCTCTCAGCACACCACCTCCAGAAGGGAAATGGACCAGTTAGGTTGGCCTGCCCTCCGAGGCTGATGGAACCTCAACAGTTCCAGGAGGCCCTGGGGGATTTAACTTTAGACCCTGATGGTCGATCTGTTGATGAACTCATTCGAGCTTGGAATATATTGCTCGGGGAGGCCATTGACAAGGTGGCTCCGAGATGTCTCCTACCTCTGTCCCATCACTGCAGGGCCCCTTGGTTTACTGAGGGTCTGCGATGTATTAAACAGGCAAGTAGGTGACTAGAGCGATGCTGGCATTGCACTCGCACTGAATCCGACCGACTTTTCCATAGGACCCATTTGAGGTCCTATGTTGAGGTTGTGAGGACGGCAAAGAAAGAGTTCTTTGCAGCCCTCATCGCATCTCCAAAGTCGCGTCCAGCGGAGCTTTTCTGGATGGTGTGGAGGCTGGTCAGTCCAGCCTCCCTCCGACTGGATGGGGACTTGTCCCAGGCCCACTGTGAGTAGTTTGACATCTACTTTGCTGACAAGATTGCTCGGATCCAGAGCAACTTTGATGCTGGATTAGTGGCAGTGGAGATAGAGAGAGAGGCTCTGTCTGGTCCATCTTCTTGGGATGAGTTTCAGGAAGGATGCCAGCTGATGCTGTGTATGTCCTGGGGTCTGTTGGGGTCACCAGTTGTGAATTAGATCCATGCAAATTCTGGTTGGTGAAAGTCTCCAGGGAGACATTGAGGACGGCGCTGGTGAGGGTAATCAACACATCCCTTTGTCAGGGGAGATTTCCCCTCCCCTCCCCGGTCTCAAGGAGGCCGTGGTGTGCCTCCTGCTGAAGAAGCCATCCTTGGATGTGGACACATTCGCCAGTTACCGACCTGTCTCTAACCTGCCCTTTTTAGGGAATGTTATTGAACGGACGGTGGCGCTGCAGCTCCAGGCTCATCTTGATAGCATCGGTTTCCTTGACCCATTTCAATTGGGGATCTGCCCAGGCTATGGCACAGAGACAGTGTTGGTGGCTTTGGTGGATGATCTTCACCTGGAGTTGAATCCAGGATGTTCAACACTTCTGATCCTGCTAGATCTCTTGGCTGCTTTTGACCCAGTGAACCATGGGCTGCTGCTGAGATGGTTGTGAGCCCTGGGGGGGTCTGAACGGGACTGTCCTTGAATGGTTCCAATCATTCCTCTTGGGGAGAAGTCAGCGGGTTGTCCTGGGGGCTGAATCTACTAGCCCCCGGGCCCTGGAGTGTGGCATTCCACAAGGCTCCATCTTGTCTCCATTATTGTTTATGTATATATGCAGCCCTTGGGGGAGATCGTGAGGGGGTTTGGTGTGTGTTGCCACCAATACACTGATGACAGCCATCTTTACCTCTCCTTTTCAACCGACCCAGGTTCTGCCATCTCAGTGCTGTCCCAATGCTTGGAGGCCGTGGCAGATTGGTTACAGCAGAGCAGACTGAAGCTCAATCCTGATAAGATGGAGGTGATGGCAGTGGGCAGGGCAAGGGAGATGTTGGCTCCCCTCATAGAGGGGGTCCGCCCTCCCGTAGCCCAGCAGGTTCGGTGTATGGAAATAGTGTTGGACTTGGATCTCCGCCTAGATCGGCAGGTGGAGGTGGTGGCTAAGGCTGCCATCCACCAGATGTATCTGGTGTGGAGGTTGAGTACATATATTTCCAGACCCGACCTGGCCATCCTCATCCATGCCTTCATTACCTCGAGGCTGGACTACTGTAACGCGTTCTACATGGGGCTTCCCTTGGTGCTGGTTCGGAGGCTGCAGCTGGTGCACAATGCGGTGGCTTGTCTCCTTACGGGGACGAGCCGATGGGAACTCATCACTCCCATGTTCTGCATGCTGCACTGGCTGCCTATAGCGTACCGAGCCAGATTCAAGGTGTTGGTTTTGGCCTATAAAGCCCTACACGGTCTTGGCCCTTTATACCTCAGGGATTGCCTCACTTTCTGCATCCCAGATTTACCCCTTCGGTCCACTGGAGGCACCTTTTTGGAGGTCCCCCTTGGAGGGCCACAATGGAGACGGTGTTCTCGGTGGCCGGGCCATGTTTATGGAACTCCCTCCTGAGCCCATCTGGCCCCAAGCTTGTTGGCCTTTTGCCAGGCATGTAAGACCTGGCTGTTCTCCCAGGCCTTTGGAGGAGGGGAGGGGGGTTGGGAAAATAGGTTTGGGGTGGTGGTTGTTTTTAGGGGGATTTTTAGCTATTTTAATTTTTGTGTTTTAGTGTTATTTTACTTATTGTTATTTTTATGTTGTAAGCCACCCCAAGATACCATGGGCATGAGGGGGGAAGGTAAGAAATGCAAATTAAATAAATAAATGGACTAAGTATAAAGCCTAGCTGGTCCATAGTTAGGGCAGAGAAAAGTCATGGCAACTGAGGTGATGCCAAGGCCAAGAATCTTCCATCTTGCCCTGTAAGAACACAGTTCCCATCTGCAGACTGTTTGTATCCTGATTAGTGTTGCAAGCAGGGTTATGCCATTGTAACCTATTGGTATTTTCAAATGTGACACCACCACTGGTGGCCACACTTACTCCGGCATGGCCACCGACAGTGGTATCACATCTGCTCCTGCCTGCCAGAGGTTCACCATGGGCGGGACTAGAATACACCCTGGACTGTGGCAGGGTTAAGTCAGGATGTGCACTGCTAGCGCATATCCCAAGTTTAGCTCTTCCATAGTCTGGGGAAGCCTACCCTAGACCATGGTAGAGTGGGCCATCACATCTCATGGCCCACTCTACCTAACCCTGGCCAGTGACTAGAGTAGTTCCAGGCTTGTGTGGCAGCCTCAAAGGCTGCTGCACCCACCCATCAGAAAGGATNCTCTTCCATAGTCTGGGGAAGCCTACCCTAGACCATGGTGGAGCCATGCGGACCCATGTCTGCACATTCCCTGCCCTCTCCTTGTCCTTTCCCCAGTCCTGACTGCTGCTGGCACATTTGTTTGGCATTGGGACCTAATCCTAACTGTGGTGAAGGGATTCACCACTGGCAGGATCAACGTGTGGCTTCTCAATGAGCAGTCATATATGAAAATACCCTGTATCTCCTATTGAATGAATTCTGGCTCCGTTAACGAGACCAATTAAGGTAATTTTGCCATTTTCCCAACATTTTATCCATTAGGTCAGTCCAGTCCATGCATTTCACGTGCATGTTGAGATTAAAAAAGGGACATAAATACTTTTCTAGATGATGGATTGTTATGGAAAATCTTGGAAGATCTGGTAGGAATTCCAGGCTTTACGAGCTCTATTACCAGGAGACAGGAGGGATGCACTGGCTTAATGGTTCTCAATTTTCAGAACAAAATGGTGATAGGAAGTTATTAAGACACCTGTTACAGTTGGCTTAGGCTATGCAACAGTGACCTAGGGGGAGCCAAGTGTGTGAAATTTGTATTGTTTTATTTATTTATCTATCAAATTTAGTACCCTGCCCCTCTTCCTGTAGGCAGCCCAGGGTGGCTTACAAGAATAAAAACATATATAAACTTTGCATGGGGCACTGCAGACAACGTAAAACAGTAAGTTAAAGGGGAGCATCAACTCCCCCATAATTAGTTATGAAAACTAATGGAGCCTCATTCATTCTCATGACTAAATTTATGAAAATGGATAAATAAGCATAAATAAGCAAATAATTGTCATTTGCTTTCATCCATTAAAAAAAAAATATATTAAAAATAATTTTTAAAAAACATCACCGTGAATGCACAGAATGCCCACCAGACCATTCTGTACATGCACAACCTTTTCCTAAATGCTGCTGGTAGCATCAGTGCAATTGATGCGCATGCGCAGACTGGGTGCCCTTTCCAAAGTGGCACTGATGCTGCCAGTGCCATTTTGGAAAAGGACTGCACTTACATAGAATGGCCCTGGTGGCCATTTGTGCATGTGCAGTGATTTTTTTATTTTAATAAAAAATGTTTTTTATTAAATAAAAAGACTACAGTTTTGAGATAGCGACAGCCCCTTCAGATGGGTTCAGCACACTCCAGGCTCCCCAAGCAGGTTGCTAAAATAAATATTTTAATAAATTAAATGAAAAAATAAAAATTAAAGAGGTGAAAGCAAATGACAGCTACCTGCTAACAAATTTTCCCTCTGGGCAGATTGACAGTGAACTGAGAGGGGGATTTGTGTTCCACTGAAGCATAGGGGTGGGCCACATTTTTGAAACATCTGGATCTTTCTTTTTTATAAAATTGTTCCCAGTTATTTCAGTAAATGAGTGGCCATTTACTAAAAAGTCAACTAACCATTTGCTTTGCCTCTTGCAAATTAGTGATAAATGGAACTCATAAGAAAGTATGAGTCCCAAAGCAGTGGGCATTCCATGTGAAAAAGAGTGGGATAAGTGGAATTGGGGCTCTACCTGGGGTCAAGTATTTGTATTTGTGGTTTTCGTTTTTGCATTTATTTGTATCTTTCCCTTTCTTCCTGGGAAGCTGCTAAGGACTCACAGTCTGCTGCAGTGCTGGAGACTGCAGGTCTGAGACAGCGGCAGCCTCTGCAGGTGGGGAGGGACCTCTACAGAGCAGTGGCTAACCAGAGAGTCAGAAAACAGGCCAGCTCCAAGCTGGTTATGTGCTGCAGTTTTAGGGGTCCAGTTTGAGATCTCGGACATTACATTTCCCAAGAAATCTTGGGTTCACCCGAGTATTCATATTTCAATATGGAACCACAAAAAATCTTATTTGTTTGCATTTATTTGTATTTTGTTAAAACCCAAATGCACAAGTGAAATATCACAAAAGCAGCCTAAAGGATTAAGGTGATTTCTTCTTAACAAAAAATGACATTGATTTGTGTCCTTTTGGTGTTTGAAATGATTAATCTTTGAAGCAAAATGGCTGGTAAAAGCAGGAGGCTTCGAAACTTCAAATTATAATATAAAATTTTGTTTTCTAATTATGCTGCATCGCTTATTCATGCTGAGAAGTGTTTTTTTCTCTTTTCTTTTTGTCCTCTGACTTTCACATCACTAGCTGAGAAAAACGGGTACAGTTTTCTTTTAACTATTTATTTGTAAATCTCCTGTGAGCATTAAAGATTCATAAAAACATGACCATGTAGATGAGAGTAAACACCAACTTTGTCTCACCATTTGAGCTACGTTGCATTTCTTTTTCTGACTGATAGTTTCTTCCCCTGCAGGCACCAAAACAGTGGATTGGCACAAACATTTGTGCTTAATGTGAAGATCCACACCTATGGGGAAATGTGAATATGAATAATTATTTTAGTCCCTCTAGGTTTTCAAGCTATTTTTTTTAATTTATTTTTTTAAAGTCCTTCTTTGTAATCATTAACAAAAGAGAAGGAAGTCCATTGTGTTTCCATTAAAAGGGATGCTACAAAGTTATTTTATTTCAGCTCTTAAAATTTGATCAGTGTTGTTAGATCTGGGGTTAAGTGCCCTTCAGAGTCTAAACATTATTCCATTTGTTATTCACCATCTCAGAAATGGAAATAAAAAATAAAAGCTTCCTGTATATCATGAACTGCACCACAGTCAGCAGAGGGGAATGTCAAAAGAAACTGGAGAGACCCAA
The DNA here is from genome assembly GCA_003113815.1 of Sphenodon punctatus. NCBI lineage: Eukaryota > Metazoa > Chordata > Lepidosauria > Sphenodontia > Sphenodontidae > Sphenodon > Sphenodon punctatus. The sequence continues at coordinate 269,707 of QEPC01001365.1, forward strand.
TCCCTTAGTCATTGGACTGAAGGTTGAAGACTATTCATAAGGGTAACCAAGGGGAGAACATCCCGACTTAATTCCCTTCTCCCACAAATTGAGGACTGCTTTAGTGAAGGATTCAATTTTGTCCTGACAAAGGAAGCAAGAGATTCCCCCGGCCCAAACCCAAGTAGAAGGGTATCATGGGAAGGGACCTGTGTTCAGTACATTTTCTCCATTTGTGGCAATGGGGAAAATGCAGTGAATATGTGTCCCTGATCATGAATAATTGAGGAACTATGATGAAAGAAGGTTGTGAAGCTGAGAGGGGCTGGGGGGGGGGAGGGAGAACAACACAGATATTGGTTCTCAATGTTCTCAGAGACCAGATTTTTGAAAATTCTTAATAGGGCTGTTCATTTGGATCCAAAGAAGATACAAATGTAGGCAAAATGTTTTCAGGTTTTGGAACCTGCACCCAAGCAGTGGAATTTTTTTAATTATTATTTTTTGGCTTAAGTTCCCATGGGGATAGGGCTGAAACTCAATCTTGATTTTCTTTTGATTCTTGCTGAGAATCAGAGTTTTCAACTCGTTTTTAGTGAGAAGCAATTATCAATAACACCCCCCCTCGTGTTCTCAGTTGAGAATTTTTCTCAGTTTGCTGTGATTTACCATATACCAATTTAATGTGCCACATTCATCCCTGTAATGCGCATGCACAAATGGCTGCCCTTCCCAAAATGGCAGCAATGCTGTCGGCACCATCTTGGAAAAGTGCTGTACATATGTAGACCAGCTGTGGCAGCCATTTTGTGCAAGTGCATTATCTGGACAAATGTGGTACATGGTAAGGGGTACATGGTAAACTGGTACACAACAAATCACAGTAAATGGTACACAGTAAATTTGGATGAGAGTCTCACTGCGATCTTGAACCAAGATCATCCCAAGATCTTGGTAATGCTTTTTATTCACACGAGAAACAAATGAATTCTCATTTCAGACCTACATGGGTATCATTTGGGCTAGTGTATTAAAAAAGGATGCATTACAACTAATATGGTTTTTGAAAGGAAGAGGAGGAACAATTTCAGCTTAGCAGCCCATGGGGTGAGTTTAGATGTCCCACCGCTGGGCCATCCATGCTGTCTTCCCTTCGGATCCCTCTTGGTTTCTGGTCTCCAGAACTGCTGTGCCCAGTCAAGGCTACCAATAGCCCCCAGTGCTACCTTGCTGGACAGGAGCAGGGTCACGGCAGGGAGGGGGGGGGACCTAGGAGAGGAGAGAGGAACAGCAGCAACTCCTTACCAGTAGACCATGCTTGCACTGATTGAAGGCAAGGTATGATATTTCTACATTCAATTTTATTTATTTTATATTATTTTTGAGGGGAAAGGTCAGGGATCACATTGTCGAGAAATAAATGTATACTCACATTGTTGGTGAAATCTGTCAGAGTCTTCATTGATCTCAAAGCGCTGAGAGAGAGAGCAACACTGTCTCCATGCCAGGAAACAGGCTGGTCTGTCTCCTCCCAGGATACATACGTTTTTATAGGTTACTATACAGGCAAAAGATACACGCTTGTCAATCAAAGAGCAACGTAATACAATGATGGAAAGTTACTGAATTACACACAATGTTTAAATATTTGGACTGGTTCTTCTCAAAACTATATGAGCCAGACTGTTTATAATATATGGTGCCTAAACAGATATATTCACCTTGCACAGCTACAAGACCAGTCTAGTCTATCTGCTGTGGGAAAGAGCAAAAGGTGTCCCACTGTCTCAATGCCTAGCATCCATGAAGCGGTTTTCAAGGCCTTATTAAGTGAAACAGAACCCAAACTGATCTCATGATTATTTCTCTCTAACAAGCTGAAGACTTCCATTTTGTGTTACCTTCCTTTGGCTATTGTAATTTAATTCCATAGGGTCCCCTTATAAAATTTTCCTCCACAACATTCATTGGTCTGAGCAGTGGTTTCCCCCCAAGGGCTTTTGCGTTATTTGATTTTTGTGAAGTATTTTTTCTGTGCGCACACTGCTTATGCTCAAGACTTATTTTATTGAGTTCTGTGGCATTTTTTTCTTGGGGAGGTTTGTATTGGTTCAGCTGTGGGGTGGGAGTATTTTTGGAGTTCTTATACTGAATGATTGTATGGATTTATTGAATTGTTTGGCATTTTTGGTTTGGGGGTGGAAGGGAATTGATTAATATTTCCCTCCTGGAATTTTTATAATAATTGAGTTGTACCCCCACTGGTGAAGTTCTGGGGATAAAAGACAGCAACCATTTATTAACACAAGTACAGGTATCCAGGGGGAAAAAAAGGTCTGTAGGCCCACAGGGGTGAGCCCTAATCACACCCAGCCCAGAGCATCCTTACAGAACCAGAGCCCTGAAATTCCCTGTGGACCTGCCATCATCCACGGAGTGCCATCCTACCCCTGCCCATAGAGGGCAAGGATGGCAGGAAGGAAAGGGGTAGGGATGTGCGAACGCGGTTCGGAAGTTCGGACCGAACTCAACTAGATTCGTCAACCGAACCTAACTTCCGAACGAACTCGATTTTTGAACCGAACCGAATTTCTGAACTCGGTTCTGTTCGCACATCCCTAGAAAGAGGCAAGACCCTGTTTGCAGGCTACCAAGCCTAAGCAAGGAGTTGCCCCTCTTCCCTCCTCTGGTGGTTAAAGCCACCAAGCTGAAAAACCCAGCATCAACACCCCCCCATCATTCCACCACAATAGGATGAGTTTACTGTTACTTAATGCTCTCGATCAATCATTTAATTCACTTGCACACTGGACCTGGTACCACAGTGGATGCCAGAACCATTCAGGTTACACCTACCCCACCTAGCTGGATATTTGGCACATCCACAATGTTTGTAGCAGCTCCACCAAATAAAGGACATTTCCTCTATAAGATAGAGGATAGACCCCATCTCTTTGGGGGGGGGGGGGGAAATCAGGAGCATTATGCTGTTTAGCAGAGAGGCTATCACTGTCCAACCTGAACTGAAACACAACCTGCATATTCCTTTATTGGTCTCCCAACAAGCTCTGTTCATACTGGTGGGCTGAGACACCGTGCTATATCTGACACTGTAAAATTGCCAACCAGACTTGGATGCCTACACTCAGCTGGCTGTCAGTTAAATCTCTTTTGTTGAAGAGTTTTACTCCCAAGACAATGGAGAAAATAATTCCTGCCCAGAAGTACTACCAATATATCAGATAAGCCCCCAATAACTTAGGTGTTGAGACCAGTTCCAACCCTGACTGAAGCCTGTCTCTCCACCTAACTTAAGAATCTTGGCCCAGTGCTCTGGACCAGACATAAGGCACAGAGCAGCCCAGCAGCCCATACAGCTGTCCATGATCCAAATTTGTATTCTGTGATGGGACTGCTTATCCTGAAAGATAACAACATAGAAGGAATATATGACAGTTAGCATGGTCTGTTGAAAGTGGTGATGCCAAAAGCTTGAGACACCTGAAGCCTAGGCTCTCCCCTCCCTGATTCCTAAAGGGAAATTACTGTAAGGAGCCCCGAGCTGCCTGTGGCAGGAGGGGTGGGCTAACAATATAATTAAATAAATAAATAAATAAATCTAGGGAGCATAAAAGGCTGACCGCCATCATCCACTGACACAAATGTCCTCCATGGACAACACAGATGCTGCTGCTCTCCTTGCCACCATGATTCTTAATCCATGAAGAGTGGGATCTGAACTCGAATGGAGGGAGTCCCAAGCCAGACAACCTTTTCCTAAATACTTTGTTAGTGACAATCTCTCACATGGGCAAACTGGTGAACAAGGCCCTGAGGCCTGACTGATAAGCAGGGTTTCTAGCTTTATCTGCCAGTGAATTTTTGCAGGCAGGAATTTCCCAGAAAAAACTGGAATTCCATGTTTTTCTCTTGGAGAACAGAAATTCTGGTGTTTTTCTCTGGAAAAGCATGAAACACAAATGGAATAATCATTTTTTGTCTGGAAAATTTCTGCAAGAACTCACTGGTAGAACCCGCAGTGCTCCAATGAGAGTGCTGGAGCCAGCTGATGGGAAACACAATGTGCACGTACTCCCTTTCAGTTCCTGCTTGACTGAGTCTGTCTGCCTTTGTCCTCGTTTGCTCTCCCTCTCAGCAGGTGGGTAGTGGTGGTGGTCAAACCCTCCTCTGGCTTAAAGGAACTGAAAAAGAGCTGAAATGGATACCTGATTTGGTAATCAAGGGTAATACACACATTTATGGGTACCCAAATTCATACTAAAAAACTATTCAAGTACTCAAAATACCAAAAACAGATATAACAATTACTGTTATACCAAAATTCCCCCAAAATAACCCCAAATCCAGAACATTTGGGATTTTGGTATGCTGATTAGCGGTATTTTGGTATTTCAGGTACCTGACAAAAGAACTGTTTGGATACTAAAAGTACCCAGAATATTCAGTTCAATTCAGAAACTCATTTCAGCTCTAGGCAGAACAGCTTTTGGGGGCATATTTGCTGCATTTGGAGAATTCACTAAAACTAGTCACTGTAATGTACCTGTTCAGATATAGCATCAGAGAACCCCATTGTAGCTATGGATCCTGTTGTCGTTTTTTCCATCCCAGGATCAGAAAGACAGACTCTAGGTACTCAACAAGAGGGATGAAAGTCAGAAAGAATGAACTGGGCCAGTAAACTTTGCACACTCATGGAAAGAAGGAGAAGGACCAGAGTCTATTGGCCTGTCAAGAGCTTAGTAGCTACGCTCCCTGCTCTCTCTCTGAAAGTTAAATTGGTCAAATAGCTTCCTCTCCCTTCAGCGTTGGTAGTTATTTTATGACAGGACAACTCGAGTGGAAACGAGCATCCACCACAATGAGCACACTTGTCAAATCCGAATGTCTGACCTGAAATGAACAAACCGAGTAACAAATGCGTATCCATCTGATCTTGGTCCTATTATCCATTTTTGTCTTTTTGTGTTGTTAATGCCTTTCATTCATTTCATCCATTTTGTTTGTTTTGACCATTTCCATCCAGGTACAGTTTTTACTCCATTGTTCACTTTAATTGTTCCTGTCAAAAATTAACAAAGTGAATGAAATGAACAAAATGAATGAAAACAAACAAACAGACAAAAACAAGGGAAATAACGTAAATTGAAAAAATTGGTCGTTTGTACTTTGAGGCAGACAAAAAAACCACACATACATTTATCCTCCTAGCTGCTTCAGTTCTACTGCTAACTGTGGGGCTCCTTGTCGTAGATGCCTTTGTACTTTGCTACAAAGGGAATAGGAAGTGATGATCAGGGAACACAGATCTCCCATATTCACCAAGACACTTTGAACACAGAGTTCCGTGGAATGCCATAAAGTACAACAGGATCAAAATAAAAATATTCTTTTAAAAATAAAAAATTACTGCACATGCACATAAAGGCCACTGGACCATTTTGAACACACATGATCCCGAGTAGGAAGGACATAGAGACAAGGCCAGTAAGTGCACTCCAAGGCCCATGGGCGTGTTGGGAAATCGGAGTCTCGAATGCCAGATCAGTATGGATGTGCGAACAGAATAAGATTCAGATGTTCAGCCATTCAGTCATTCAGTTCAAAAACTGAGTTCACATTCAGTCATTCGGTTCAGAAACTGAGTTTGGGTTTGGTCATTCAGTTCGGTTGAATGTTCAATGTAGTTCGGACACGCCGCCAGGCTTGCGGCACTCCAGGGACCCCCAGGGGTGCCCATGGTGGCATGGCAGGCTGTCAGAGACCCAGCAGCAGCAGAACTTCCAATTCTGCTCTATCTATGCTGTCTGGGTTCTCCATTTCTAGTTGCTATCACGGGAGGCAGTGACTGGCTGGCTGGCCACTTGAATCACCACCAGGCAAGGCTACTTGAACAATTTGCAGAAGATTTGGTTGAGATCTGGCAAGTAGGATGCCATCCTGCAATGCCCAGTCCCATATGGGTGCCGTGCCAGCCACCAAGCCCTGGCCAGCCCTCTTCCCTGCCTGAAACGTAGACCCTAGAACGCTGATGGTGGAACCTGGGGCTGCAGTGGCTGGCTGTTTCTTGATGCAGTGGAATGACAGCTCCCTGTGAGAAGAATGATGGCCCCAGAACCATGACAATGGGTCCTGGGACTAGAGTGGCAGCTTCTAGATGACATTGATGGACAGCCCCCTGTGCCTGTAATGTAGGCCCCAGAACCCTGACGGTGGGTCCTGGGGCTGGAGTGACTGGCTGTTTCTTGATGTGGTGGAATGACAGCTCCCTGTGAGTGGAATGATGGCCGAAGAACCCCAATGGTGAATCACGTGGACACCCAGTAGCAGATTGTCCATCTCAGAACCCATGGCACAGCAGAGGTGGCATTGGCAGAAGCAGCAGACATTGGATTGCCAGGGCACAGTACCCATGCTACAGCAGACAGCAGCAGCAGAATTTGCCTGTGTGTAGCACCCATGGAGCCAGGATGGTAGAATTTGCCAGGGAAGAGCTTCCATACAGCAGCAGATGGCAGCAGCAGGATTGCGAGGGCACATTTGGATTTGCCAAGGCAGAGCACCCATGGACCAGCAGACAGGAGCAGTGGGATTACAAGGCCAGTGGAGCACATCACCCATGGTTGCCAGGGCAGGCAGACAGCCACCTTGGCATGACAGGCAGGTAGGCTGAGACAGGGTTCGAGCTTTCCCCACAGGGCAGGCAGACAGGCAGCGTGGCATGAGCAGAAGGCAGGTAGACTGAGGCAGGCTTTGAGCTTTGCAACCTGGGAGGGCAGACAGGCAGTGTGGCATGAGAGGCAGTAGGGAAGGCAGGATGGGACCTTGGCAGGGCACTCAGATGGGCTGGCAAAGGCTGTGCAATGTCATTTTCGTTATTATCGATACAGATACCGATTTCAAAGATTTTATTTTCTGTATCATTATTGATATAGTTTGGTCTTGTAATCAGTATTTCGAATGTGTGTGTTCTGTCTGGCTTGTGGATTGTGGTGTCTGTATGGCTTGTGTGAAAAATTGGTTGTGAGCTTGTGTGTGTGTGTGCATGTAGTTGTTGTGACTCTTATTGTGTGCGTGTGGTCTGTGGTGAAGGATGGAAGGTGGGGAAAAAATGAAGCTGAGGAAGGTCAAGATGAAGGAGGAGGAAGACCAGCCTGGACCGTCTGCTGAGGTGGTGGGGGCCGACTCCTCGCTGGAGGAGGAAGAGGGCAGAGGAGGTGCCACTGCTGCCAGGTTTGTAAAATTTATTTTTGTTTATTGTTCCATATAACTTTGAGGACAAGAAGAATAGTATCCTTTAGAGCTATCTCACTGGCATGCGGGTGGGTGAGTGGTGGGCATCAGCAGGTGACAGCGGATGGGCAGGATTTGCATGTGTGTTATTTATGGGTCTGCCCAAGAGAGGGAGACAGCAGGACTTGGTGGCTGGCACCCCTACTTGGATGGGCATTGCAGGCTTGCATCCTACTTGCTGGATCTCAACAACCTCTTCTGGCCCGCACTGGGTGACGCACCACTTACAGTGCTGATGGGAGATGCAGAACATGGTGGCGACACAGCTCTCTGAGGGACAGCCATCGCCTCAGCACCAGTCATCTCCCCTCCACAGGACTAGTATCTGCCTAGCTGTCCCCAATCTGAGATATGTCCTACGAAGGGGAGTACTGGGACCCTGAGGCTGATCGACTGCCCATGCTGCTGCCATTCTCCCTTTCCCCCCTCTAGCTGCTTCTGCTGCTGCTGCTGCTGCTACTGCTGATCCTCTTCCCTGATGCCATTGCCCAAGGATCGGGCCCTGCCTCTAGCAGCCAGGGTGGGATCCACCAGCCCTGGACTGCTGGGGTCACCTTAGGGATGAGCGAACAGAACACGATTTGGTTGTTCGGACGTTCGGTCATTTGGTTCTAAACCCGTGTTTGGGTTCGGTTGTTCGGTTCGGCTGAACTTGGCCAAACACTCAAAAATATCGCTATCAATATTGATACTGAATTCCAGGATTTTGTTTGGTATTGGTATCATTTGACCCTGAAACCACCCCTGGTCTCCACCCCCGATGCCAGGAAGTCTGCTCCTCAGCTGCCTCCCCCTTCCAGTCACGTTTTTCCCACCCCCGAACACAACCGAACTTTTCTGAACTGTTCGGCAGTTCGAATATTCAGTTCAGAGGTCAGAACAGACCGATTTCAGACTGAACTCCGAACATCAGAACCACGTTCGCCCATCCCTAGATCACCTCAATAATGGGGATCGGGGACATTGGTGGCCCGGAGGAACATCCAACCTCGAAGCACCTGAGCCTGCTCCTGCAGCCGCAGCAGAGACAGCCACAACCTCCTTGAGTGCAGGCCTTCCAGTGCCCTGCATGGCAGTGGAGGATGCTGGCAGGAGTCGCTGCCGAACCACCCCCTAGTGCCACTGCTGGGAGCCTCTGAAGCTTGTCTATGAAAATCAGGCCTGTGCATTTTGGGGGTGTCGTGATGGGCTCAGCCTCCTGCCAGCTGCCACTCCTCTGGCATGGCCCCTACCCCTACCACCTCTGCCACGTGCCCGATTGCCATCCTTACAGGCAGCAGACTGGCCTCTCCTGCTTTCCTTCTCCATTTTTGTATTTATTTATTAAAATTTGATTATATATACTACACTAACTCTAACTGATATTAACTACTATTCTAAAATCTATGGAACTAAATGGAATATTATATCTATAAAAGCTTAGTCCTACAAACACATTATAAAATATTAAAACTGAATAAAACACTATATCTATCGGAGCTCCAGCTGATCTGCCCTTCCGCCCCATTGCACCTTTTTGCTGTTGTTTCCTGGGTTAGGGGTGTTGGGTGCCCATGTCCACCCCCCGAGAGGAACTTTGCCCAGTGCTATTCCAACTAATCACCCCCGAGGGCTGGACCAGCTGCAGACCGGGAGGAGTCTCGCCGCCGGGAGAACATAAAGAGTGCCGGGATGCCCTGCTGAGTTGAGCTCCAGCTGATCTGCCCTTATGCCCCCTTGCACCTTTTTGCTGTTGTTTCCTGGGTTAGGGGTGTTGGGTGCCCATGTCCACCCCCCGAGAGGAACTTTGCCCAGTGCTATTCCAACTAATCACCCCCGAGGGCTGGACCAGCTGCAGACCGGGAGGAGTCTCGCCGCCGGGAGAACATAAAGAGTGCCGGGATGCCCTGCTGAGTTGAGCTCCAGCTGATCTGCCCTTATGCCCCCTTGCACCTTTTTGCTGTTGTTTCCTGGGTTAGGGGTGTTGGGTGCCCATGTCCACCTCCCAGCACCTTAGGTGCTGGCCAGGCGCAGGAGCCTGATATTTTTCTTTGAGGTCCAGGAGGGAGGTTTGGACACTCTGCAAGCTGTTCCCAGTTGGGCTTCTGTATGTGCCCTCTTTTTTCTATATCCTGTCTTTAGGCTTCGGTGTAATGCCAAAGAGAGGTAAGAAATTGGGGATTATTACTAGGGCTGGGGCCCAGGATAGACAGCTGAAGCTCAAGGACTGTTTGGCTACTGTACCAGCTCCCCCCTGGGGAGAAGCGAGATGGTTTCCCCCAGCAAATTCTGTGTACACCTAGGGAAGGCGTTGATGCTGAGCGGGACCTTTTGGTAGCCAGTATGAGTTATTTGATCGCCCCTTTGCAGCAAAATTCTTTGGGTTTGGATGGAGGGATGCTTTGTGATGGGTCTAAGTCATCCATTCCACCTGGGCAAGCCCACCTGGACTCTTCGTTATTGTTGTGCACCCAAGCTTTCAAGCAACAGGGAGAGAGGTGATTAGCCCTGGCTGCTAAATATCGGGGGGCCTCTCAGCCCCTGGCGGATCCCTGGGTTTCTTTTACGGAGGATAGGATTGCCACCCTCCAGGTTCAAATTAAAGAACTGAAGATCCAGTTCCCAGAATCCCTGACTGTAGAGGGGGAAAATTTACTGAGCCCTCAGCTAGTTGGGCAGGGGAACCAAGAGCCCCAGGATATGCAAGTTAAAGGTGTGTCCCCTATCCCAGGCCAGGTTGGTGAGATCGGGGAAGTGTCAAAAGCACCTATTAGAGTCAATATAGGGAAGGGGGGAGCCTGTGGCATCCCCTGAGGTGGTTTATCCTTCTCAAGTCCCATTTCATTGGGAGCCCATGAGAACCACGGTTCTTGTGGCCCTTTCCAGGCAGAGGAGTTGGAGCCCCCCCTTAGTGGAGGATTAATCAATACCTCTATGGTCTTAAAGACCAGACCACCTCGAGAAATAGTGTTCTCGACCCTCAGGTTGCTCAGGACCAGGCTTATAACAACCCCCAGAAGCTTGGCGGGGACACGGTACTAACATTAGCGCGATTGGAAAGGATCGACTCTAAATTGCTGATTATGCAGCAGCAGCTGACCAGGGTTTTGGACTATTTGAGTAACTCTAGAGGGAGCACCACTAGTTTGGGTTTGATAGCACCAGTTCCGACGCATGCAACAAGCCATCCCCCAGAGTTAGTTAATAATTTACCAGTCACTAAGTCTAAAGCAGATTGCCAACTTATCCCTATTTCTAATGCTTTGGCCTTTATCATTTACCCCCTGTTTGGTTCATTTCTTCCTTGGGGCTCGAAGCTTTGGATCGCCCGTCATATTTCTTATATATTGGGTAGAACTTTTTTGCCCTCCCAAATAACTCGTTTTTATTTTTTGCCTGATAGGGGCGGTGCAATACGGATTATAATTTATTTTTGCTCATCGGTTATAGTGGACAATTTGCTGAGAAATGTTCACTTTTTTTGGCCCTGGGGGGTCTACATGGTTAAAGCCTTTACCAAGAAGGGAATTGTTCCATTGCTATCACCAGCCCTGCTGACTATGTTGGCCAACAGAAAAGGTACACTAAACAAGATACAGTCACCAAGAAGGCAGGTAGGTACCTCACAGGCCACTGCAGATGTTAACATATCTGTAGCCCTACCCCAGAATGAAGCTTCTGCTGCTGCAGTTGTCTTGCCCCTGGTGGGCAGACCAACAGATATTGTGGAGCTGTCTTCATTCCATCCGGTTTACCCCTGTTCTAGGGCCCATGGTTGGGATAATCCTTGTAAGTCTTTATGTAAATTGTCTCATTCTTTGCCCAAGACCCAGGTTAGCGAGGGTCCTGATAAATCTTTACGTTTGGGGTTAGCACAACAGGACCTCCCTAGGACTCAAATTGTTAGTTCTTTATTATCCTGGGCATCTACAGATTTATCCTTGAAAGTTCCTGTTTCTATTCCGCAATTGCTTCAGCCCAAATGCCCAATAGTGATGAGCCCAGGGTTGGCAAATCATGTTACAGGTAAAAAGTTGAGATTCCCTCCAAAAGGTGCCTCGATTTTGGATGAGCTCACGGCGGTTGATGCCCTATGTAGATCCTTTGACTCTGGCCCTATGGGCTGATTTAACTTGTGAGCCCTTTTAGAATGTTAGACGGAATAAGGAAGTATATTACTTCTAATCTGTTAGTTCACTAAATTTTATAGTTTATTTTTTTATGCCATATTGATGTATATTTATTTTGTTTTATGTTGTTTGTGATAGCAATGGCCTACGGCTATGCTAATAAACTTGAACTTAAAACCACTGTATCTATCTATTGCTCTCTATAACTAAACTAACTCCTACAACTATCTATCTATGGTAACTAATATCTATATAGAGAGAGAGGTATATAAAAATTGTTTTTATGTATTATATTTCTATTTTTATTGTTGTAAGCCACCCCGAGCTGTTCGCAGGAGGGGCAGGATAGAAATTCCAAAAATAAATAAATATAAATAAATAAATATACACAGAGATGGGGGAGGGAAACACAGACAGCTCACAACAAACATCACAGGGAGGGGTGCAAAACTGAAATGAAACCTAAATCAATCTAATCCTACTCTAAATAAATCCAAAAACAGGAGAAGGGAATCGGGGATAGAATATATAGTGGGAGGAGGGAAGGATTCAATGGACCGTAGGGAGAAAGAACACAGGGAGGGTTAAAATTAAAAATAACACCTAAATATCTAATCTAATCGAAATAAATGGAACTATGAAGAAAATGTATGGGAATGGGTGAAATAGGAGGAGGATGGCAATTGATTAGGAACACAAACTGCTGGGAGAGGGAGCCTTCTGAAAATGCCTGCTGACAGGATCAGTGGCTAGCTCAGAAGGAGTTGGAAGGGGAGAGGGCAATGACTTTTATTACTTTCTGCGCCTGCCTTACCACAAGCCCCATTGACTCCGTGCAGCCTAGCCTGTGACCAATCGTAGACTGCAAAGCCAGTGGCCTCAGGAAAAAAGGGATGGTGATTGGGCAGCCAGGCTGATAGTTCAAGCCTCTCTACCCCTGGTGCCTGGAAGTCTTCTCCTCAGCTGCCGCCCCCGCCTCCCTGGGCCTGTCATTCACATTTTTCCAACCCGAACTCATCTGAACGCGGCCAAACTGGTCGGTCATTTTTGAGTTTGGATCGATTTCGGTTCGGTTGGTTCAGTCGTTCGGTTCGGTCATCCGGATGGACCAAGTTCGATCGAACTCCGAATTTCCAAACGGTGTTCTCACATCCCTACAGATCCATAACTCTGAGGGCATAATTCGGATTGATCCGTAAATCCGTAATGGCCCAATCTGGACAGTTACGGATTAATCTGAATTTGTACAATCCATTAGCAACTGCTTCAAAGCCCACTCTTCCCCTTGCTTAAGCCCTTCAATCTCCATCTAGTGCCCCCAAACTTCCTCTTACCCCGAGAACAAGAGGGGAGATGGCTCTAAGAATAAGAGATTCTGTAATAAAGCTGGGATTTGTGCAAATCAAGCAAGCATGTATCTATAAAATGTGTCTTTGAAGCCACCTCATTGTTCCAAAAGAATTTTGAACCCTTTACAACTTTGCCTCCCAAATCCAGGCCTTTCCACAACTATAATGTGCTACAGAAAAGGGATAAGGAAGGAGGAAAAGGACTCTAGGTTTAGGGAGTGTCTGCAAAGCTTAAAAATAACCTTCAGGCAATTGTGCTTCCCCAAAACATGGGTCATTCTCTTCCCAGCACAAACTTCTCCCAGACCCCTAGCTACTGCAAGGAGCTGGAAGATCTGTGCATTGTTAAATGATTAGCAGGTGGAGGAGTTCTGTTGTCCCACAGAAGGGCTTAGTAGGAATCCCTGGACACCTAGCAACCTTGGACGCCCCCTGCCCCCCGGTCCTCATAGGCTCCAGTGCGATTGCACATGGTGCTGCACCTATTGTAGCTATGGCCCTGTTTTGGGACTGCCACACCATTAACAAATTTGGTTGAAATTTTCCTGACATTGAAAACTAGAGTAAAAGGGGAGGATTAAATGACTTAGCTACTTATCCCAAATTGTTCACAGAGTTCTAAATATGTGTGTTCTGAAAGGAGTGCAATAGAAAGGGGGGTCCAGGGCTGCTAAGTGGTGTGGCTGCAGGGTGGCCATGCATGCAATGTGTGTGGGAAGCACTTCAAACGGGCAACTTCCATCATAGCTGCCCCATCCATGGAATGGCCACACTGGCCTGAATGGGGCATGCCAGATTTTTCAGGAGTGTTCTTTGCATGGCCATGAGTGGCCACTGCATGGGTCACAGGAGAGCACTTCCCCATGCACCACCATCACACGAGCAGTTGGATGCATGGACGGTGAAGGCCCATGCGTAGATGCGTCTCATTTAAGAATACCCCTATGAAACTGCTCTGTGGATTTTTTTTTATTGCACGATAACTAACTTTAGGTCATTTAAACTTTCCTCCTCTCTTCTTCGTATCACTCCTCCACAAGCAAACCAAACTTCGTGGGAGTTTTTTGCCATCTATTTCAACAGGAGCAGAACTGGGCAATAACTTTGTGTCTCAGTCACGTTTGACAGCCTAAACTCCCACGTTTGTGTTTTGGCAGGTTCAGAGCTATGATAATTTGTTTGACATTTTTTGACCAAATGTTATTCATTCTAATGACTACAATTTCAAGCCATTGCATTTGAAAGGGTCAGTGGTTGAAAAGTAGATATTTTCTAACAGTCCTAGGCACTTATTTATGATTCCTGTTTTTTGAGTCTTTCCATCACAGCAGCCTTTATAAATAAATTTTAATGTCAATAAGTTCTTAACCATTTTCTCTGGAGACTTATAGTCTCCCATTTTGTATAGAATTTGTTTTTCTCTTTTGCTGACAAATTATTCTCTTGATGATAAAACTAGTCATTTCTTGCAAAATTTCCAAGACATTTCCTGGGCTAAATTTCACAGCAGATGTCCAATTTTATTTTTTGCCATTCAGTGATACACACCAATCTTATTCTGTAATTATTTTTTTCAGTGACCTTACATTTCCAAGCCTTATTCAGAATTACAAATGGGTCAAAAGTCTGTGTGGAAGAGGGGGAAAAAAAGACCAGGTATGGGATTTCAAATGCTGCAAATATTTCATGGCATTTTTAATGTAGTATTAGGATGCTGGAAGTTGGAGGGAGAGATAGAGATTTGTTCTCAAAATGCATTTCCTAGCTGTAATTTTTCAACATTTGAGAAACATTCTCTAAAATATTTGTTAATATGGTACATTCATAATTGGATCTTATGTACTCAGAATATTCTAATTAATTTCTAGTTTCAAAGGCCATTTTAAAACATACACCACTGGGGATGGGTTCGTATGCACTCCATAGAGAGCACGCACACCTCCAGTGAGTGAGGGGGGATTTACATGGACTGGGATGGGTGTGCACTGGGTATACACCCTACACCTGCACCAACAAGCATTCCAGATTTTCCCCTTCTGCTCTGTGCGTAGACATGAGTGGGTGGTGGGTGGGTTACGGGAGCATGTGCCCACCCATGCCATCTTCAGTCGGGAGCTCAGGTGGGTGGGTGGCTGGCTGGGGGTGGGGGTGGCTGGGTGTGTCCTGTTTAAAAACAGCTGACATCTCATTACTGTAAAGCTTTTAAGTCATTACTTTTATTTTTCCTTCCATATTGTAGTATAAAATAATTACCTAGAGGCAGAGCTACAATGGCGTGAGGTGGCTCAGCTAAGCCGGGGCCCTTTGCAAGTGGCCGGAGCATCACTAGGAAATTTTCAGACTGGGCAGGGGAGGGAGCAGAGCAAGCATTCTGCCTCCACCCACTCTGAAAGTTTTCCACTGGTACTTTGGAAATTTGCAAAGGACTCCAAGAAAGAATTGTTAGGAGTTGTTGGGGGTGGAGGGGTGTGTATGTGATATGTGAAGTACTGCCCCCACCAACTTTCTCTACTTTTGACTCCCTTCTTAAAGCCCCCTTCCCTCCTCCGCCCTCTTCCCTTGCTGCTCAGGATCTTGCATCATTCTTCATTTCAAAGATTGACAAGATCCGTCAGGACATTGCCTCCCACCCACCTCCACCTCCCGCTCCCATCCCAGCCGCTCCCTCTTCACATCCTTCCCTCCTGCCTCTCTCAAGGAAATCTCTGCTCTGCTCTCTTCATCCAACCCCTCCACCTGCCCCCTTGACCCGACCCCCTCCCGCCTCCTGACCTCTGTTGCTCCCACTATCGCTCCCCCACTTCTACATGTCATCAATCTCTCCCTTTCCACAGGCACCTTCCCTCTGGCTTCAAGCATGCCACTGTCTCCCCCATCCTCAAAAAGCCCACCCTGACCCATCTGACCCCTCTAGTTACTGGCCAGTCTTCCTCCTTCCCTTTGCCTCAAAGCTTCTGGAACGTGTCGTATACTCCTGCTGCCTGGACCTCCTCTCTGCCAACTCCTCCCTGGACCCTCTCCA
>QEPC01001365.1:290663-300730 GCA_003113815.1 Sphenodon punctatus
CCCATGGAGTCGATTAGCCTCACTGAAGTTTTATTAACTTCTATTAATTCTACATAATTTCATATATGGATTCTTTTTAGGAAGTTGTTGAAAAACAGAGGTTAGATCTGCCTTGGTTCTACCTAATTTAGAAAGGAAGTTTTAGAGCAACATTGATTTATAAGGTTCTAAGTTCTTAAGAACCAATTCAAAAGAACAATTACTTATTTCTCTGAAGGGGGTATTTAGGTATAATTTAAAGCCAAACTTTAGATTTAAATAAACTTTAATTTACTAATTAAATACATCACTCTCAATGTATATAGTCTCCCTTATTTAGCTTAAAAACTAAACCTATTTCAGCATTAAGATACGATTGAAACAATAAAACACCTTTTTCTGCAGGATGGCGGTGTTTCTCTATTATCAATATTACTGCCTAAATATAAGCTGAAAATATGTTATGAGTAATGTATCTGTTTTGACCCAATTTACAAAAAGACCTTGGGTCCCAAACAAGCATATTATCAGTGGGTAAATTCAGACGTGATGGGTCATTTGGCACACCATGCTGAATCATGGTCCGGGATCCATTTCAGATCCCGGACAGGAATCTGCCCGGCCATCCTCTAGACATGCTGGCAGATTCCTACAGGGGATCGAAGAGGGGTCAGGGCTGCATGGTGCAATGTGAGGCCGCACAGCCCCCCCCCTGCGCTCCCCCGGCCGCCCACCCTCCAGGAGATAGGCGAGCGTAGTGGTCAATTCAGCCGCTGCACCTGATCCCGTCCCACGGTCGGGACCATGATCCTGCCGGGCTGAAGGTAACAGATGTTACCTTCAGCCCTTTCCAGATCATTCCCAATTCAACCACAGTTGGTGCCCGATTCCACCATGATTCTGGACCTCCAGGTGGCCAGAGGTCCAGAATCATGGTCAATTTGATTCCCACCGGAGGTTCACTGTAGTAAACCTCTGGCGGGAACCAAATAGACATTACGGGAATCATGGCCACCACAGGTGATTCACTGTGGTTGACCATGATCTTGTAACGTCTAAAAATACCCAGTGTCTCTTCAAATTCCTTTGTGTCAACTATCCTGAAAGTAAGATTAAAAAGCAAAGTGCTTTCTAGGCCAAATTAAATCCCTATAGTCCTTGTCTCCCCAATAAAACCGGACCCCAATTTCAAGATTGCTATTGCTTATTTTGATATTCCCACCTAATATCAATGGAAACCCATTACAGTTAAAATGTAGACAATTCAAAGTTACATTATTAACAAAAAGTAAACAGAAGTTAAAATACAATGTCAATGAATGGTGAACAGATCAAAAGCCTATGCTGGAAAATGAAGAAACTAACATAAGCAAGTAAATTCCAACAAATTATAATCAAATGGCAAGTAAATTAAACAGCAAGTTCATATTATATTCAAACAAGGTGAACAGAGTCATTTTAGAAAACTAGTGTTTGTGCTGTGACATACCGCTAGGGGACCCCATTGTGATATTATAATTATACTTAACTTCTAAATTAACATCTTCTAACAAGTATATTGTTTACTGTGTGTGTTTTCAGACATGACGGTAAGCCCAGTTTAACCACACTTGAACATTTCTTATGCATGTTGCAGGGTTGCATGGGGCACCAACAGAGCCCCGCAACATGCATAAGAAATGTTCAAGTGTGGTTAAACTGGGGTTAGCATCATGTCTGAAAGCACCCTGTATTCCAGACCTCCTAATATCATCAAAACAACCTAGCTGGAGCAAAGTCTTTCACGTAACCATAACAAGATAGCCAGTGTTTACTGCCAGTTGTACAGTATGCCATAGGTCACAAAAAAAGGAAAGGAACAGAAAGGAAAATGGATTCCATGGCCTATTCTGAAACATGAACACATTAAATCTATGTTGGATTTTATCACCTGTTTTAAAGGCTATAGCTTATTTTGCCATACCATTACCCACTTAACAAAACACCCACTACTTGGGGTCAAAGAACCCACCTATATATGTTAAAAGTAAATAGTTTAAGAGCATCGATAGAATTTTAACATAGGAACCAAGTTTTCCAGGCCAACAAATAGATAAGAAAGAACATGTTAAATAAACATCTTTCAGTACAGAACCAAAAACTGACAATTTTAAACTGACCTGTCTTTTAGCAATTCAATGGACTGAAATGGGCCTACTTTTCAGAATTTTTCAGACCTAAATCTCCTAGCTACAAGAGGACCTTGAGAAAGATGCCACCGGTTGACTGCAGGGGCCGGTCCAGAGCCTGGGGGGTGAGACAATCTCTCAGGTAGATGGGGCACAGATCATGTAGGGCTTTAAAGGTCAACACCAACAGCTTGAATTGGGCCCGGAAGACTATAGGCAGCCAGTGCAGAGCCCAGAGTACCAGTGTAATATGCTTCCAGCAGCTCGTCCCCATGAGGAGGTGGGCCACTGCATTCTGCACTAGTTGCAGCCTCTGAACTGTCACCATGAGTTGTGGAACTCATTGCCAGAGGAGACACTGACAGCCAGCAACATCACTAGTTTAAAACAGAAACTAGATAAATCCTTAGAGCATAGAGCCATAAATGCTTACTAGTTGAGGACTACCAGTAGTTGGGAGTGGTTAGTAGTAGATGGGTCACACCTTCATGAGCTGTTCTTGTACTTCTCTCAAGCTACTGTAGCTGGCCAATGTCAGATACAGGCTGCTGGGCTTGAGGGACAATGGGTTCGACCCAGTATGGCACTTCATCATGTTTGCAGGACTGGGACCTCAGAGGAACAAAAATTCAAAAGTTTTTTCCTTCATGTAAAATGGACTATGACTATGACTCAACTTATTATTCTGTCTAGACAGATATACAGCATGCTCCAACATGGCCTCTGAATGGTTGTTGCTTCAAAGGCGGCAAATTGTATCTGTGTTTGTCATTCCTGTAAAAATTGTGTGAAAATACAAAACACTTGCATATATGCAAAAAAATCCTTTTTTTATACCTTACACACACACACACATTTTGGAATATCATCATGACTGTCACAGTTTTTCTTACCAGGCCTATTATTTTCCATAGATATGAATGGCAATTTTTCTAGCATGCTGCACTTAAATATATTTTCTCAGCTTTGTGCTCTGAAAAATATCTTACATAAAGGAAAGCAGAAAATATATGTAGCTCCTTTCAGTTACAAAAGAAACAGTCATTTTCTTGGTTAAACAACTGATTCATGTAGCCTGCAAAGGAATACAGGTCCCTCATGGAGATTCGAGCCAAATGGGGAAATGCTTTTCCAACTATTTTATCTTGCTTAAATATTTCTTTGTGCTTGATCCATCTTGCTGTTGCATCCACCTATGATCTCTTGACTTATGTTTAGATTGTAAGGTCTTTGCAGCAATTGTTGTGTTTGCAAAAAAAAAAGAGATGGCATGTAATATTGAATCTGACTGACCAAGACATTTATGAAGGCTTTTGGGGTTCAGATGATAGCCAGAAAGATGGGGCTGCAGAGACAAACAAGCAAGACTAATAATTAATGATCAGCATTTACTTTGTGTCCTATAGCATAAAGGCATAGATCCTTTTGAAAAAGAAAAATCTTCTCGAATGCTCTTATAATAGCCTCATGATATCATTGAGAGGCCTATTAGAATCTTGGACTCAGGGATATCTTATGGCCATGAGTTCCACTGGTTTCTTTTTCACTTTTGAATTAGTTGCCTTCCAATCTCATTAATGGACAAATTTTGCCTATGATTGATGGCCATTTTTCGTGCTTGAATTATCTTCTCCAAACCAATCTTTGGGTGTTTTTCCACATACATTTCCCCTGCATGTTTGCTGTTACATTCTGAACTTTCTGTGTGTCTAAATCACTCACCCAGATCTTAAACAGCTGGCTCTTAGAACTTCTGCATTGAACTTCTCCCAGAACTTTTGTGTGTAAAAAGTTCTAGTAGTAAACTGCTTTGCTCCAGGCAGCTGTGTTCACTTGGTTTTCAACGTAGCCCCTCACGTCTACAACTCCAGCTACTTTAGGCTGCCTCAGGGCAGCGTGTGTGTGAAGAATGCATCTGGAACTTACTTGTGGATTTTTAAACCCAGAAGATTGAAAGACCAATACTTTAAGGTTTGTGTAAAAATGCCCATTGTCTAGCAGCAATACCGGCGCTCCTGATGCTAGAGGTAGCTGCTCGAGAATGCTTGCCCGCAATGGAGGCGGACGACTGGCCGTTGCAGTTGGGACACCGCTGGTGTCCACTGCCCCTGCCTACCCGCTTAGCAGCACAGCGCTGTGACATGCCTTCAGGTGCCTTGCCATGGCAATTGTGCCAAGGTTGGTGAGCACCTGCCCACGCTTCACACCTTCCAGCACAAATTGCACTGCACTACCCTGGGATCATCCAACCACACCAACTTAAAATGCTCCCAGACAGAGGATGTTTTGTCCCCTCCTGCCTTCTGGTCCATACTGGGTGATGCACCACTGACAGCGCTGCTGGGAGGGGAAGAAGATGGTGGCGACACAGCTCTCAGAGGGACAGCTGTTGCCTCAGCACCAGACAGCACCTCCGCAGGACTAGTGTCTGCCTTGCTGTCCCCAATATGAGTGATGTCCCCTCCGCGAAGGGGAGTACTGGGACCCTGAGGCTGATGGACTGCCCACCATGCTGCTGCCACTCTTCCTGTGCCCCATATAGCTGCTGCTGCTGTTGCTGCTCCTCTCCCTGCTGTCATTGCCTGGGTATCAGGCCCTGCCTCTAGCAGCCAGGGTGGGATTCACCAGCCCTGGACTGCTGGGAATCACCTCAATAATTGGGGTTGGGGACATTGGTGGCCTTGGATGAACATCCGACCCTGAAGCACCTTCACCTGCTCCTTCAGCCGCAGCAGAGACAGCCACAGACTCCTGGACTGCAGACCTTCCAGTGCCCTGCGTGGCAGTGGAGAATGCTGGCAGGAGGAGATGCCTAACTACACTCCTAGTGTCACTGCTGGTAGCCTCTGAAGCCTGACTAACAAAATCAGGTCTGTGAAGTTTTGGGGGGGTGATGGGCTCGGGTTGCTGCTGATGCCTGCTGCCACTCTGCTGGTATGGCCCCTGCCACCTCTGTCATGTGCCCCATTGTCCACCTTACAGGCAGCAGACAGGCCTCTCCTGCTTCCCTTCTCCAAGTCTTCCAACCCAAAGAATGCACTTGGAAATTTTATATATATTTATTTATTCAAATTTGTAATCTAATACTATATATTTCTACACTAATTCTAACTGCTATTAACTATTATAAAATCTATGGAACTAAATGGAATATTATATCTACAAAGGCCTAGTCCTATAAATATACTATAAAATATTAANGGGGGGGGGGGGCACAGACAGCTCACAACAAACAACACAGGGAGGGCTACAGAACTGAAATGAAACCTAAATCAATCTAATCCTACTATAAATATATCTCAAAACAGGGGAAGGGAATCAGGGATGCAATACATACAGGAAGGAGGGAAGGATTCAATGGAGAGGAGGGAGAAAGAACACAGGGAGGGTGTAAGAAATAAAAATAATACCTAAATCTATCTAATCTAATCTAAATAAATGAAACTACGGAGGTAAATGTGTGGAAATGGGTGAAATAGGCGGAGGATGGCAATGGATTAGGAGGTACACAAACTGCTGTGAGAGGGAGATCTGAAAACGCCTGCTGACACGATCAGTGGCTAGCTCAGAAGGAGTTGGAAGGGGGAAGGGCAATGACTTTTGCTACTTGAATGAAATCTTTATTGTACTGGCCACAGGCCATGACAAAACCATATAGTATGCATAGCATAAACACACATCTGATTAAAATAAAACACCCAACATACGCAAACATTCCATAGGATGAACAAAATAAAACACCCAATATACAGAAACATTTTGTTACTTGCTGCGCCCGCCTTACCACAAACCCCATTGGATCCGTGCAGCCTAGCCCGTGGCCAATCGCAGACTGTGAAGCCAGTGGTGTGAGGAAAAGAGGGATTGTGATTAGGCAGATTGACTGCTAGTCCAAGCCTCTCTACAACTGGCTCCAGAAAGTCTGCTCCTAAGCTGCCCCCCCCTCCCTGGGCCTGCCAGCCCTGTTTTTCCTGCCTGAACACACCTGAACTCATTCAAACAGGGTCAAACTGTTTGGAGTTTCAGGCATTCAGTCCGGCCATTCGGTTCCGCTGTCCAAATGGACCGAGTTCAGGGGGAAACTGAATGGCCAAACCGGACACAGAACGGGCACAGAACTCATAGAACAGCAGAGATGGCAGCAGAAGGATTTGCCTGTGCTCAGCTCCCATGGAGTCAGGATGTTAGTATTTGCAAGGGAAGAGCTCACATACAGCAGCAGATGGCAGCAGCAGGATTGCATGGGCACATTTGGATTTGCCAGGGTAGAACACCCATGGACCAGCAGACAGCAGCAGCGGTATTACCAGGCCAGTGGGGCACATCAACCAAGGTTGCCAGGGCAGGCAGACAGGCACCTTGGTATGAGATGTAGGCAGGTAGGGGCAGGGCTTCAGCTTGGCCCACAGGGTGGCCAGACAGGCAATTTGTCATGAGCAGAAGGCAGACTGAGGCAGGCTTTGATCTTGGTCACCTGGGTGGGCAGGCAGACAGGCAGCATGGCATGAGCATCGGAAGGCTGGGTGAGGCAGGGTTTGAGCTTGGCAACCTGGGCGTGTGGGCAGACAGGCAGCGTGGCATGAGCAGAAGGCAGACTGAAGCAGGGTTTGATCTTGGCAACCTGGGTGGGGGGGCAGACAGGCAGCGTGCCATGAGGCAGTAGGGATGGCATGCTGGGACCTTGGCAGGGCACTCACATAGGCTGGCGAAGACTGTGCAGGGTGTACGAGAGAGAGCCAGTCAGATAGGTGGGCCGAGATCATCTAGCCAGAAGCCGGCTGGCAGACTTACAGCTTCCCAATGCCACCCTGCGTCATGAGGTCAGTCAGATAGACCGGTGTAAGCAATGACCTGCGGTCACGCTTTTAATAAATAAATTTGAATTTGACTAGGAAAATTTGAATTTGACTAGATAGGCCGGCCGGGGCCATCTATTCAGAGAGAGAGGCAGGACAGGCACTGGGCATTTGGAGGGAGGGACAGCACCTCAGCACAGCAGCAGCAGCCCAGACTGAGGAGGAGCCCCATCCCAAGAATACCTCTGGCAGAGGATGGCGTGTGCAACTGCACCATCAATCCAAATCCAGGGGCAGCTCGGGGAGTCCCAGCAGTGGAAGGTTCACCTTTATAAAAAGCAACTGCTCCACAAACTTGGCCCCCCAGGCTCAGGTGGTGCAGTGAGCAAATGTCCCCCACCATGGAGAATACCCGATCACTGGGGACACTCGGTGGGCAGGGCAAGAGACCCTTGGCCACTTGGGACAGGACAGGCCACACATTGTTCTTGCCGGCCCAGTAGGCCAAGGGATCGCTGCTGGGTTCTATGCACGGCTCCTCCTCCAGGTAGGTCTCCACTGCTGCTGAGGCGCTGTCATACTCCCTCTTGTAACTCTGCCTTGGCACCACCTCCACCACTGCCCTCAGCCACACTGCCTGACCTGCTGTGCATGAGCCCATGTTCACCAGAGTGCCCTGAACATATGAGCTGCTGATGCTGCTGGCAATAGGGGTGCTTCTGGTTCTCATCCTGCTGCTGGTTCTGCTACATCCAGGGTTGGGGGCAGGTATAGACCCCATCGGCTGAAAGGTGTGGCTTCTCCCACTCCCACCATCCCCAGGGGCCCCCTGCTGCTGCTGCCATGCACTCTCCAGAGCCCTCTCCACCTGCTGTACCCTATCCACCAGCTCACCTTTCCAGTGGCCATAGAGTGGTGTCTGGCATGCCATGCTGCCATTGACCCTGGGGTCCAGCATGGATGCCAACACATATTCCTCCCACTGCAGGATCTCATCAAACTACACCTTCAGTCCTGCCTTCAGCTGCAGCATCAGGGCAACCGCATCAGCCACTAGCTTCTTGCCCTGAGGGCTACAATTCCGCCCCTGGAGAATCTTCTCCAGCCTCCTGAGGAGACTCTGGACCAGAGGGGTCACCTGGCTGATGGTGGCCATGGAGGAGCCGATGGTCTCCGTCATGGCCAGGAACGGTCTNCATCAAACTACACCTTCAGTCCTGCCTTCAGCTGCAGCATCAGGGCAACCGCATCAGCCACTAGCTTCTTGCCCTGAGGGCTACAATTCCGCCCCTGGAGAATCTTCTCCAGCCTCCTGAGGAGACTCTGGACCAGAGGGGTCACCTGGCTGATGGTGGCCATGGAGGAGCCGATGGTCTCCGTCATGGCCAGGAACGGTCTCAGAACAAAGACTGTGTGAGCAAGGATCTCCCATTCCACCATGTGGACACATCCTGCACCAGCTGGTGCATGGGGGAGCCTTGCTCTGCCTGCTTTTCCCGGAGGAGGTCGCTGCCCTTCACTCTCTGGTTAAAGAAACTAGCCAGCTTCCTCCCCCACTCAATCAGGGAGCTAAGGGTGCCTGCCCTGATCCCTGTCTCTCCCAATCCCAGGGCATCCCTGACCACCAGGTGAAGGGTGTGTGCAGAGGAAGGGATGCTGGTGGTGAAGCCCTCTCATGGACTTCCCTCATCACCATGCACCCCGCAGCTGGAGTGACTTACTCCCTCCCCATGGCAGTCAAGGCTGCATCGATATTCCGAGATGTGTTGAGGCCATCCATGATTTCCGCCTGAAGCAGGGCCCACATATACCCTGCTTTGGGACCCCTCCTGCCACTTTCAAATGCTGCCTCCGGGTTCTACCACCAGTGTGCCGTCACTGCCAGATAGTTGTGCTGCGTGTTACTGCTCGACCACGGGTCTGTGGTGAAGAGGATGGTGGCACCCTCAGCCCCTACCAACTGCTCCCTCACCTGCACCTTTAAAGCCCTGTACAAGGCTAGCACCACCTGCCGACTCAGGGTGGTGATTGAAGGCAGCTTAAACTGGGGGGTCAGGAACCCAATCAGGCATCTGAACCCCATGTCCCTGACCACCGAGAAGGACTGCCCATCAAGCACAATCATTTTCCCCAAAATGTGCATGGCTTTCAGTTGAATCTCACACTGTCCTCCATGTCCTGAAGCTGCCGAAGGACTTGGCAGCTGCCCCCACCCAGCTCCTCCATGGTACACTGACACTTCTGGGCCTCAACTGGCTGCTGCTGCTGCACCACCGACAGTGTTGATGGGAGTCTGTGCAGAACATGGTGGTGACACAGCTCTTGGAGGGATGTGTGGCCGGCCCTGTCCAAAGCAGCCAAGGCTATGTTGTCCTGCACACCAACAAGTGTCCCCAGTGAGTGGGTGTTCTCTATGGCAGGGGACATTTGCTCGCCGCACCGCCAAGACTGGGGGCCATGTTTGTGGAGTGGTTGCTTTTCATCAAGGTCAACTTTCCACTGCTGGGATTCCACGACCTTCCCTGGACATGGATTGATGGTGCAGTGGCACATGCCATCCCATGCCAGGGTCAGTCTTTGGATGGGGGTCCTCCTCAATCTGGGCTGCTGCTGCTGAGGTCCTGTCCCTTCATCCCAGTGCCCAGCACTCTCTCTCTTTCTCTCAATAGATGGCCTCAGCTGGACTATCTGACTGACCTCATGACTCTGGGTGGCATTGGGAAGCTGTAAATTTGCCAGAAAGCCTCTGGCTAGACGATCTCGGCCTGCCTGTCTGATTGGCTTTCTCTCTCTCTCTGCACAGTTTTTGCCAGCCTATCTGAGTGCCATGGTCCCAGCCTGCCTTACCTACTGCCTCTCATGCCACACTGCCTGCCCTGGTTGCCAAGCTTGAACCCTGTCTCAGCCTGCCTTCTGCTGCTCATGCCACACTTCCTGTCTGCTGCTGCTTCCCCTGCTGTACCATGGGTTCTGCCACCATGCAATCAATGTCTGCCACTGCTCCACTGATGCCTGCCAGCCGCCATAGCAGCAGGGCTCATTCATCCCCTGCAGGTGAGCGAGGCTCCACCCCCTGGGAGGGCTCAGCCCAAGCCACAGGCCAAAGCTGCCCGCCCGCCCCCAG
>QEPC01001365.1:300830-331082 GCA_003113815.1 Sphenodon punctatus
CTGTCCCCTCTCCTTGTCTCCCCCTCCTTGTCTTTTAGATTGTAAGCCACAGGTAGGGACCGCAGCTGATTGTATGTTCTGTACAGCGCCAGGTTGTTACTGGCGCTTTATAAATGTTTAATAATAATAATAATAATAATAATACCCAGCCAAGTAGGGGTTCCTGGTCAGCCACCAATCCTCAAGCCTTCCCAGCCTCTGATGCTGCCACTGGGTCTCAGACAGACAACCATGGTGCCACGGGCACCCCTAGGGGCCAAGTGCTGAGCCTGCCTCTCCAGGCAACTCAGGGTGCCAAGCCCCAAGCTTTTCTGGTCACTGCTGCTGCTGTGTCTCTGACAGCCTGCCATGCCCCCACGGGCACCCCTGGAGCACCCCAAACCTCTGCTGTGGCTGAACTGTCCAAACTCCACGGACCGGACCCACCAACCCGAACTGAGTTTTCGGACCGAACGGCCAAACATCCGAACCCCGTTCTGTTTGCACATCCCTATGGGGGACCATAGGGGTGGGGATATCGGTATTGGATAAATCCAATTAATCCAATAATCACCGGTATTGGCATACTGGATTTTTAACATTGGCCGCTATACTTGGTTTTTTACATCATGGACATTGAAGTGAATGGCCGCAATGTAAAAAAACTGGTAAAGCAGCCAATGTTAAAAATCTGGTATGCCGATACCAGTAAATCCGATACTGGGGAGATTTGATACCGGTAAATCTGGTATCCGGTATTTTCCTTGGTGTCCCATACCTAGGGGACCACAAGACCACCTCCAACATCAGCTTGGTCTGTACGGGCAGGGAAGCTGCTGTACAGGTGGGTGCCCGGTATATCAGCAGTATCCCCACTCTGTCTCTGGCAAAATCCAACACCAGATGGAGACCCTCTATACCCATGATATATTGCACAGGAAATCTCCACACACACAAAGCATCCTTAAAAATAATGGCTACACTGTCTCCCCTCCGCGTTCCTCCAGCCACAGCTGATGCTGAATGAAGTACCCAGCTGGAAGAAGGTCAGCTAGTTTAGGACTCGACTCAGTGACTAGTTTAGTGTCTATGTGCCTCCTGATTTTAAGGTCTCTGCCTTCACAACATCCCTATTAGGCAAGGAAGTACTATCATTCTAATTTTCTAGATGCGGAACTGAGGCACCCACAGAACACAATTGTACAGGAAACCTGCGTGGATGCCAGGTATTGAATTCAGGTCCCAGGAGTCAGTGGATAGTATTCCAATTGCTTCTACATTCTTCCCTAAGCCATAAGATATGTATTTCCACATGCTCATCCCTCTGTCATTGCCTAGGCAAAAAAGCCTGTGAGAAAAAAAAAAGAGTACATGATATGGATTCCTTTATTTTTGTGGTACATGATACAACTTCCTTTCAAGTAACCAGCAGTGCAGCATAATGGATAAATTATTGAATTAGGACCTAGATGACGAGGCATTAAATCCTATTTCAGCCGTTAACCTCACTGAGTGTTCCCAGGCGCATCACTATCTCTCAACCTCAGTTCCCTATCTGGAAAATGGGAATAATAATGGTTTATCTCACAGGGTTGTTGTGAGGGTGAACTAAATGAGGCTTATAAAGCACTTTGAACACTGGAATTTTATATAAATGATAACAATAATAATAATTCCATTGGATTCAATAGAACCAAGATTTGTAGTACAAATCTTTCACATTTATCAGAAAGATCCATGTATATTAGATGCTTCCTTCGATCTTACTAGGAGGCTTGGATCTCTGTGCTTACCTGGCCAGTGCAGTAGATGGCTTTCTAGCATCCTTTTCTGTTGTCCCTCCTGCCCTAGAGGGTGTAGAGTAACAAACAATGAGGCCAATTCTAAGCTATGTGCAATGTCACACACATGCACACGCTGCTGCATGGGTTGCTTGTGTGCTGTAAGCCCCATGCCAGGTGTGTGTACAGCTTATGTGCGTATATGCATGTGCAAAGCATGTGTGTTCTGGATTGCAATCCGCATGGCTTAGAGGTGGGAGAGGAGTGGCTGAAATTGGCTATGAATTCAGGTCCCCTGGCAAGTAAAATGATTAGCTTCCCTACCATACTGTGGGTAGGCCTGCCAATATGAAATGGGAACTTAATTTAGTACCCATGGGTAATATCTGTACTTTTGGGTACTGCATCAGGCATCCAATGGGTTACATAGCCACTGATCAGTAACCCGGATACCTGAAAAATTAGTAATTTTTACTGATTATCATTTACTGATTTTCCACTTACTGAACAGTATATGAAGTCAGAAAACCAAAAAATAGGAATAGAAATAAATACAAAATAAATAAATCAGGACCGGAAAGTTATTTTCTGGGACCAAAAGTCAACTTTCCAGGATGGAAAACTGATAAGCAGGTGTCAGAATTCAGTAAACTGAAAAATAAGTAACAAAAACAACAAAAACAAAAAATTGGGACATCAAGTAAGTCAACATTCCGGGACTGGAAGTAGACATTCCAGGATCTCAAGTACTCAGATTGGGTATCAATCAGTATGTGATGTTGTCAGATCAATTAGGGTACAAGGAATTTGATAGGTATTCCCATTATGTGGGTACACGCTTTCAGTTCTTGCAAACAAACATCTAGCTTGCTGGCCAATATGCAAAATCCTCGTGGTGGTTGAATTAAACACAGTAGC
The DNA here is from genome assembly GCA_003113815.1 of Sphenodon punctatus. Classification (NCBI taxonomy): domain Eukaryota; kingdom Metazoa; phylum Chordata; class Lepidosauria; order Sphenodontia; family Sphenodontidae; genus Sphenodon; species Sphenodon punctatus. The sequence goes on from QEPC01001365.1 coordinate 303,509, forward strand.
AAGCTCCTCTTCCTGTACCTCTGGTGGCAGAATTCCAATTTGCTCTACTTTGCCCCTTAATATCAGAGTGTAGTTTGATGTTTAAGAGGTGGAGCCATCACCACACCCGCAGCCCTCACTTTAGTTAATTATTACTTACCTGAAAGCCAACCTACTTAGCTTTCAGGATAAATGCTTATAGTAGTAGTAAATTTTATTGTGAAACCATCGGCCTTAGCAAAAAACATACAATCAAAATAACACATATAACAAAACACACATACAAAGCAAATAACACCAGAATAGCACAAATATTAAAATCAAACGTCCAAAGGTACATCAAGCATACCAGCATTAACTCTAAAAACCCACCAGCCTAGCTCTTCGCAGAGTTCACCCACAGCAAAGGTTTGACCTCTAAATAAAAACACGACTTGAGATAGACACCCCCCCAACCTGTCTCTTCACTGAGCTCACCCAAGGCAAGGTTTGGCCCCCAATAAAAAGCAAAAAATAACAACAACAACAATGGCCTAGCTCTTCCCAGAGCTCACATAAATGCTTATATAAATACTGAGGTTTCTAAATCCTGTGATTGCAACTTTCATTCTGCTTATGTTCCTCAAGATATATGCTGAAAGGAGGGAAGAGAAAGAAGGTCTGAAATGTAAAGCCTAAATTTATAATTCTAATGATTAAAAAGGACTCAACAAGTTAATAAAAGCATATTTTATATTATCTATATCTATATCTATATCTATATCTATATCTATATCTATATCTATATCTATCAGAGAATGGATTTCTATTCTTACGAAAACAAGCAATATTCTTGCATGTTCTCACAAGGGATCTTGAGAATCTCATGAGATTCTTGAGAAACTTAAAAAACACTCTGCACATGTGAAAAATGGTCACCAGGGTTCGCACGTGCAAAGAATGACTGTTGCGGGCATTTTGTGCCTGCGCAGAACTGTATTTTAGCCATGTGAGAATCTTACAAGAACAGGTTGAGAATCTGGGGAGACTAGGGGGTGAGAGGTCAACAACTCCCTCCATTCCCTATATCCTTTAATTAGGGTTGGGTAAAATGGGACAGCTGAGTACTGCAAGGGTGTATATTGGGGAAAAGAAGGTTGATAGATGCAGGATGTGTACACAAAACAAGAATGGGAGTATTTGAGCAGTAGAAGAACTGCTTTCCTTGGGAGGAGGAAGCCAGGTGTTGAGGTGCCTTTATGCAGGACAATGCAGAAAAATAGGTGATGTACAACATGTATCAGTGACATTGGGGACCAGACAAAGATAGGGGGAAGTGTCTGGATCGGGAAAGGGTAGAGAAGTGTTTGGAAGAATTTATATTTACAGAGAACTGCAGCCTCCCAACCAGTAACCCACTAGAATACACTCCCCTCACAGAGATCCCAAGATGAGCTGTATATCTGATGGGGAACAGGAATAATGGTGTGATGAAATAGCATAAAAACAAACAGGAGGGGAGGTGAAATAACCAGGAGAGAAGAAACAGGGAGAAGTGGAGCAACAGGGAGGAAGCTATGGGAACTAGGTGGAATTATAGGAGTAATTCACATAGTATGCTCTCAGTCTTCTGAATCACTTATTTTACTCTAAACCTTTGCATTCTACCTACTTGACATGGTGTTTCTTCTGACATTCCACCCAGGTCCTTGCATGTTCCTTTCTTACATTCCACCCATCTCACTCACTCTCCCTGGTGCCTTCCTCATTATTCCACACCCTCTTGCTCTCCCCCTCACTCCCAAAGATACATTTCCATTGTATTCTTTTACAGACACTTAATGTAATGTGCAAATGACATTACAACAGAAGAGGCTTGGGATAAAAGACCAAGGCAAAGTGTGTGTGCATAGAGCTTAAGGCCCTTTTCACATGAGATGCCCCCACCGATCTTCATGGAGTTTTACTGCATGGAGATGGGTGGAGGCACCCATGTAAATGCCATGTGTGTGTGTGGGTGGGGGGTTTGCCTGTGTGCTCCCGCACTGCACCCACCTCCAACCATTACCTACCCACAAACCAATGGGCTCCAATGCCCAATGCTCCATGGGTGGAATTGGTGGACAGCAGCCACACACCCATCTCACCATCTACCATGGTCCATTTAAAAAGGGCCTAAGTTGTAAGCAAGTACAATATGTGAGATCGTATAATGTCTTTACTACTTACATGGCACGGACGTTAAGGCAGGAGCATTAAGTTACAATTTCCATGCTTGTAGAGTCTGACTGAATTTATAAGAGCCTTAACGCTAGGGATGGGTGAACGCAGTTCGGTGTTTGGCCTGAACTTGACCTGTTCGGTTTTTTGTTCTTGTTCTTTATTCCGAACATGAACATACCGAACAGAACCAAACACCAAACGGGGAACTGGTGAACATACCGATCCGAACTGAACAGCGAAACGGCCAAACATTTCGGTCAGTTCGGATCGTGTTCGGGTGGCAAAAAAAGGTTCACTGTAAGGTCAAACATGACAGGGAGGGGTAGCACTAGTCACTGAGGAGCAGACTTCCAGGCACCAGGGGCGGAGAGGCTTGCAAGAAATGAAACTATCTGCCTCCCCCCTTCCCAACACCTTCTGAGCTAGTCACTGTTCCTGAACAGCAGGCATTGAGTAGGATTATTTAAGTTTCATTTCAGCTTTGTACTGAAATGAAACTTAAACCTTAAACTGAAACCTTGTGTTGTTTGTGATTCCCCCCCATCCCATATATTAATCAACACAAGGTTTCAGTTTAAGGTTTAAGTTTCATTTCACTACAAAACTGAAATGAAACTTAAAGCAATATAGATATATATAGAGAGAGAGCGAGACAGAGGGGGGATAGGGGACAGTAGACAGTTGTAGGAGTTAGCTTAGTGATAGAGATAGTGTTAGTGATTTAGTTTTCATGTTTGTAGGAGTAGGCCTGTATACTTATTAGATAATCCATTTAGTTCATAGCATTTAGAATAGTTAACCGAATGCAGCCGAACCGAACAGCCGAACCCGAACGGATGAACCAAACGCAACCGAACCAAATGGCCAAACTGGAACCGCGATCTGTTCGCCCATCCCTACTTAATGCCTCACTTAAACCATGGGTTTTTTGTTATGGAATTTCCTAGCTTTTCTTGAATTCAATGCTGGTGCATTAGAATGTTGAGGAGTGTAACCATTACGCAACTTCCCCAAAAAACCTCCAAAATGGCCCCTGGCCACAAATCTTCCTCAAGTTTTGGGTTCTCTGTGAGTGAAGTGCTAGTGGGTTAGATGGGAGATGGCTGCAATAAAAGAGTTATTTATTTTTTAAGTGTCATCCTCTCCTTCCCTAGTTTAAAGATCTCCCAAACAACTCCCCCAACCTTAATGTATACTTTTGTCCCTTAAATATCTCAGGGGCTTTTGAAGCTCATCTCATGATTATTAAATTTTTTTGCCTCAAAATTGGTGATTTGGGGAAGCATCTGGGCTCCTGGTCAGATGAGAAGGGGATGCACATCAATACTTTTCTAACTCAGACTCCCCATTCTACTTTCCAATTTAGAGCAGGAGGGAGTGACTAATTTTATTTTTTTGAAAGTCTTGTGACTTTTTAATCATGAGAGAATGAGATTTTTAAGGGGGAAAGTATTAATTAAAATTGGGGGTGTTTAGAAGATTCGAGGGACTTCTATTAATTGTTTAAGCTAGGGAAGGACATTTGTCCCCAAAGATGTCATGATTTTAAAGCTCTTCTCATATTGTGATTTTTAAGTCTTGACACTTGAGATTTTGGAAAACTTCTAGACCCCAGGTCAGGTGAGGAGGAGAGGTGCATGAGCAGGTGGAAGGGACTACTTTTATTATTTTCAAAAGGCTTGTGACATTAAAATCATGAGATTAGCTTCAAAATCATGATATTGTTAAGGGGGAAAGTATTAGTTAAGTTTGGGGACGGTGTTTATGAGATTTGAGGGTCTTGTATTTATTGTTTAAGTTAGGGAAGGACATTTGTCCCCCCAAAATCTCATGATTTAAAACCTCACCTTCTGATTTTTAAAAGTCTTCACACTTGTAGTTTTGGAAAACTTCAATCAGCCCCCTCTTCCTTGGCCTCTCCGCCCCCTCCCCTTTACTCCCCCCCGCATCCTTTTTTGTCCTTCCCTTCCTCTTTTCATTTGTCCCTTCCTTTTTTCCTCTTCTCCCCTTCCCCCTGGGTCCTGTACCCCTGCTTTCATCTCATTCCCACTGAGTAAAGGGCTCAGGTGCGGGGCTGGGAGACAATCTCTTGTCCCTGCCAGCACAGTGTACAATACAGCAGGGCTGTGTGCTTCCCAAAGGGGGTACCCTGGCCGAGGGGCCACTGTGGCACCACCCACTGGCCCCTCCCCCAGGGTGCCCCCTTTGGAAAGCACCCAGTCTACCCCTGCTGTGCAGAGCACTGTGCTGAAGGGGCAAATAAATGCTCTCCCCTGATGTCATTGCAGGTGAGACATTTCAAATTAGTTCACTTTTAGGTTGCAAGAATGATGGTCCATTAAATGTTTTTTTTAAATAAGGGAAGTCCCATTTTCATTATTTTTTATTGAAAATGGTGGCTGTGAAGCCTCCTTTCCAAACTTTACCAGAAAAGACTGGAGTGACAGGGATGTAACTTCCACCCACTGCTGACATCAGTACCATCTGTATATTAAGCAGATCCAAAATCCATTGCCACTCATTCCCTCTTTTTCCATTGTTATGTTGCTGTAAAAGTGACTCCGGTATGTGGGTTAAGAGTGTGGGAAGAGTAACACACACACAGCCAGACACACACATACATTAGGGACAAAAATGAAAATTACACCACTGCAGTTTCCTAGACTGGAGGCAGTTATATTGACATAAATATTAGTAGGAAGACTCCCCCTTAGAAAGAAAAGTCCATCTGTCTATTTTTCATGTTTGTTTCTTGATTTATTTCATTTCATTTCATTTCAATTTTGTACCCCGCAGACTACACCACAGGTGTCTCGTAGCGGCTTACATTCACAAATGAAACACTATATAAATACAAATACATATTATCAAAGTACATAATCTAAACATATATCAAACATCAACCCATTAGCAGTCCACTTGAAGGCAAATATACAAACCCAACCCCCCTCCCACCCCAAACCCCAGTCCCCACCCCAACCGATTCCCTGCTCTCACCAGGAAGCCCCAACCCTCATACTGCACCCACCTCACACCTGAGGCTGCCCTCGGGACCTCCCCCCTCCCTATCCCAGTCCCACCTATTTCATCCCACAAAACACATCTTCAAGAGGCTCTGCTACAAATGTACGGGCCTACAGCCCTGCGAACAATAAACTGGCCCGATGAAGCCAGCTTCCAAGGAGTAGGGATCCACTCCCTCCCCCATGGGAGTGTTATTTATGACCAAAATAAAACTGCTGATTTAGGTAGAACTATTTACACATTCTACTCTGCTCATCGTCTATCCTAGCCCCTCTTAGTCACCTGTTCTTCATGCTAAAGAGCCCCAATTTCTCAAGCCTCTCCTCATACAGAAGCCACTCCATACCCTGGATCATTTCTTTTGCCCTTCTGTGTACCTTTACCACTTTTACAACATCTTTTTTGAGGTGGGATATCTCAATCCTCTTTTGAACCAGTTATGCTATTGGTGCTCTCACCATCCTATGGCAAGGAGTTCTGCAGGTTAATTGTGTGATGGGAAGGGGGGATATTTTATTTGCTTTCAATCTGCTGACAGTCAATTCCATAGGTTGTCCCTCAGTTCTAATATTATGACAAGTAATAAATAACAGCTTCATGTTTACTTGCTCTATGCTATTCCTGATTTTGCGAGCAAGATCTGTATTTTGAACACAACAGCATTTCTCCAGGAATAATATGGAAATAGATACACACTGGAATAATTATTTAGAGCATAAACAGCACCAGCATGTAGTAGGAGCGGAAGTTCCATTCATGTGAATGGAATTTCTTCTTATGCATAATCCTAGCACCAGTGCGACCCACTCCAATGGGATAAACATCTAGCAAAGTCCTTCTTCTTGGTGGCTGGAGAAGGAGTCTGCTGAGTCCCCAAGGGGCATTGCAAAGTTGGATAATCACCTCACAGGGAGGTGTTTAGGTTCATTTAAGCTTGTCTCTGGCCAAGGTGGGGGGAAATGCCTATGGCAACCACTTACAGCCAGATCCTGATGTTGGATTATAAGAATTGCAGCAAGGTGCTTGGAGAGAAGAGATTTAATCTAGCAACTCCCAGAAAAACTCTCCCCAACCACAGGGTGAGCTGGGTTTCCAAAAGCAAGACTGTGGTCTGACTGCTTTCTCGCAGTTCCTGCTACTCCGACTACTCTGATCTAAGGGAGGAGGAGGCGGCAGATCAGGGTACCCTGTCCCTGGCCTCACAGTGCTGGACATCCCCCACTACCAGCCATGGCCAGTGACCTCCTGGAGGGAGCACTGTGGAGACCCAGGGGGATGATCTAGGGGGCTGTAGTAGCTCAGGTGCACGAGGAGATGAGCTGTCCTGGCTCTGGGAATCAGCCTGGAGCAATGGGCAGGGAGCAAAGAGCCTGGATCAGTAGCACACTTTGCTGGAGGGAAAACAACATCCTCTCTGGTCTCAGATACTAACAACTATTGATTGTCTTAGCCCTTGGAGAGGAGAGAACACTGTGGTGTGACCCCCTTATACACCACAACCAAGCTGTCTCAGACACTCCAGAGTCACTGGACAGGATGGGCCTAGTCTTGCTGGCAGGGGTAGCCACAAAATACATTGTGGGCATTGAGCAGCATAGGAGATGTAGATGGATTGGCTTCATGATTGATTTGAGTGCAATGTTCCCTGACAGACAGTTCCTTCCCCTGTAGTGGGCAGGTATTAACTCAGCACCTTGATTTCCTAATGCATTCATCTGGGACAGCCTTCTGGATGGATCCTAATCACTGAAGGCAGGAGAAGTGTGTTTCTGGCAGCAGTTCAGGGCCATCTAAATATAAATGTATCCATCTTCCAATGCACCCCCTCCCCAGCTACCTGCAAATAAATACACAAACCAAAACCCCACACTGCTGTTGAGCCTGGATTCTGGGCACCAAGTGTCCTTTGATCTCTCAGGTGACATTTTGATGTGGATATGAGGAACATCATATTTCCCTCCATGCCTGGGACAACACAAAGTATTTGGAGAAGTCACTGTGCATCGGTACAGTCATCACCAGGATTGATCGGTGCCTCCTCCCTGCTTAGCTGCTCTGGCATGCTAAAGCTTCCAAGCTTGGCCCCTTGGCCCTCTCCACAGCAAACATGGAGCCGGTTCAACTGGTACAAAGAAGGCAGGATACATCCCTGCTTTGGGAACATGCAGAGCATGATGTCCATCTACGTGTGCTCTACAGCAAAACACTCATAGTGGGGTAAATGGGGTAGGCTGTTTAGACATAACAGTAAATACATTACAGAGATCAAGGATGACTGTCATTCTGTATGCCTTTCTGTAGGCCTCCCTTTTTCAGTCCTACACAGCAAGTAGTTTGGGCAGCTTCACATTCATTGACCTTATTACAAAATGAGCTTTGTGCATTACCAGTTAGGGTGGGGAGGAACAACCAGTTTGGCTCCGAATTTCTGTCTCAAGGAAAATACTATCTACAGAACTACTGGTGAGATAAATGCAGCCAAATCCTGATGCTGGATTGTAAGATTTGCAGGGTGCGTGGAGAGAAGAGATGTAAGCTAGCAACTCTCAGGAAAATTCTCCCCAAATGCAAGGTGAGCTGGGTTTCCAACAGCATGACTGCGCTCTGACTGCTTTCCCACCTGGTGCTCCAACTGTTCTGTTCTCAGGAAGGAGGAGGAGGTGAATCAGGGTGCCCTGAGCCCGGCCTCATAGTGCTGGACACCCCAACCCCCACCAGTCATGGCTGATGACCTTCTGGAGTGGGGACTATGGGGACACAGGAGGATGATCTAGGGAGCTGTAGAAACTCAGGTACATGAAGAGATGAGCTGTGTCATCTCTGTAATTTCTGAAGGACACAAATATCTCTGAGCAAGCTCTGAAGGCTCTTGCAAGAGATGTTCTTGGAATTTTCAAGCCATTTCTGAAAACGACTACCTAGATTTTGTAAACATGGCATGCACCCTTAGGGCCGGATCCCTCAACCCCCTAATCTGAACCTCTAGCCCCACATCCCCAATCCCTACATCCCACATAGCCTAAACCCCCAGACACCCCCATACATACCCTTCATTCCCAACCCGACATCCATCAACCCCCTAACCTGCACCTCACCCCCAACAAATAAATAATAAACTGCCATATCCTACACCCCCATAAGGCCAGATTCCCCTGGAGGTGCGGGGGTAGATTGAGGTCTGATGGGGGAGGGGAGAAGTTGAGGGGATAGATTGAGATCCAGTGGGGTGGGGGAGAAGGTGTAGGGGTTATATTGAGGTCAGTTGTCTTCTCCTCCCTACCACTACCACCAGACCTCCTATGCTGGAGGAACCTGTGCATCAGGATGAGCTTCTATCTACAGACCATGCTCCCCCCTCCCCCAGGCAAGTCCCTAGCCTAGCTCCCCTGTATGCATCACAAGGTATATCAAAGTAAGATCTCCGTCTCCTCCCCCCACCCCTGAGCATTGTGCATAGCAGTGCCAATCTGGAGGCATTCCAAAAGGGGAGGTACCCTGGTGGAGGAGATAGTGCAGGACCACCCACTGCCCCCTCTAGAAGGGTACCCTCTTTGGGAAGCCCCCAGGCCAGCCCCACAGTGCACATTGCTGTCTTTGGGCAGAAGACCGAGATCTCCTGCCCCAGCCATGCTGTGCACATCATAAGAGAACTGGGCTGGGGGTTTAGGCAAAAGGGGGAGGGGGGAAGTAGCCTGGCCAAGGGGTTAGTGAGGAACCATCCACTGACCTCTCTAGCAGGGTATCCCCTTTGATAAGCCATCTGTCTGTCTGTCTCTCTCTCTCTCTAAACAAAAAGCCAACAATTTGCCCACATCAAGCTAGTGGTAAAGTATCACTTAATCAGATAAGCAATTTCAAAAAATAAGCAGACCAGAACAAAGTTTAAAAGCTAACATTGACAGAGCACTAATCAAAGTTATCAGGAAACATTAACTTACCATCAAAATCAAAATTCTGACTTCCCATATTAATATCGTTGGACTTCACCAAGGCCACAATGCTAGTGTTACATAGAATAGAAATCTGGAACACTGATTAAAAAGATGTCCTCTTACATCCTAACTATAGATTGGTAGCAGTGAGGGGAAATTAGACATGTAGCTAAGGCTATGTTCATATGAAACACCCTGTTTCTCCCTAGATTAGTCACCCACACATCCAACAACCACATGCAAAGCCATGTAGAAGATGTAAAAGATTCCAAGCACCACATATTTACATCATATCCCATGATGCACATCTTAGGAAGTCACATCTGGCAGAAAACCATAGAAAGCACATTGGGAGCCAGTGCAACTTGGCCAGCACCTGCTAAGGACACCAGGATGCTTCTGGATGCAGGAGGACTGCTTACTAGGGATGGGACTCCAGGGGCAATTTTGGTTTCAGATTTTTTTTCTACCATTGAAATCAATAGGAACAAACTAAAATGTAAAAAAAAGAAAAACCTGAAGTTTTGGATTAATCCAAAATGCATTTTCAGGCAACATTAGTTCTATACAAAACCAAAATCCCCATCCATATTGCTTACCAAAATCCAGCATCCACAAAAATGGAAGAAAAGTATTAGTAACTCCTGTGGTAGTTTTACCACATAGTGCCTCACAGGACTCTGGTTGTAATAACAGGCATTATCACACACTTCAACAAACACGTGGGGGCTGGGGAATTAGTCTGGGAATACATAGGATAGATATAGGGGGTAGCATTTCATGTGGACAAGCTCTGAGCAGAGAATTGGTTTTATATACCCTTATACCTGCCCCTAGACTCAACACTGAATAGGCTTGTCATTGCAACAAGCAGTTTTACAGTTGAGCACAATTTCCAGAAGCCGAAATGAATCCTTCCTAGTTCACTGACAGAGAGAAAGGTTGCCATGTGTAATGAGAAATGCAATTTTCTAAAGAGCAAATGCTATTCTCTGCTGTGGCATTTTCTCCCTGGAGGACTACATTTCCTATGAAGCTATGTACATCTCCTAAAATGCTTAGCATGACAATCCAAGTCTCCAGATTGAGAACTTTCCCTGGTCAAGGTAATTTCTGTTCCATGAAAAATTCCAACTCATCACATTTTCCTCTTGTCTGAAGAGGACAATCCATCCCAGAACTATTGGAATTTCCTCTGGGAGGGAATTCCATTATCTAGCCACTCCAGATTAAAACAAACACTTGTATCAGTGGGTCAGACTCAGTGAAACAGCCATTATTTTTTACTTCCCTGAGGGTCAGAAAAATACTGTCTCATAAAGAACTGCCTGAGGAGGATTGGAGATGCATGTGTTAAGGAATACGACAAGTACCAATGGCAATAATCAGGGGCATAGTGGTCATATGTGCAAGTGAACCAGGGTCCAGGAGCTTGGGGGCTCACATACACCACCTGGTAACAATTCACAGGAAAAATCATCAGTTTCTTCTAAGGTTGATATAAGAACTTGATTAGAATCCACAAGACAGTATTCTCATGTAAACAGCTTTTTCTCATGAAAATGTTTTGGAGATAAGTAGTTCCTGATTCACTTTAACTTCCCTTATGCTCCCATAAGTCACGGTTGACAGTGAAAATAAAGAGAAGGTACTTACCTCTACAAACAAACGGAATAAAAGTGGGGGGAGGGGGAAGGTTCTTACCTTAAAATAACTGATGTGTACTAAATAGGGAAACCCTCATTCTGCTGCTGTTCAATTATTATTAATTAATCCTTGGCATTTCTTAATTCTCTCCTCCTTCCTTTTCCATTTGTGTCAGGGGAAAAAAATATCTGACCCAAATGTCTGGTTATTTCAGTCCCCTGATGGCAATTTCCTTTTAGCTGTCATTCAGGGGGGATATGGGGAGGGGAAGAGCTATTTAACCATGGGTTTTCCTGGGTGAAATAGCCAGATTAACTTCTCCAAAGTAACTACTCTTAGAAAGAGCCCAAAATTTATTCTGACTCTCTTCTACCAGTGGCATCCTGGTTAGTTAACCAACACATACAACTTGGGAGAAAAGCTCCTTAAAAGTAACAGAGAATGTGGAAAACTATTTATATCTATCTCCCAATCCTGCTTTGATATTTTCTCTACCCTGTGAATCCCTGCCATTGTGGAGTGTGTGTCTGTGTGTAAGACCAAAAGCAATAGGGGGAGTACATGAACGTATGTATTTCAATTATTGCCTTCCCCACACCTCTCTCATACTTGAGTATTTTTTTCTGGTGTTTGGTAAAACCAGGAATTGAACATTTGAATACCACAATTAAAGGGTTAAGTGAGTCATACAGCTTAGCAACAGCTTAGCTGTAATAACTGAGGGCGGGGGGGGGAAACAGTGGCTCTCAATTAAAACAATCATGAGTTTGCTTTGTGTGTAATCCTCTTCCATTGAACTCAATGAGGGCCCAGTCATTGACTTTAATAGATGTTGAATTGCACAGTCTTTGTTTCTCCTTTTCCTCCAAGGAAACAGGACCACTGAAGGGAACAGAAGAAAGAATTCTGTCTTTCTCTCTGGCTTGATAGATATAGAGAGAGACTTAATCTGTCAGCTGCTTCTCTGACAATGTACTGGTATTAGGCACCCATCTAGTACAGCTGGGACTAATTTAAGGAGTCACAGGTGAAGTGATAATCAGTCAACAGGAACAGAGGCAGTATGGGTATTCAGCTGTATTAATAGAAGCTTTGGGTTTATTTTAGAGCTCCCAAAAGGTAGGATGATGGAGCTTAAGCTACAGCAGAAACTTCAACAGCTGAAGGTCAGAGGCTGCATGTGGAAAGAAGTTTGGGAAACTACACTCAGTGCTTTATATATATACATATATACAGAGAGAGAGAGAAAAAAAAATCTGCCTTACTGAGTCCGACTAATGGTCTGTCTGTCTTAGCCTAATATTGTCACAACCTGACATAGCAGCAGGGTTTCCAGCAGAGGCCTATCAGCCAGGTGTGCTACCTGAGACCCTCCAGGCTCCCCAGCAGAGGGCTTACCCAGGTGTGTTATGGGAAATCATAAATTAGAGATGCCAGGGATTGAACTTGGACCTTATATATACAAAGCATGTGCCCTGCCACCTGAGCTCCTGCCTACCCTGTGGGTGAGTGGCTTCACTGTGGTAAGCAGTTCTGTTTTGCTCGTTCTGCTTCTACTCCTACATTGTCTTGCAAATCTATCCCCTTCCCATAAAAACAACAATCTTCCAGTCATTTACTTCAAACTAGCCCTATTAAATACTAGTCAGTGGGGTTTTTCTGAGTAGGCAGTTTGAGGTGTGCTGTCTTAGTAAAGTAAGAGAGAGGTCTCTTGGCCCAAACTGAAAAAAACCACCCAGTGAAATATAAAGGATGTGATGCTAATTTTAGGCATCATTTTGTTTCCTCCCTTCTCTATGTCCCAGTTATCCCTGTGATTTGATACATACACTTGTGAAGAGCGAGGATTTAAACCATATGTTTCCACACACATTCTGTGTAGAATGAGGAAGAAACAGTCGATCACAATATTGATAGCACGTTTGTGGTTTAGCTACTTGTTTGATGACATATACAAAGTAAATATCAAGCTAAAAAACAGTTTGATAAAGCAACCTAGAGCAGTATCCTAGAGATAGAATAGCCTAGAGCAGGAATTGTGACCATTCCTGAAAGCAGGTTGGCTTTGACAGCCATTCAAAGCCACAGACATCTGAACAGGTCCCACCAGATGTGGTAGATGTGAGCAGGTAATGTATCATCCAACCTTTTAAGGGCCTTCAGTGCTTTAAAAAATCTCTCTGTAGTCCTCCTTTTGGTATCCCTGCCACCACCAAATTGCATATCCACTGAGGTAGGATTGCCACAAATTCATGTTGCAGGGCCTGCATAGCTGCCAATGCTGGCCCTGCAACATGTTTTTTTCATAAGTCACCTGGAAAAATATACATAGGTGACAACCCTACCTTGAGTAGTCTGGATGAGGAGGTTTCTACTGTGGGATATATATATATATATATATATATAAAATATAATATATATATATTATATATATATATATATATATATGAAGCATATATATATAATGCTTCATTTTAGTTATTGTCAGGAAATGGTTTTCCTTTATTTCATCGGGTCTCTGATGGTAAAAAAAATAATTATATATTTATAACTGCATTTATATATTTATTTAATTTTTTTAATCTTGCCCATCCCAAGGGCTCGGGGACGGTTATAGTACAGAAAATATATTTAGAAATACACTAATAAAATCAAGCAAGATCCTATATCCCCAAACCCTATCCCTGCATGGAAAATTTCTGACTAAATAAAGAAGACTTACATTGCTTCCCAAAGCTGAGCAGGCTAAGGCTTAGATGAACATCTAGGGTAAGAGAGCTCCATAATTGTATGGCAGTCACCGGGAATGCCTTGGTGCTCAAACAGTTCCGTTAAATTCACTGGGACTCTGTATTAGAATTCAGTAGGACTGGGATCATGGTCAGGAAACTGCTTCTCACCCTGGTTGTGGAAACCCTTCTTCTCACACTGTAGTCACATCGGTCCCATATTAACCATGGGATCAGAATATCCCCTATAAGGGAGAGGTGTGCACCAGGGACCCATGTCATTTTTTGTTTTCATTTCTCATTTTTGTTGTTTAAATCTTTCCTTTCCGTTTTCATAAATATCAACATTTTGTTTTCATTCTTGCTTTTGTTTTTGATTTCCATTGGTTTAAATGGAAAACACATTTTTGGCTGTAACTTCTTTGTTCATTATATTTGGATGAAACTTGGAAGGATTTTACCTCTAATAGAAGGCATTTAGTGTGCTGAAGTTTAGAAAGACTGGCTAAAGGAATCAATTTTTATAAGCAGTTGAATAGTGTTATTTTGCAAAACTCTGCATATACATTCCTGGCTGTAACGTCTTTTTCTCCCACCTAATGTGGATGAAACTTGGCTTGTTTATACCCATCCACATGTTTACTACCTATGCCAACTTTCAGAAGAATTAAATAAATGGTCCTGGTGGTATAAGTAATTAAAATTTAAATGTATGTCTGATGTTAACATCTTTTTATTCAAACAAGTGTACATGCAATTTGGAAGGGCTATATCTCACACCTTCAGGATCATCTCTGCCAAATATCAGAAAGCTATGATAAAGTTCCCCAATTTCATAAGCCTACACAGCATATGCAGACAAGGAGCCTATGCCAGGGATGCTTGTATGTGTCACTTTTGTATAAGATCTGTTTGTGATGCCAATTGGCCAGCAGACATGTCAACCAGATATCCTCATTCTGTGCTGTGACCATCCCAACTTCTCTCCCCTACTTGTTACTGGGAACTCAGAAGCATCTGTTTAGGAAAGAGCCAATAAAAATTCTCTTATGTCCTCTGTCACAGTGCTGCAGAATGTGATCGTGATGATAATTGGCCAGCCTGGATGTGTAAACCATACCTCCTTATTTCTGGGATACTATCCCCCAAGTCCCAGTTATTCCCCTTCTATGCCCATCTTAGGGCCACCCTCGAAGCAACCACTGATTGGTCCTGTAAAGCTGGAAGCATGCAGTAATTGGCCAGTGGATGTGTAGGGGTGTTTTTAGATGTGGTGGGGTGGCTTCGCCCCGTCACGGAAACAACACTGAAATTCCCCTCCGGGATCACGCTGGCACGGCCAACGGACATGCTGGCTGATCCCAGCGGGAAATCAGGGAGAAGGTGGGGCTGCACGGTGCAACATTCGGTTGCACAGCCCTGCCCCCCCATGCTCCCCCACCACCCACCCTCTGGGGAGAGGGGAGGGCACCGTGGCCAATGCAGCCATGGTGGCCACCCGATTTGACCATGGCCCAGAATCCCGCCGGGGATTCCGGGCCGTGACCGGCCAGACGTTACTTATTGTTGGTTCCTGTCAGGGATCTCTTTGATCACGCTTCCGTGGATTGTCCGGCGGGGAGCCCCAGAAGCCTGTTGAAATTGACCCCATGTGGGAATTGACCATGGTGAACATCTGGCGGCCACCTAACAGACGTTCAGGGCGCTTTGACCCCATGTGGGTATTGACGGGGGTTCACTGTGATCTCGTAATGTCTGAAAATACCCAATGTCAGTCTGTTTGGTTGATACCCATCCTCCCACCTACAGCTTCCCTCCCCTTGCCATGCCAGGTGCCTGCCTCTGACTGGGGGTATTTTCAGATGTTACAAGATCACGCTCAACCACAGTGAACCATGCTCAATCCCACGGCAGGGCCAAAGCACCCTGAACGTCTGTTCGGCACCTGCCTGATGTTCACCACGCTCAATATTCACATGGGGTCAATTTCAACCACGCTTCCCGGGTTCCTCGCACCAATTCCCGTGGACGCGTGGTCAATGAGATCCCCACCGGGGATCAACTAAACGTAACATCTGAATGGCAAACACCACCCGGGATCAAAGGAAATTATCCCCAGCCATGGGCAAAGCACGCAATGGCGCAGCCAGGCAACCGGCATCAACACAGCCACCGGAGGGAAATTTAAAGGGCAAACCGCAGCAGGAAAACATGGTGGGATGGAGTGAGGAGGGAGGAGGAGAGAGCGAGGAGGAGGAGGCAGAGGAGGCAGGGGCAGTGGTGGTGGAGGAGGAGGAAGCACAGGCAGAGGTAGGGGAGCTGGGGGTCACGCTGACCACGGAGGTGGTAGGGAGAGAACACCCACAGCAGCTGGTACAGGATGCCCTGGGGACATCTGCTGGGCCGGTGGAGGAGGAGGCACCCCGTAAACGGGTAAGGGGGAGCAAGGGCTGGGGAACAGGGGGCAAAGGGGTGACAAGAGGGGCAAGGGGCATGCCCAGCCACCCGCCAGGAGGGGGAAAGGGGGCACCCCGTGATAGGGGCCCAACCTTGACCCAACCCTAATCCCCATGCCCCCTGCCTCCCGCAGACACAGAAAACAGCCCGGGTGGGCGACCCCCCATAGCACACCGGACCAGTCCAGCCGGAGGAGCAGCAGGAGGGGGTGGTGGAGGAGGAGGAGGAGTGAGACAACCCAGCGTGGAATAGAGGGAGGAAGGCCTACCACAGAGGGGGCCAGTGGGGGCTCCAAGAGACCCGGGACTTTATACGGTTATGGGGGACCCTGGAATACCAGCTGGAGCTCGCGCTCAACCAGAGGAATGAGCAGGTCTACAGGGACATAGTGTGGGACATGGAGGCAGTGGGGCACCCCTGGACAGTGGCACAGTGCCGGTCAAAATCCAAAGAGCTGAGGAGGGGGTACAAGGCCATCCGGGACAACAATAGGAGGTCTGGGCACGGAGCCTGGACCGCCCCATACTACGATGCCCTGGACCACTTCCTCCACATGAAGGGGTCCATAGTCACCCCGTGACTCGTTGGGAACGCTGTGGTCCAGGGCAGGGAACGGGTCAAGGTTCCCCCTCCCTTCGCTGCCTCCGTGGTTGACTCCAGCTCCCGGGCCACGGACCCCCAGGAGGAAGGCCCTGGGACCTCCAGAACCTGCAGGCCCCCCCTGGACAGTAGCCCGGAGAGCCACCAGCCCCAGGCCAGGCATGGCAAGTCAGAGGCCAGCACCTTCAGCACACACAGCTGGGGGTCCATGGGGGAACGCTCCCACACCAAGGGCCCGGCCTCAGACGACTCTGTGACTGAGGCAGAGGGTAAGTAACCACCCCACAGGGGAGAGGGCTTGTGCCCATGGGGGCAATGTCCAGGGGGAGAACGGAAGGGCCAGGGCCAGCCACAGACCGAGGCTTGGGACCCCCTGCATGGCGGGAGGGAGCCCTACCCCAGGTTGCCCAACCACACCCCCAACACACACAACCCCCCCTCGCCCACAGGCCATGGACCACCGTGGGACGGCACCCAGGTGACCTCAGAGGCAGCCGCTGAGGAGCCCGCCCAGCAGGCAGAGGGAGCAGGTGAGGCAGGCCGTCCGGTACGGAGGGCCCGCCAGGTGTCTCGTATGGGCTAACCGGTCATGCCAAGGAGGGGGGAAGGGAAGGGGTCTGTGGGTGCAGAGGGCCCGGGCGACATGTCTGGGGGACTGCGGGGCCCCTGACCTATCCTGGCCCGGGGCCAGGGCCCCATGCCACGATATAGCACACCCTCCTCTACCCACAGGGCAACTCCAGCAGCCAGCATCCCCTGTGACTGTGGCTCCAGCCAAGTGCATGAGGCAGCACTGGGCACGAGTCTGTAGGCACAGGGAGTAGCAGGTGGAGGAGATCATCCGGACAGCGGCGGAACAGGGGGAGAGGATGATCGCGGCCATGTACCAGATGGAGGCAGCCATCGAGTGGTCCCTGGAGCGGGCAGAGGAGTGTGACAGGAGGCTCCAGGCCGAGGTGCACCTGGAGCGGAGGTGGGAGCGCCGGGAGCACAGCAGGCAGGTAGAGCTGCTCAGGGGGCTGAGGCAGGACATTGATTCCATGCTGCAGGTGCATTTGGACAAGATGGACAGGTCCCATGATATTGGGACCTCTTTGCTCCTGCATGCCAGCACCATGTGCACCTATGTCATGTCAGGCACCCCCCCGGGCACCCTGCCTGGCCAGGTTCCCATGCCTGGCCCCACGGTGCCCCAGCTCCCTGGCCTGCCCCCCCTGCTGCCCCCAAGCCCTCCGGGGCTGCGCATTCACCTCCAGGTGCCCCCTGGCCCCAGGAGGCTGAAGCCGCCACATGGGGGCCTGGGTCCCGGCTCCCCTCTCCCCACAACTGGTGCCCCCCCCGGCCAGACCAGGAGGCAGCCTGGGACACGTCTACCAGCTTGGACAGTGGGGGGGAGGTGAGCTCAATGAGCTCAATGGCCCAGACCGGGCATGCCTGGGGCTGTCCCAGGGGGCGGGGGGGAGGGTGGTGTAGGGTGGGGTTCTGTAGTGGTGACAGGGCACAACCGAGTCTGAGGGAATGGGTAACAATGTACACATGGGTGAAATAAAAGGTGGTGTTGGTACAGTGGCTCCTGGTCCTGTATGTGGGTGACAGGGGGGTGGGGCACCCGTGCCCGTGCAGGGACCAGCCATAGGAACCCACGGGGGTGGGCCGGAGAGGAGGGCCTGCACCCCTTGGGCCCCCGGGTGACATGCCTAGGCAGGGCAGGCCTGATGCACCCATGGTGGGCCCCACAGGCCCTTACAGCTCTGCAGGCCAGGAATGCCTGCAGACGGGCACCTCTATGCACCTCTGCTGTCAGTAGGTGCTGCTGCTCCGTGTGGTCTAGGACCCACATGGCTGCGAGCGCGATCTGCCTCCAGTAGGTGCCTGCCCTTTCCTGATCCATGGTGGTGGATGCCCCGGGGGGGTGTAGAACAGTTATGTAGCCCCTCGGTTGGGCGGGTGTGCCAGCACCCATTGGGGTGCAGGGGCCTTGGGGCAAGCACTCGGTCCCCCCCCTTCACAGCCGCGCGGCTCCGCACGCTCCTTGTGCAGCTGGATGCGAGCAGCCATCAACACACACACCCTGAATTTTTGATGCTCCGTGGCCTTGGAGGGCTGATTAGTTGGTATGTGAGAGCTATTGTGTTGTGCAGCTGTGCTGGGTCTGCACCCCATGCCTCGCTCTGTTGTGCTACAATGTTGTGCCCTGTGGCCACTTTCCCTGTCCTTGGGACCCCTGGGAGGCCCCTCAGCCCTGGAAAGGGTGTGAGGCCCCCTGAGCTTGGTGCTCATCTCCCCGGGTGGTTGGACCATGGCTGCGTGTCCATCCATGGGGCTCCCACTTCCCGGCCCCCATGGGGCCCCCCATACCTGGACATACACTAAGATCATGTCCCTATGCGACCTGTGGCATAGCCCTGCCGTGCAGCTGCTCCTGGGTAGGCCGGACAGCCGCTCATCCGCCTTCGCGAGCGTGAGCTCTGGACTCCGCTACCTTGGCTGTGAGGCGAGCGCTCGTGATTGCCGGCTGCATGCCGAGATCCTGGGGCTGGTCCGCTTCCTTGATGGGCACATCCCGGAGAACAGGTGTTCGCATGTGTCCTGGTCTGGGGCTGAGACCATGAGTGCGCTGTGGGTGTGCAGCCTGGGCGCCTATTCACTGTGCTTTGCTGAGGGGGGACCTGTCTTGGCCGTGTCCTACTTTGGCTGCGTTCACGGGGCGCGTGGGTACCAGCGCACCCATGTGGTGGTGTATCACCGGCTTCTGGGGCTGGGGCATCTTCATTGACCCCCTGCTGCTGTCTGCTGTGTAATGGAGCCTTCCGCGCGGACCTGATGGCCCTGGTGCAAGTCTGGTCCCATTCTGATGTCCAGTTGGGGCTCTCAGTGCATGACCCCTTTGAGGCTTACTACCTGATCGCCCACCACATGTCCGTGTTGGGGTACCGCCGGGGCATGATCCATTGGCCCCACCTGGTCCATAGGGCTGGGCACCCTGGGCCTGGGCCCCCAGCTGCCCCCAATGACTGCCTGTGAGCCCCTGTGTACCTCCCTGCACCCCTGTGTCCTGGCCCTTGTGGGCTTTCGGGCCTGCCTGGGGGGCCGGACCCCGGTGCCTGCCCCCTCCCTGATGTCTCTGCCGTGTTGCTGTGACACCTGCTTCCCAGAGTGCTGCTGCCCCGGCTGTGGAACCAGCCCACCTCTGGGCTGCACCCCTCCCCTCTGGTTGCTTGTGTGACCCCGGGGTTCCGGGGCCCCCAGACTGCCCCTCCCAACCTCCTACAAGGGGGGGCACCCATCCTTGGACCTGCTGTGGTGGACTGCCTCTCCTGCCTGCCATCCATTGGCCCCTCGCTGGGGTGCGGTGTCTGCATGTGCCTCCTGGACCCTTCCCAGATGACTCGCTGTACCTTGCGTGCTCCTGCTGTGCCTTGCTCCCGAGCTGCAGGGCCCCCCATTCTGGGACTGTGTGTTTTGCTGTGGGGGTGCCCGTGGGGACTGTTCTGCTGTGGGGTTTGTTGTACCTGTTGGTGGTGCCCTGCCTTGCCCCTGTGCCCATTCCTCCCCTCTTCCCAGTCCCGCGCCCCCACCCCCCCTGTGCCCGGTATGCCTTGTGTGGTGTCTGGGCGCCCGTGTCCCCTCCTTCCCTTCCTTTCCTTTCTTCCGTGCCTGTGTGTGCGGGGTGGTGCGTGGGTGTGTGTGGATGTGTGCTTGTGCTGTGCGTGCCCCCGTGCCCCCGTTTTGTGCATGTGTGGCTGTTGTGACTGGTACCTGGCTAGCTCTTCTCCCTCTCCCCTCTCCCTTCCCATTTCCCTTGATTGGGAATTCCCTTGTGTGCCTTTTGGCTTTGTTTACCCTCAGGCGGCCATGTCTGTGTCCAGCTCCTGCCCGGTTGATTCTGAGTGTTTTGACCACAGCTGGGAATCGGCGTCACGTCTATTGCGCTGCCCTGGTCCGTGATCTGGCGGCCCGATTCCCAGTCATGGTCCCGGTCCCGTCACGTCTGTTCGGGGCTTTTATTCACCCCGAGGGGTGGTTGTTTGGTTCACCCCCACCGGGAATCCACTGTGGTGAACCGCCCGCTCGTAACGTCTGAAATCACCCTGGCATTGCAGGTGCTGCTATTTATCTGAATAATGGTCTTCAAAGAGACAACTTCAATTGCTTATAAAATTGGGGCACCTTATCAAATTGTCCTATAGTTTGGCAGAGGTGACAAGAAAGTCTGGGATATACATTTTTGCCAAATTTCTTGTAAACAGGATAGAATATAAAAATGTTAAGCCAGAAATGCATTTTCAATGTAATGGTTTATAACATCTGGAACCTTTATCTAAGAGTTCTGAAATTTGGCAGGATTGGTAAACTTGTGAAGCGACATAATATTACTAGATTTCATGCAAATTAAATGTAAGATGAAGAAGTTGTAGCTAGGAATGTGTATGGAGCTTTTCGTAAAATCACAACTTTCAATTGCTTCTAAAATCGGTTTCCTTTATCCAATCTGTTCAATTTGGAATACACAGTGCCATACATTGGGGTACAATCCCTCCAGTAGAATTAAATAAAATAGTTATAGCAAGAAATACGTTTTTTAGGTTTTTCCCATTATTTAAAAAACAAAAATTTGTTTTTGTTTTTGTTTTCATTATTATTTTTATTTTTTGTTAAAATAATGAAAAAGAAAATCAAAATTTTTGTTTTCGTTATCATAATAATGAATGTGAATTTCACATGTCTGTTATAAGGATATGGGCCAGTAAGTATTTTAATATTTGGAATATCTCATGAATCTTAATTCGGGGATGTTTAACAGTATTCATTGTATAAAGAGGTCTAGGCATCCAAGGAATTTTGCAACAGCTCTCTGTAGTTTCCCCCAAAGCCATTCTCCTGCCTTTAAGTTCCCTACCTGGATAATTTGAATCACAGACTTCAACATGTGGAAGACTTAATGGTCTGGGTGTAATGGTCATGAGTAGCTTTTGTCCCCAAATTTGTAGGTATCCAGATCTGTTGTTTTAGCTTAGGAAATTCTTTATTAAAACACTGGCATTTGATAGTCAGAAGCACCTAAAGGTATCTTTTCATATATGGAAATATATATTCATATCTTGATGAAAAATTGCAAGAAACTTTTAGCTCAATAAATTATACACAAGGACAAATTTAAAAGAGTTGTCCTTGACTGCCTCATATCTACCGGACAAAAAAAAAAAAAGCTTTGGTGATTTATGATAAGAGGAATAATGACTTTATTAAAAGGCTTGTTCAAGCTCATTTTTCAAAATATATAGTACATGTGATCACTTTCATTTATTACTGATTTTTTTATGCTTCGCTTGTCCCAGGCAGTGCACATCATTTGCTTATCTCATTAAAATTCCTTCCACTGCAAGAAAACATTATGTCATCAACGTAAGATCGTAAGTTCCGTAAGGTCAAAGTTACTAAAAGAGGGAAAGTACCTTGAGGGGGTGAGAAAAAATAATATCCTATCAAATCAGAGAAATGTACAGGGGAAATATTCAGCTCTTTCTACACACTTTGCAAAGCTCCCCTTTTCAGGGCTGCAATAAAGGATATGGGGAAGCCCATTCAAAGGTCTCTTTTGGGCTCTTCTGTCTGAGCCATCTACTGACCTAGTCCTCTGAAAAAGTACAGAGTACCCAATGTATGTAGTTTGTTAAGCTATTAAAGCCTTTACTGATTTTATGCAGTTAAACAATAATGGTTAAGTCTCTTTACATTGAGATTTTTACTGTGCAGATACGCACACACATGCTCACTGACCATAAGTGAGCGAGTTTCCCTAGGCTGGGGCGCCTAATTATTGCTGCAGTTCAGCAAGCTTAATAGTTAATGGGGATGATCCCATGCCCTGCAGATTCTGCATGCAGGCTGCATGGGAACCTCACGTACCTCCATTGATGGCACAGTTTGTCGCGTAGACAGGGATGCTCGCAGGATCTGCAGAGCATGGGATTGGCTCCAGTGAATCCATGTTGTTCTTTTTGGTAGCCATTAAATCTTTCTTCGTTTCAGTGCTAAATAGACAAGAGCATCCAGTGACTAGAGTTATCTCCAAAGAGTTTGTAGTTCTTCCACTTTGATACAACCTCTATTGATTTCAAGATTGTTTGTGCATGTGAAAATAACACCTTGAATTGTCATGTTTGTGTGGATGTTTTTACACATAAACACAGAAATTGATACCTGATGAATTTAGACCTGAAAGTCGAAAAAATGTGGTCAATCTTATGTGCAGATATTGGTCATGGGAAGGAGTGGCATTACAGGGCAACAGCTATGGAGAACAGTTGGTGTTTGCTTCTGCTGTGAGGGGGTACTTTTATACAGCATGCTCCCACATCGCCGAAGCCAGCATGGGTTCTGCTTAGAGCTGAAATGGGTACGTGATTTGGTACCTGTGGATAATGCTTGCATTTTGGTGTACACAAATCAGTACCTGAACATTGTTCGCGTACCCAAAATACCAACAACCGATTACCAAAATACTGACATACCAACAACTGAATTACTGAAAAAATCCCAAAGATCACGAAACACCTGGGACTTATTTTGGACAAATTGTCCCAGATTTGTCATTGATTTGGGGTTTCCTCCCCACCCCAGTATTTTTGGTGTGCCAGTTGTTGGTATGTCAGTATTTCTGTAATCAGTTGTCGGTATTTCAATTACCTATTCGAAAAACAGTTCAGGTACTAAAAAATACACCAAATTATCTGGGTATACCCCCAAAATTCAATGAGTATATCCATTTTTAAAGGTATACCTGTTGTGTACTATGCTGGCTTCTCTCCACTGGAGACAGGCTGAATGAAATAGTCCTTAGTCTTGCTTGAGGAAGTGCTC
The DNA here is from genome assembly GCA_003113815.1 of Sphenodon punctatus. Lineage (NCBI taxonomy): Eukaryota > Metazoa > Chordata > Lepidosauria > Sphenodontia > Sphenodontidae > Sphenodon > Sphenodon punctatus. The sequence continues at coordinate 326,943 of QEPC01001365.1, forward strand.
TTTCAGTCTAAAAGCTTGCATAATCTCACCAGCAACAGCTGATCCAATAAAAAAGCATCCTCTTAACTACTTTGGCTAGCTGACTAGCTAGCTATCATCACTGTGTTATCTGAGCCTCTCCTTAGTGTCTGACGCCCTGTTTCAGCTCCATGTCAATATATGAGCCTAAGGTTAAGCACATAGCTAAATGACTTGCTGCATTAAAGCCTGCATGTCTTGTCTTCAGATATAGTTTTAAGATTTTTTCCAAGATTATTGGTACAAAACACGCCAACTTCCAGTTGTCTTCCCCTATAAGTCATGGGTTTTACTGAACCTTTCAGTGGTTGCTTCAGATTTTTCTGTAAACGTAATAAAGAGATGAGTGTTCGCTAACATATGAACAAGCTGTAGCTGAATTAAAACCTGCCCCACAAGACAGATTTGTCCTCCAGCATTAAAACCCATATGGCAAATCATGCTGAAAAGTTTGAATTGGGCACTACTTTCTAAAGTAATAAAGCAGTAAGCCCTAATGAAATAACATCTTCACAGTATGCAGTCAGCTCCTTGCCAACACTATTTATTTTCAATTTGAAAGCTCAGAAACACAAATAAAATGTTCTTGGTCTCATGCAGTAGTAGCTATGTTGTTACTGCTGAAAAGAATAATGTACCTTAGTTGATTTTATTTATCCTGCCAAAATACAATATGAAGCTCACTGTAAATTGTACTCCCCGTTAGTTTTGCATTCAAGGGAACACATTTGAGAGATTTGCAAATTTAGATTAGTCTAAAATTTAGGGGGTAAAACAGTTTTCAACCCCATCAAAAATCTCATAGGGAATGGGCATCTCTATGAGATTTTGCCGGGTCGAGAATCTCATGAAAATTGGTGTTCTTGCAGCCATTCTTGTAAGGTTCTTGAGTGCCAAAAAATGGTCCTAAGAAAGTTCTGTGCATGTGCAAAAGGACCACAGCAACCATTCTACACATGTGCAGAGCATTCTGGGAGATCTTTGAGAATATCATGAGATTCTCAAAAACCTCAACAAGAACAGGCAAGATTCCCCTGTTGGTTGTTAGACTGGCGGATTCTCATGAGAATGGCATGCATTCTTCTCTCAGCCCTACTAAAATCCTTTGAGAAAAGAAGAAAAAGAATGGAGAAAAGCTTCTTACACAAATCCATGAGTAAATATTTTTTACAAATAATGGCATGGCTGGTAACTAATTGATTCAAATTTGATTTTTTTAAAAAGAACTGTGCAATCTAAATGTGACATGCTATATTAATACTTCTGTTTACTTGGTTTTGCCTATATAAACTGAATGCATTAATTAAATTCTATGTGATATTGGTAATGTACTATATAGATAGTTTGGGTTATAGTGACCTGTCTGATCACTTGCAGGGAGGATTGAGCCAGTTCTTCATCTCCCCACATGAAGTTTATGGTTAAGATACATGCTCACAAAGAGTCATTGGGAGCCTTATTTCTTTACTTGGTTTAGTGATGGAGAACTTGCAGCCCTTGGCCAAATATGTCCCAAGGTGTTTTATTATACAGCCCCTTTCCAGTTCATTGATACAGCAGCTACCATGAGTACATATACTCCTCTCTATTCTCTTTCTCTTAGATACATGCCTTCCCTGTCTTGAGTGAACTCCTCTCCCTTGTCTCACTCCCCACATCCTGTGACTGTGTGCCCTCAGTCTTTATAGGGGAGGAAAGAAGAATGAATGGCTGCAGATTCAGAAGTAAAAAGAGAAGCTCCTACGCTTGGGGGATATCATAAATGAATTAGGGTTAGATATATTTCATCAATTTCATCAATTTAAATCACAAATGAATAACCATGGTGCATTTCATAATGAACTTTGCCCACTTCAGATGGGACCCAAGTCATTATTTATCCTTGCTTCATTCATGGTTTCTATTTGGAAATGTGATATTTTAATGGAAATTTCTTTTCAGACATAGGGTGTTTTCAGATGTGACAAGATCACAGTAAGCCACGCTGAATACCTACATGTGGTCACTGTGCCCTGCACGTCTGTTCGGCGGCCGCCAGATGTTCGCCACGCTGAATACCTACATGTGGTCACTGTGCCCTGCACGTCTGTTCGGCGGCCGCCAGATGTTCGCTACATTGAATACCCACATGGGGTCAATTTCAACCACGCTTCCCGGGCTCCCGGCGGGAAAATCCGCAGAAGCATGGTGAAAGTGATTCCAGGCGGGCATCAATAAAAAGTAATGTCTGGTTGGCTATCACGGCCCGGAATCCCCGGCGGGATTCCGGGCCGTGGTGAACTCGGCCAGACGCTGCGGTGGCATTGGCCTCGCTGCCCTCCCATCTCCCCAGAGGGCGGGCGGCGAGGCAGCGTGGAGGGGCCGGGGCTGTGCGGCCGCACGTTGAGCTGTGCGGCCCCGCCCCCTCCCTGATTCCCCGCTGGGATCCCCGGCACGTCTGTTTGCCGTGCCTGAGTGATCCCGGCGGGGAATCTCTGTGTTGTTTTCGGGACGGGGCGAAGCCGCCCCATCATGTCTGAAAACACCCATTCTCTCTAAACTGAAATGACTAATCACCCTATCCCCAGAAAATCAAAATATTAGAAATGAAAACTCTGACTCTGGGTGTTTTTAAACAAGATGCTACCATGCATGGCCACCCAGGAGCCACTCATTTGACCACCCATCTGAAGGTGGTGTGGGGAAATGCGTGCTCCCGTAACCCACTAAGTACCCACTCATGTCCACTCATGGTGCACTGCCCAGAAATCTGGAGTGTGCAGTGTGGGGCAAGCTAAATAAGTATGCGGCAATGGGCACCCACACATCCCCTGCCCATATGAACTGAGGTGGCCACCCATGCCAGCAGACATGTACCAGGCTCAAAGACATCATGGGTGGGGGACAACCACCTTTGCAAGTCACAGGAACTGGCTGCAAGCACCAAGGAACATGGTTCCCCATAGCTCATGCTGGGGTCATGTCAATTTCAAAGACCAGTCCAGAGTGCTACCCCCTCCTCCATTGTCCATTGCCGGTGGAGTGCACTGGAATCTGCTCTTTGCAGATCCCAGGCAGAGTGCACTGGGATCTATTGTTTAGAATCCATCTTCACACACTTCACTTGAGTGGCTGCTTCACAGCTGTGTCACTCAACTGCCACGAACCCTACCCCCAGCCTTACTTGTTTAAAACCACCCTCTATGAATAAGGGTTTTTTTATGAGCAAGGGTGGGGTGGGGGTCAGTGGTGGGCACTGAGTGGGCCAGGTTTGGTGCACCCACTCGTGTGGAGTGCATGTGGAGGGATTCTAATGGGTGGCTATCATGGCAGATGCCATTCACTCCCCCTGTCACAGACCATAGGGGAGCGGGAAGCACACCAGGCTGGCCTTTGAAAGTGACATGTTCTTGGTGTGAGTGTTGCGAACCAGGCTACAGAGAACTCACGGCTCACTGAGTGGCACAGATTAGTGACTGCTTAACAGCACAGCTACAGAGCAGCCACTCAGGTGGTGTGTGTGGGAAGGGATTCTAATGGGCGGCTCCCAGCATGACTACTGTGGCAGCCATCTCACACTCCCCCTGCCACCAACCATAGGGGAGGGCGAAGTGTACCAGGCTGACCTTTGAAATTGATATGTCCCAGGCATGAGTGCTAGGGAACCTGGCTTCCCACTGCTTGTGGCCAGTTCCTGTGACTTATTGATATTGATAGTGGTAAAGCACAAGCATTGCACCTGTCACTGTACAATCAATAAGTATAGGCAGGTCCCTACCCCAAAGGGCTTACAATCTAAGAGAGATGAGAGAGGGGGAAACAATGGAGAAGTGAACATCAGGAGAGACAAGGGGCATTTTTACACACATGTTAAAGTTCCAGATGTTTCAATCTTCTAGGTTTACAAGTCCACAAGTAAGTTCTGGGTGCATTTTTCAACCACACACTGCCTTGAGGCAGTTCCTGGATGCATTCTTCACACAAACACTTCCCTGAAGCAGTGTAAAGTAGCCGCAGCAGCCTAAAGTGGCCACAGCTGCAGACGTGACAGGTTGTCATGGAAACCAAGTGGCCACAGCTGCCTGGAGCAAAGCAGTTTACCAGGAGAACATTTTACACACAAAAGTTCTGGCAGAAGTTCTA
>QEPC01001365.1:331182-372481 GCA_003113815.1 Sphenodon punctatus
CGGTAACAGCTGCTGCCGCATCAGCCCTACATGGGAGCCCATTGTCACACACTCTTTTGGCTTGCCAACTCTCAGAAGTGCACCATGAGTGGCCATGACTGGATGCTGAGTGGTTCACAGGAGCACGCATCACCCCAAACCACCTTTAGACAGGCAGTCAGATGAGTGGCTCCTGCGTGCCCTCGCATGGTAGCATTTTGTTTAAAAACACCCTAAATGTATATTGTTTCAGGTGTGGATATTTATTCAGATATTTGGATGGCTAATTGAAAATACAAATAATATTTTTGAATACAACAATATCTATTGGTTTCAGTTCTTGTTAAGACAGACCTGGTAAAAGTGGCTTCCCATGGTTTTCAACAAAGAACACGGAGGTATTCAATCTTAGCTGTCCAGTTGACTAGAAGAACCTTTGCTGCCTTTAAACAGAGATGGCAACGAACTCTGAACTTGTGTTAGAGACACCAAACTTTGCAGGATTCTAGAAACATAGATTGCAGGTGTAGTTTGGTGGTAAAGGCCAGAAAGTAAAAGGCCTAGAAAGTACCTCAAAGTCAGTCCCCCTGCAATGATTCACTTTTCAGATTTCTTTTGTTAATGAACTTTAACTTTTTTTTTCAAAATAGCTTGTGGGCCATACCACAACCTTGAAATTGCATTTTTGTCAGTAATCCCATTGACTTCAGACAAGAGTGCAAGTGGCTTCAGGACTAGCTGCAAGGTGATAAAGCACCTTCAACTTTATTGCAGTTCTATGGCTGAGGAGGGCTCAGTTCCATGTTATGGAAATTAACTGAACTGAGGGAAGCCCAGTATAGAGTTGAAATGGGTACCCACAAGAGGGTGATACCTGTCAAAATTGTGGTACCTGAATCCTTTTGGGTGGATCCAGTATTAAATGGTTCCCAATCAGGCCTGATACTTGCTTCTCAGATTCTTGCTTTTCTTGACAAGAATCAGGGCTTTGGGTTCATTCTTGCAAATGAGAATGAACTGAGAATTGCTCTGACTCTCGCCGTGAAAATTAAGAATCTCGCTCTCCCCATGCACTTTTTAAAAACAAAACAAAACCATGCACACAACTGGAGATGCTCTGGGGATGCTCCTAGACTTCTTGCCTCCCTCTCTGCTTCTCTGCAGAGATAAGCAAGAAGACGAGTTCCCTGAAGGGTTGTAAACCTCACAACAAACAAACTAATTTTTGAAAAAACACACTGTGCATGTGAAAAATGGCCACCGAGGCCATTCTGTGTACATGCAGCCCTTTTTCAAAATGGTGCCCACAGCATCAGCACCATTTTGGAAAATGGCTTTACATACACAGAACGGTGGTGTTGATTTTTTCTTGAGATTCTCAGAAAATCTTGGAATGTTATTGTGATCTTAGTGAGGCCTCAGCAACCTCTCGTGATTTTCATGAGAATCTCATGAAAACTGAAAAAAGGTTCTCAATTCAGCCTTATTCCCAGTTAGGCCAACAAATTACTTGAATTGCCATTACTGAATTAGAGGATAGAGCCATAAATGCTTATTAGTTAGGGATTAAACCCCTGGCTACTGTGTTACCAAATGACCCTTTATCCACACATGAACAGGGGGGTCCTGGAGGGGGTCCCGGAGGGGCAGGAAAGAAGTCTTTGAGGTGTGTATGAAATTCTAAGCCTGAGTTTGAAGTGGGGAGAGAGACCGGGTGCAAGGAAGGTACAAAATCGGTTACCTCTTTGCCCATTGCAAAGGGGACAGGTGGGCCCCAGTGATTCTGTGATGAGTCAGGAGTGGGACGGGGAAAGACCGAGGCCTGGGGGACCCTTGGAGCAGATTCGCACAGGAGACCAATGCGTGTCCATGTCTAACAGCAACTCAACTCTACAATGGGAAGTTCAGGTCAATTGTACAGAGCAGGGGACAAAGCCACACAGAAACTCACAATGGGTACTTGGGATACTAGAAAAAAGCTTCCTGGGTGGGTGCTCGGGAGCCTAGGACTAGACATAGGCTTGCAATGGGTGCTGAATGGGGTCTTTCCACACAGGGAGAAGGATATTTTTGGGTCATCACAATTCTGAAGGGAACAGTTATTCAAATGGCTGGATGGAGGGGCAGGAGAATCAGGTACATTGGTATCCACTTATCTTGAGGGGTTTTTCACTGAAAGGGTCAAGGTCAGACTATTAATCAGGGTATGGTTCTAGGTTGGAGAATCCTATATCTGGAGGTCATACAAAAGGGGGAGTTGCCTGGTATATCAATTGCGCCATATCTTTTAAGTACCAGCTCCTCCTGTTTCTTTCTTGGAATGGGTGGGTTTTTTTGCATGAGGCTGGTCTTCTGAAGGTAAGTTCTATGAGAACAGCTTGACCTATTTTTGCCTTCCTTCTGCCTTTCCACATGGGGGGCCCACCACTTCTTTCTATGCACCCCTTCCGAGTGAGGGGTGTGTGCATTTTGGACTCGTAACAACTAGTAGTTGGGGGTGGTTAGCAGTAGATGGGTCATATGTCCATGACCTGCACTTGGACTTCTCTAGATACTGTAGCTGGTCACTGTCTGTCAGGGTACGTAGGAGTATAAAGAGGCCACACACCCCAGGTCTGAACCCTCCCCCTTTTGGTGCCCCGTGGAAAATGATTCCCTTCAGGATAGACTATGGCAGCCTACCAGGCAGAGCCAATCCTCATCGGGGAGGGTGTAGGATGCTGGAAAATCCCCACTATGAGAGTGAGGAAAAAAAACAGAAATGGGGAGGGCACTCCTAATACACACAAGCTAGAGGACAACCCCTTATTCCCAGAGGGTGGGAGTGCAAGGTCTGTGGAGGCAAAATCACTAGAGGGGACAGAGGGATTCCCCAGGAAGCAAGGTATGGTGGGGGGGAGAGGATTCATTAAAGAGATTATTCTATACACAAAATACACAGGGGGAGAGGTCCTACTAGGATAGAAGGAATGGGAGGAATACGGGGTGCATCAACAAGAACTTGATAACGAAAAGGCAAGCCTTGAGACAAGAAATAAAACAAACACACAGAAGTACCAGACACATAGCAAATGACAGGAGGTCCACAAGATCACAGGACTGAGAAGATCAGAGTGGGGGGCTAGCCTACATTCTGAGCATGAGTTCAGTCACCAGGAGCAAACTATCGGCTTCCCCAGGAATAAATAATGCTGCTACAGCGGCACCCAGCTGTAGCTCTGCTCCATTATTGTCGCTGCCCTCAGCAGGATTATTAAAGGGACTGAGCAGTCATCTGCGAGGCAGAATGTTGCATGCATGGTGGGAAGATGCCTATGCCTGACACTGTCAGAGACAGGATGTTGGAATCGATGACCACCATGGGTTTGACCTAGTATGACATTTCTTGTGTTATGTTAATGCTTAACATTACCATCACCATTGCCAGTCTTCCTTCTGTTGTTATCAAGTTACTGTTACTCTGTATATCAGTGGCAGTTTATTTTAATGGGTGGGCAGACAGCCCCTGCCCCCAAGACCCCAGTGCTTACTCAAGCCATTTACCACCTTCCAGGGTCCCTGGGGATCACTGAGCCACTTCCTGTCCTTTCTAACTGCTGCAGAGCCCACTTCCCAGCATTGGGGAGCAAGCAACTTCAGGTGCATGTGCAGGGAGAATGGCAATGCAAGTTAAGGCAAAAGTCATCAGTCTATGCCTATTGTGAATTCACCCAAACATGCAAGCCAGTTCACTCTGAGAAGTTAAACCATAAGGCTAGGCTCCCTCCCAACTGACTGGCAAACATAGCACAAAGGAGGAGGAGGAAGTGGGGCCTGGGAATGGGAAGCACTGTCATCATCATATGCTTGCTTGCTTCAAGCCAACCCCCTATTTCACTCAGCTCACTGGCCCTCAGGCTGAGGGCTAGGTGAGATCCAGGCTTCTAGGCAGAGTCAGTGTGGGAGGGGAAGCAGGCAGAGGGATGGATTAAAGCCTGTGGGAGGGGCTATGGGGAGGCAACAGTCAGATTCGGGCACTAGGTAGAAGTGGGCAGAGCAGGCTGAGGTAGGAGGAGCTTTGGAATTCAGGCTGCACAGTCATGTACCTGGATTTGGGATAGCAAAGAAGACTTGATGAAGAGAGAGACCCCGAGAGCCCTTAATCTGAGCTCAACAACTGCTTCCAGAAGGAACCAGGTAAGGAGATAGACATTCCCCTGGGCCCTGCCCTGTCTAACCCCCTAGCCTTATCCTAATTCAACTGCTTAAAAATATACCCTGGTGTGACATGCATAATTTTTGCAGTCAGGCCATGGACAACTTTGTGGGCCCAACTCAACATGGCTGAGCCTGAGCTGTGTTTGGTTCTTCTCTAAAATGGCCAGTTTGGCCATGGATCTGATCCCCTTGCTGCTTGCCACCCTGTATTTTTCTGCTTTGTTATTTAATGGGGGTGGGGGTGAATTGGTGGAAGGGTTTCCCTTTCTCTTGAATTTTTGCTGCAGTGCCCTTTAAAATGGTCGTTTTGCAGTTTGGTGTAGGTGGGGAAGTGGCTTTTTTGTTTTTCTTGAAAGAAGGCCACATTTTGGGGCTAATGGTTTCCTCCTGCCTAGTTGCAGCACTTGGTTTTTCCCTGCAGAACTGTGCAGCATGGTTGGTGTCTTGGATAAAATGCCATACTTTTATTTATGGTGTGCATTTTAGGACTGTGCATAATATTGTTGGGTTTTTGTGCATTTTCCATGTGCTTTGTTTGTGGTTTTCTTGACTGAAAAACTTAAATGTATATGGTTTGCTTTCCTTGATCAGCTGTGTGTGTTTACATGCACTGCTCCTCCCCCCCCACCTACTCTCCAAGGTATGCAGAGAAAATTTTTCAGTCAATTAGGCTGGGTGTGGCTAATCTTCTTTACAATGGCCCCTTTGCTGTTTCCCACATTAATTGTCTGCCTTCTAATTTTAAGGGAGGGGGGAAAGAGGATTCATTGTGCATTTCCCCTTCATTTTAAAATGGTCCCTTTGTAGTTTGGGTGGGATTGTGGAATGTGGTTCTTTTCTGCAAGGCCACATATTGGATTGGCTAATGGCTAGTGTACTCTACCCTTCCTGGGTGTAAAAGATGGCTTTTGTGTTTGCCCTGAAGCAGAACTGTGCACAGTATGTTTGTTGGTGTGAGGTCTTCTGGGGTAAACCACATGCTGCATTTATGGTATGCGTAGGACTTTGCATAATATTGTTGGATATTTGTGCCTCTTCCATGTGTCTTGGTTGTGGTTTGTCTATGATTCCTGTGGTGTAAGAAATTATGTATGATTGGTTGTATCAGGTATGGTTTTGCATTTTCATTTATGGTTAATGCAAATTGCAAACCAATCCTGTAATGTTGGTTTGCATTTTAATAGTCATTCAGCATAAGGTGGGGTGAGATCTTCTGTTCATTTTCTGTGGCCTAGGGTCTCTTTTCAATATTGTTCCCACCCTATATTGTCTGCTTCTTAATTTTAAGGGAGGGGGTGTATTCATGGGAGGGTTTATCTTTTCCTCTTGCTGCAGTGTATTTGAAAAGGGTTTCTTTGCAGTTTGGTTTCTTTGCGGTTTGGTGTATGTGGCTTTGCTTCTGTAAGCAAGAGGGCCACATATTGGATAATGGCTCTTCTACCCTTAGTTGCTTGGCTGGCTGTAGCAGATGACTTTTTCCCTGCAGCAGAACTATACAGTGTCCAACATGGTTAGAGTTTGGGGGAAAACCTCATGTTGAATTTATGGTGTGCATTTTAAGAACTTCACATATTGTTGGGTTTTTCTGCACTTTCCATGAGTTTTTATTATGGTTTTCTTTTTTGAATGAACTTGAATTAAGATAGTTTGCTGTATGTTTGCAGGTAGTGACACTGCTTCCCTCCCTCCAACCCTTCCCAGTCATGCAAAGGCAATTTTGCGGACCCAACTGGAACATGGCATAGTTGCACTGCCTCCTCTTATTTAAAATAGTTCCCTTTGCTGTTTTCCACCCTAATTGTTTGCTTTAAAATTTTAAAGGGAGGGGGATTGATGGAAGGGTTCCTCTTTTTTCCTCTTGAAATTTTACTACATTTTAAACTGGCATCAGACTTCTGAAAATATTTGTATATGGAGTGCATTAGGAATCCCTGAAGGTGCTAGGCTAGCATGGTAAAGGAGTTGGGAGGATGAGAGTTTGCTACTTGAGTTTTTGGCAAGTCTTTGGTTGCAGTTTATGTTGTGTTTGAGGAAGGGTGTATTTGGATGCAGTTTAATAAACCCTTGCCTTGATTCCAAGTTCTCAGGCTCAAGGTCTAAATTTTTTATTTTTTGCATATTATTATTATTTATTTATTAAGCAATTCTGTAGCACCAGCAGTGTACCTGGCTGGTGCTTTGTTCTATTCCATTTTTCATGTAAGTGTACAATTTTAATGCTGCCACTGCCCCAGATGCACATATACGCACAAGCACACACGCACCCCCCCTTTTTTACAGATTTTTTTTTTTAAAGATGGGGAACTGAGGCTGTATAATCTCATATTAATTTTAAAATTCTGGTTCCCTCTGCCTTCTGTTGGCTTGGCTCCATCTGCCATTGATTTTATTCCACCCTCTTCTGGCCTCACCCTCTTCCCCACCAGGCCTTAGAACCCACAAGCTGCCACAGCTGTATGCACCTTTTTACCAGTTAGCAATTTACGATTTGGTTGTTTATCTCTCTTAATATATTGATCATTTCATGTGAGAGACACTAAAATAATAATACGATTTGTAATTGGTTGGTAAAATGGTAAAACGTTAAACAGTAAAGCAGAAAGTCAGTAATTTGGTATGTTGGTAATAGTAATATCTGGTAATTGAACAAGTACCTAATGGTATTTTGGTAAAGAAAACAGAATACATGGTTCTTGAATAATCAAGCTCTTGAGGCAGTGAACATTTTCTCTTATCTGGGTTTAATCTTTACTAGCACTTTGAGGTGGGAGGCTCATGCCAAAAAGGTAGCCATAAAGGCAGATCAAGCATCTGGTGGTATATTGACCTTCTATAATAAGTTCCACAGGAAGCCATGGTCAGAGGTGTTAATTGCAGGGAAGGTGAGCTGGAAGTTATACTACTGTATGGGACTGAAATGTGGGGATCTGATAAAGCAGTAGCCATCGGTGAAAAAGCCCAAAGTGCTTTTTAAAGAAAATTACTCATGGTAAACCAAGGAAGCCCAGCCCTATTGGCTAGGAAAGAAACTGGCTGAGTGAACATAGGAACGACAGCTAGATTACACCCAATACATTACTGGCTGAAGATCAGGAGGTACTTGCCACAGAGATTTCCTAAAAAAGTCCTGTTAGATACTATGAAATACAGAGGAAATTGTTTTTTCTTGTTGTGGGTGGTAAGGAAGGCATTAATCCTCACAGGTCTGGGAGAAAACCTGCCATCATATGCCCATCTATCCCTGCCCAATGGTGAACAAAGTACTGAACAGAGGTTTCTGGATATATTAAGGCAAGAGCATATGGCACCCATAAAAACAGTCAAATTTTCTCCAGTATATAAAGATATTAAAACTGTGTGGGATTAGGCCCAAATCAACTATTTCCACCATAGGGAGGTACTTATAAAGCTGAGGTTTGATCAAATAGGAACTGTGGTACAGCAAGGTGGTTGGGCTAAGATTCTGTATAAGCAGAGATTGTGTGTATGTTCCCTTGGCGAAGTGGAAGATGTGATGCACTTCCTCTGGAACTGCTCTTTACTCTTCATATATTGATCTTTGTATATTGTTCCTTTAACTGAAAAACTTGTTCATTTTAATAACTTCGCTGGGGGGGGCGACTTATTAGGTGCTACAGATTTAACATGTCTATTAAAGTACTACATGAACTTGCATGTTATACCTATGCATCATGCAAACTACCTAAGAATTCTGGGATTTAAGATACTAGAAGGATGCTCATAGTATAGTCTTTGTTCCCTGTTGCCTAAGATATTAGCACTGGGTTTGCTTCTCCAAGTGATGTAGGATATAATTTTAGATATCATTCTTTGATAAAACTGATGAGATTCCCTGAAGGGAATAATGAATGCTTTTCATTGTTTACATTTTTATATTTATGTAAGAGATGTTGTATTGTGGAGATAGGTCTCCCTGTATTAATTGTTTTGCTCTCAGATGTTAATAAATACTACTACTACTACTACACTAAAATGGTAATATGATAATTTGTAATTGGTCAGTAAAAGGGTAAAATGATAAACAGTAAAGCAGAAAGTTAGTAATTTGGTAAGTTGCTATTAGTAATATCTGGTATCTCAGTAAGCGGGTATTGAACAAGTACCCAATAGGTTACCTGAAACTTCAGGCACTACCCATATCTGCAACATTTGCTACCTGTTTCAGCTGTAGCCCAATGAAAAATAACAAATACAAAATATACTACACCACTTAAAGTACCCATGATCAAAAAAATACAAAAGGGGAGCTGCAAAGAGTGGTGAACATTCTGTGCATTTATAAATATTAGAAGTATGAAAATTTTAATTTCAAAATCTGAATACACATTAGTCAGTTTTGATTCAACCAAAATTTCAATGCAGTTCTATAGATGGCCCAATATGTAAGTCATTTAAAATTAATTTTTAATTAAAATTTTAAAATCTAAGTTTCAATATTCATTGAAATTTTGATTCAAAATGAAATTTCAGCCCATTTCATATGGATATCCTGATTGTCCTGCATATGTCATTGTAATTATTTTAGATTTTACTCTTCTGTTTTTTACTCAGGGTGACTTACAAAATGTCACAACACAGTATAAAATTTCTCAAACTCCCTTGTCCACCCACTTTCAAAACACATTGCAATTAAAATTTCATTTAAAAAAAAAAATACAACTTGCACATTGGGTGTTTTCTCATTAATACTTTCCCCAACTCTGTCAACAGTGCTCCAGAACAACCCAGAGCATTGTCAGCAGAGAAGACAGCCCAAACCAGGGGCAGTGTCTGGAGGTTGGGCTTCTGCAGCCCCACTCTTGGCATGGGGTTGCACCAGCAACACCATAGTGTTAGGGGTGATGGAGGAGGGGGGTCTCTCATGTGGACCGTGGGCCTCAGAAGCTGTTCAGTCCATTTAAAATGGACCCCCAGACTTGCTCTGGGGTTGTGCACTCCTATATCCATGTCTGCTCACTCACAATGTCTCGGAGGGCTGTGGCATAAATCCCATCCTACCCCACCCCCATATTTATCCCCCTTCTCATGTGGGGTGGGAGGGTGGAGCAGTTGCAGCATGTGCTTCACCCTTCACCCCATGCCCATATACCCCCAGCACTCTCTCCACCACTCCCCACTCAACTCTCCAAGCTTCCATATTTCATCCCCATCCCTCCAAAAACCTTAAAGTCCATCCATCCATTCCAAAATAACAAAAGGGATGGTGGAATTCCAAGGGAAGTCTTCCATGTTGAGTGCCCCTACCACAAGATTCAAACCATCCAACCCCAAAGCACTGACCTTCATCACCGCTTGCATTATATCAGTCATTTATACTGGTGGGTGGGAATACACAAGCAGAGGGTGTGGCTCAAAAAATGCAGGTGCCCAGCTTCCCTCATTCTTTCTTCTATAGGTATGTGTACTTTAAAATCAGGCCTACCATTTGCAACGAAGTTGGACATGTGAACTTTTAAAAAACAGTACTCAGTTTTGTGTGCCTCATGCACTCGTTATAGTATACAAAACAGCTACGCATTATAGTAGCATATTTTCATGAGACTGGAATTAAAACGCATCCCCCACACCCCTACTCCATCCCAGCTTCCTTTTTAACTCTAACCTTCCTCTTGCAGTAAAATGTCTTTAGCTTCCTAGTAAATCTGACGGTGTTTTTCTGTGGTATACTGTCATTAAGCTTAAAAAGGTGAACAGACACCACATCTAGTACTTTGGGTCTTCTTAAAGAATGGACAAACACATCATAAACATGACACTTTGTTTTGAACAAAATATCCAGGGACCCCTGTTCACTACATTTTCCCCAGTGTCATCAATGGAGGAAATGCAGTAAAAATTGATCCTTGGAAAAACCAGAAGCATTACGTTTTTTGTTGCTGTTGATTTCTCAGACACCAGTCTGTTTAATAACTGTTGCATAATGTACTTGTTTTCCACAAAGAAGTGTACTCATTTCCCCACCTTCAAGCCTAGCATTCATCTGTTGACTAATATTTTCGGTTCGTTGAACGTTGGTGAATATTACATGTTAAAGCACCTCACAACATCAGCGTTCCTAAAGCAACATTCTTTAATCACAAATATATGTTAAAATTAAAAATGCAACTGGGTACGTGGCCAGTCAGGTACCCTGTCAAAGGTTGGGGGCCCAATTTGTAAATCATCCTGGTCATGTTGGGGCACCAACTGGTGCCTGAACATGACCCAACAGGTTACCTGACTCCCTGGGAAACCTCACCTCACAAGCTGGGCTACTCCATGCTTCTTCGGGACTCTTGAGCTACACAGTTGAGTGGAGCAGAGAACTTCCCCACTCAGCTTTTTCTGAGGGGAGGGGGCGGGAGAAAACTGCATTGTGTGTAAGCCCAACCTTATGAGCAAATACATCAGTCTTCACCCAAATGTCAGCAATGGCCAGAATATCCATTATCTGTCATCTTTTTCTATTCCACATATAGTTTTTTCCCCACAACTCTCTACACCATAATGAAGTATTTCACTTCACTGTATTTTATTCATAGTTAGATTTAGTGTAGTAGTAATTTGGGGGAAATTGTTCATTTCATATAAAAAGGAGAGAGATTTGTATTAATGAATAACAAATTATAATATATGCTAAGAACTGCAGTAGAATAATAAAGAGAATTCCCGCAAGAGTATGTTTTGACTTTGACTCAATATTAGCTTTCAAAAATTACACATAATTGATTGGAGAACAAGCTCTCCCTTAGAGGGCAGCTTCTTGTTGTGGTCTTCACAGCTATTCAAAGAGCTGTGAACTGTGGTTATTTATCACCTGCTGTGGAAATGTAGTATAATATATATAAAGTTTACATATTATTATTATTATTATTATTATTATTATTATTATATTTCTATAGCTCCAGAAATGTACTTGTAGTTTTAAAACTGTTGAAAGTAGACAGAGTCCCTGCCCCAGGGGGCTTACAATATAAGAGAGACAAGGGAGGGGAGACAAAGGGTGAAACATACATGTAGCTGGGGGTGGAATGGCCACCCTACCCCACCTTCTGGGTCAGGTTGGAAGATGGAAGCAAATGTTCCCCCGGCCTGACCCAGCTGGGGAGGGGGAAGGGGTGCGAGGCACAGCTGGCCAGCTCTGTCCACTTCCTAAGGCTGGTACCACGCCATGCCCTTGCCATGACAGACAGTCATGGCTGCCAATAACAGGCGACCTCCACATTCTGGACCAGCTGGATGCAAAAAAAGATACAGTCACCTGGTGTGACCCACTCTGGTCCACCTGTGCAGGTTTCAGGACCAGACCGTGGTCATGGTTCATTCTGGCTGCCTGTTTACAGCCTGGTCACCAAACCTCCCAGGGTTTGAACCTGTCTTGCATATGGCAGGGCCGGACAGATGCACAGACTTCGGCACTGACCCAGGCAGGCAAGAGTGGGTTCGTTGGTCCAGAGTCATGTTTGTTAACACCCAAGGGGTGGGGACAACATTGGGGGAGACGAGTATATATTCATGAAAGGATGAGATTGCAGGTAGACGTGCTTAGCTTAGTTACTTGGGAAAAGGTGACGTTGAGGAAAATCAGGAAGGGGAATAAGGGGATGAGGAGTAGGGATGGTCGAACGCGGTTCGGATGTTCGGAGTTCGAACCGAACGTCAGAACTGAACTCTTGAATGACCGAACAGTTCAGTCATGTTTGGATGAGTTCAGAGGCAGGAAAAATGTCTTTTCAGGGCCAGACATTAGGTTTTGGTTTCATTTCGGTTTCGATAGCGCTATTTTTGACTGGCCAAGTTCGAACAACACGAACTTGACTGAACCGAACCTTCGAACCGAATGACCGAACATCCAAACCGCATTCTGTTCTTCCATCCCTAATGAGGAGCTACAGGAGGCCTGATAGAAGAGGTAGGTTTTAGTTTTGTAATCCAACCTAAAATAATAAAAAAAGAAATATGTGAAGTGGTAAGGACCATGATCATTAAGCTCCCTAGATTTCCTCTTCCATGTAAGCATGCATTCTTCCTGTATACTTTCCTTCCAAACATATATCTTTTATAAGTAGTTTCTGATAACCTATATGCAATCTCATATATTACATGTTTTATGTTTGATATGTGCTTTCTCTTTATTCTGTTGTGACATGCCCACATGTAGAAGTAGCCTATTAGACTATTTGTTTCCAATTTATCTATAGTAAGCGGCGGCAGCATGCACCTGCCCAATGTTGCTCAGGGCACTCCACAAAACCTATGTGATAAAATATAATAAAACAATATAAAATGCATGTAAAAGTAATTTATTTCCATAAATAATATTTTGTATAAAAAAAAATTAAATGAAGACTTTAAATGCCATTGCTTTACATATTCACAGGGCTATTATTGTAGTGAGAGAATATAGATGTCATTTATTATACATTTATACATGCAGCCTTTGGGGGAGGTCGTGAGAGGGTTCGGGGTGCGGTGTCACCAATATGCTGATGATACTCAGCTGTACCTCTCTTTTTCAACCGACCCAGACCCTGCCATCTCGTTGCTATCCCAGTGTTTGGAGGCTGTGATGGAATGGATGTGGCAGAGCAGACTGAAGCTCAACCCCGATAAGATGGATGTGATGTTGGCGGGGAGAGTGAGGGCGGTGTCAGCCCCCTTGGTTGGGGGGTTCGCCCTCCTATAGCTCAGCAGGTTCAGAGCTTGGGGGCGATTCTGAATGCAGATGTCTGCCTGGAGCGACAGATGGATGTAGTGGCGAAGGCCGCCTTCCACCAGTTATATCTGGTGTGGAGGCTGTGTCCGTATGTCTCTGGCCCGAACCTGGCCTCCCTCGTCCATGCCTTCATCACCTCAAGGCTGGACTACTGCAATGTGCTCTACATAGGGCTGCCCTTGTTCCTCGTTCGGAGGCTGCAGCTAGTGCAGAATGCGGTGACCCGTATTCTGTTGGGGACGGGCCGTCAGGAGCATATAACACCTGTGCTCCGGACTCTGCACTGGCTGCCAATAGCGTGCCGAGCCAGGTTCAAAGTATTGGTGTTAAGCTATAAGGCACTTCACGGTCTGGGCCCCCCATACTTCAGGGACTGTCTCATTCTCTGCGCCCCAGAGCGGCTCCTCCGGTCTACCGGGGGTGCCTCCTTGGAGGTTCCCCGTGTTAAGTGGGGGGCCACAATGGAGAGGACATACTTGGTGACCGCGCCGTGCCTCTGGAATTCTCTCCTGGAGGATGCTCACCTGGCCCCAAGCCTTTTAATATTCCAACAAATTTGCAAGCCCTGGCTGTTCGCCCATGTCTTTGGGGAGGGGTGGGTGGGTTGGGGGGGTTATCCCCGGTCACCCTATTTATTGTATTTTTATATTATCATGGCCTGTTTTTTGGTGTGTTTTTATATATTTTTATACTTATTTCTTCATGGTAATGTTCAGAGGACTTTACATGTCTCATACTTTTAGTGGAGCATCTGCTTCATACTTTACATTCGTGCTTACCAACACACAATTAAAACATTTGTACATTCTGAAAAACCCATTTAAAATGCTTTAAATATGCTCTATAGCGAAGCATTACTATGCAAAAGTAAGCGTATGGCCAAAATATAGAGTTTAAGGATGATTCCTTGTCATCTTACACAGGCAAAACAAAATAATAAAGTACCTGTAAGACTAGTACTGTCCTACTTTAGAGTTAAAAACAGCTGTATTGTTTAAACATCCACCTCTATAAACCAGGTGTTTCCATATTATCTCCCCTCACCCAAAGCTAAAAGTCCTTTTTCTATGGAAAAGAAACTCTGGCAATATCCACTCAAACTTCTGCCAGAGGTGAGCCCAGTGCCTGCCCTCTAGAAAGTGATCCAGGCAGGCCTCAGCAGCCAAACTCCCTGTGCTCCTGGGTCATTACCTATGGTGATCCAGATCTCATCCGACTGTCGCGTGGTCTCCTCCAGCACTTCCTTGTCAAACCCTCCCTGTACTTCTTATTACAGGTCTTGGTTCCACTGGACACTGGTTGCTGGGGGATCAGTCTGCGCTTGTTACAGTGGCAGTTTAGTACTAAGACAACAAATAAAGCCATTATTTCAGACCGCCGCCCCATTTCCCCTTCTATGTGGGGATGCCCTTGGGGATGTTCTGGAGATTACAGCTGGTGCAGAATGCAGTGGCAAGTCTCTTAATGGGCTGTCGCTGCAAGCACATTACACTGGTGCTCTGTTCTCTGCACTGGCTGCCTATTAACTTCCAGGCCCAATTCAAGGTGCTGGTAATGACCTTTAAAGCCCTAAATGGCCTGGGCTCAGCATATCTGCAGGACCGCCTCAGGCCCCAGATTGCATTGCGGCCCCTGCAGTTGGCTGGGGACGCTCGACTCGAAGTCCCCCAGGTTGCCCAGGTGGTGACGACAGGGAGGGCATTCTTGGTGGCTGCTCCCAGGCTGTAGAACTCCCACCTAGGCTTTTCTGAGGACACACCATGGCTTTTCTGAGGACATTCCGCTAATTCCGCCAGCATTCTGCAAATTGCGGAATTGCGGAAAAATTGTGGAAACTGTGAGGAAACCGCTGTTCCGCTATTTTGTGGCACTGGCAGAATGGCGGAAGTAGCGAAAATGTCATGTTTCCGCTATTTTGCGAAGCCTGTGGAAGTAGTGGAATGAAACTAGCGGAATGAAAGTCTCTGCCACGCCATACCACTAATTGTGGAAATGCTGTTTCCCCGCGGAATTAGCTACCGCTGCGACATTCCGCTATAGCCCTACTCCCACCCGATTGGAGGCCAACCTGGCCCTGGCCCTCGCCTCTTTCCGATGACAGTGTAAGACCTGGCTGTTCTGCCGAGCCTTTGGAGAGGGAGATGGATGGGGTAGGGGGGTTTGCCTTTTTAGTTTATTTTTAGCATTTTAATGTTTTTAATAATATCTTGTGTATGTTGTTTTTATTATGTTTTTAATTTATGTACCTTCTAAGCCGCCCCGAGCTGTTCTGTGATCAGGAGGGGGCGGGGTAGAAAAATGGTATAATAAACAAATAAATATAAATAAATTCCTCATTCCCACCCAGGGATTTCAGCACCTGTTTTTCCTTCTAGCCCAATCTAACAGGCACCCTTCCCAATGAAAGAAAAGTGAGAATGAGTCCCTGGTCTTGGCAGCTATTGGAGGGGGGGGGGGATATCTGGGGCATGTGGTTCTCTCATGATCGCTATAGAGGAGTGAAGCACATACAGAAATCAAGCATTGCCATTAGTGCCTTTTCCCCTTCCCCTACTTTCCACAATGGTGCCTCTCCCTCTCCTGCAAGTTCACCATGGTGCCTCC
Organism: Sphenodon punctatus; assembly: GCA_003113815.1. Lineage (NCBI taxonomy): Eukaryota > Metazoa > Chordata > Lepidosauria > Sphenodontia > Sphenodontidae > Sphenodon > Sphenodon punctatus. Next base: position 346,679 of record QEPC01001365.1, read on the forward strand.
TCCTCTCCTCCCAATCCAAAGTCCCACCTCTCCCTACCCCATCAGCCTGCCCACCCACCATGGTGGCTTTCCCTACTCCGCATCCCGTGGGATGGTGCCTTCCCGTTCCCACCCACTTCCTCTGCAAACAATTCATGTCTATTGCTGTTGTGTCCCAGGGTGTATCCTGCTGTTCCCTAGCACTCTCCTAGCCATGCAAAGTAAAGGAACCCCCCCCACACACACACATAATTAGATAGCAATAAATAGAAGACTTTATCATGCAGCTGTATAAATGTACTCCACCCACAGGTGCATTAACTTAGCTTAAGTGCCAGGCTCTCATTCTGAGCCATGGCCAGAGGGATGAAAATACTATGAAACTCACTCTGGAGAAGGCAATGGGCACGTGCTGCAAACCAGGAAGCGGTGTTACCAAGGGGAGGCCTGTGGACCCCCCGCCCCTACTATTTTTTCTCCTCTTTGTCTGCTTTTGCCCTCCTCCTTATTGTGCCTCCCAGAAAAGGAAATTCCCCCTCCATCTGAGAAGCTTTGGTTACACCACTGAAAGCAGGACAAGCTGGGACAGTGCATGTCTGATTTTGGTGCATGTTAGCCTTCTAAGGTGGATGTTACATGTTTGCCATTGAGAGCAAGTAGAGCAGAGAGAGGGTCAGGAAGCAATCCTTGGAATGCTCATCAAAACGCTCTTGGCTTTTTGCCCATCTTTTTATGGTGCTGGCAGACCTGTAAATGAGTTATGCTGCAGGCAGCCTAATTGATGGGATGCAAACACATGGGTGCACATTACCCTGTGTTTGCCTGCACAGCAAGCTCTGAATGCTCCAAGACCCCACCGTGAATGGGGGTTGCATGTCTGATAGGTGGTTGCCACGTGGCTGGTTTGGGGGGGGGGAGGAAAACCTAATAAACTAGTAGGTGGACCCCCCCACCTGGTGTGAGCTACCATTTGTTTAACAACCTGTCTGCCTGATCTTGTCACTTAAGGGCTTTACAAAACACTTAGGTTGCATCTCTTATTCTTAAAGCGTTAGTTCAGTATACTTGCTTCCATTGAGTCTTCATCACGTCTGTTTGTGAACTCCGTGATCATGAACCCCAGGCAAATTATACTGACTGCAATGATTAGAAGAGAAGTGAAATATCAAAGCAGTGAAACAAGAGGTTAAGATTCAGTGCTATGAAATAGGGATTTATTAAGCCATTGAAATATCCTGTGAAGAGATTCTGTAGTCTACTAGATAAGTAATATTAATATTAAAAAACCCAGGGATCTATTTTCTCATCAGATCAACGGAGATTTATATCTCGCTCCTATTAGCAGTAGAGTAGCCATACCTCCCCTTTAAAAGAGGATGCTTATGGGGCTGCATTGGTTCCAGTTGAAGCCTTCACCATGTATTTTTCATAAGCATCTTCTTTTAAAGGGGAGGTATGGCTAACCTAATTAGCAGCAGTAGGAATTATACAAGTAAATTCCCCAGACACCACTGCGAGAATTATATCCTTTTCCAGGGGTGATTTCAGATGTGATGGGTGGCCACTTTCACCATGGGACATGGGGTGGTTCAGACCATGGCTGGGGGTGAAGGGGCGCACCAACAGACATGCTCCCCATTGCCCCCGGCCATGGGGACCGCCAAAGCATGGCCCGTGGTGAAAGTGGTCGCCCGTCATGTCTAAAGCAGCACACCCCCGGAGGGGGCAGGGCTGCATGGCACAATGTGCTGCTGTATGGCCCTGCACCCTGCGTTCCCCGGTGGCCCTCCCCCCTCCCGATGCCGCAACCACAGGCAGAGGTTAAATCCATTGACCACGGTGAACGGTAAGTAGTCAGAAGTTACTTTCCGTTAACCATGGTCGTGGTGGCCTTTCATCACACTTCTCGACCTCCTCACGTCCGGAGCTCCAGAAGCATGGTGAATGCAAACACGGGCCGCGTTTGACTGTGGTGCACATCTGGCGGCGGGCCAACAGACGTTCACCACAGTCAAATGTGGCCCGTGTTTGACTGTGGTTCAGGCGGGGTGAATTTCAGACTCGTAATGTCTGAAATCACCCTAGGTATCGTAACTGCTTTTTTAAAAATGAAAGTAAAGAAATATTATGACCACACTGGTGAAATGATAACACTGACCTAAAATTCCTTGAATAAAATTTTTCAGCACCCTTGATTAAAAAACAGGTATCCACTTACTTCCGAAAATATTCAGATATAGAACGGTGCACAAACAGGAGTAAACCAGGTGATAATGAAGAAGCCCTGCCCCAGTCCAGAACACCATAGGGTTAGGCACAAGCCATCTTCCTGCAACAAGTATCAATAAGTGGGCAGCCTGTTGTACAGTCCGATCCCACAAGAAGGAAGGGAAGGGGGTCAGAATGTCCCCCCCCAAATCAGGCCACCCAGCCTAAAGAGAGGCATTACATACAGACCCCCTCCAGCTGTCATACCACAGAACTACTCCAGTCCACAAGTCTACCTAATACATCACAATGGGATGCAATTACTAGTATCCTGAACCACTCATCAAGTAAACTGGCACTCTTCCCAACGCAACGTGCTACAACTAACACCAAAAACCCAGCCTGAATTCACCAAGTTGGCTGTTACAATAAACAGCAAAACAACCAGGAGGAGACACCATGGGAAATGGAAAAAAAAACTTAATCCGCCCCCCCCCCCAGCCATTTTAGGGAAACCAAGAAAATTCCTTTTCAACCACAATGAACGTGATTCACAATTCTGTGTAAAGTTTCAAATTCAAGAGCGAATGGGTGGGCCGCTTTTCCTAACTGCTGCATGCATCCACTCCAGACGGTGTAGCTGTAACTGCTGCAGGGAAGCCTCGCATCTCGCAAGAGTTTCGCTTCAAAAGCACGGGAGAGCTGAGCGACCAAAGCTCCTCTGCACTCTCTGTGTCTTGTGCTCCCTCCCCAACCTGCATGAAATGGTGGAGAAAAAGCCGCTGATGAAAGCTGCCTCCACTAGTGCTCCCTCCCCCACCCACGTGAAAGTGGCAGGGAGAGAGCTGCTGCTGCCCTAGCCCTCCCTCCTCCGCCAGCACCAAAGCAGCAGGAGGTGTCTGTGAGTGAAGGAAACTGTTCATGCCATCCCTACCCTTAGCCCCCCCCATGGGACATCATTTCCTCAGGTAAAGGGGGAGGACATTTCCTCAGGTAAGGGGGAGGGCATAACATCCCTGCCTTAAGTGATGGGGGTGGGGGGCCAGTTTTTAAACACCAATAAAATAAGATATTGCTGAAATCCAAACCGTATTTCTTCCCCAGCTTTTAATGGTATTAATAAAAAGAATGACAGTCTCAATTTTCCAGATTTTCTGTCAGAAACATATTTTTTCTCTCACACATAATATGCTGTTTCTGTTCTGTCCATGAACAATCAACTTAAAAAGACAAATAAATTCGCATGTAGAATTTATTCATTTTAAACAGTGATTTTCAAATACATTTCTTGCTTATTGATGTACTCTGATGTTTTTTTATCATATATAATATTCGACTATGAAACATGAGGCATAAAATGGAATGTAGGTGAAAAGAAAAGAGGCCTACTGCGGAAAAGATTCTCAGCATCTTTGCAAAAGAAACTGTCATCTGCCAGTTATTATAATTGAAGAGCAAGCTGTATTTTGAGACACAAGCTAAGGATGCCATCTGTTTAAAAAAACCCAAAAAAAACACCATTCCATTGTGCCACTTATGAGGAGAGAGACTGACTGTTTTAAATGTTGCGGTTTCTAGCCCGTTCAACAAATGCTACTGTATCTCTTCTACCTCTCTGCCCTTGCCATTGCCAGATTAGTTAGTCTGGCATTCCCTCAACTCTCTTCCAATATATATACACTTTTAAAATGTTGGCTACTTTAATTCTACCTTCCCCACAATCTTTTTCTTTAATTCTTTAAACTTTTACATCTGCCAGTCTCCCTCATCAATGCAGTGATGAGGGATAGAGGGATGAGGGATAGAAAGCAGTGATCATAATGTGCTGGTGAAATCAGAATCCTGTTAACAAATGATCAATACAACTGTCACCTTTATATTAAAAACAGAGTACCAGTTCTGATTGAAACCCATTACTTTCCCCGTATCTAGCTTGAAATGACACGCTGGGTTTTCACTCGGATGAGCATATTATCAAATTTATATTTCTGAGCACAGCAATAAAATGATGAGAATCTGAATATTGTAGCTAGGGAAAAGGGTTGACATTCTGGTTACCGAGAGATGAGAGCACACTAGAGCTGAACTGAAGAAAGAGCGGGGGGCGGGGGAATCCATCATTAATATCCAGTATTCTGGCTAGTGTGGTTGTTGTTTTGTCATGGCCAGTTGACTAGAAAAATAAATATTATTATTTTATTTTATTTATTTGGTGGTTATTAAGTAACAAACCGATTACCATAGTGGTTAATTGCCAAACCAGATTGCCAACAATACCGCAAACATTTACTGGTTTACCATGTTACTATTACCACATTACTAAGTAATTGAGCATTACAATTACTATTGTAAATCCAGGGGCAGACAGGAGGAGGGAATAAATAAGGAAGGAATTTTAGGTAAATGTTAAATAGTAATAAGGTAAACAGTATCATGCAGTTTTGAAGTAAATCAGTAATCCAGTTAACCAGATAACCCAGTGAATGCTAACCAGACACTGCACAGTTTCTGGATTTTCCCAGATCATGGTAGAAACCACTGATCTTAATGGATACTGAATACTGGCAGTAATTCATTTCATCTCTAGACCAAAGTACAAGGATAGCCATTTTGACACTTCCTCCCAAACAACTGGTGCTGGTTATTGTTGGAAATAGGATACTGAGCTAGATGAAACATCGGTCTGACTCAGTATGGAAGCTCTAATGTTGAATTATATCACAGTCATGGCATTCCGACCAGGGTATGTCCTCCCATGCTGAAATACTGTTGTCTTCTTTAAACTAATATCAGTATAGCTATAGCTATGTGTAGCTTAAGGGACTGCCCACACCGAAGAACTTGCAAGCTCTGGGCCTAAAACACAAATAAAAGAAACAGACACTTTTCTGAGATGACTATAGTTCACCAAAACCTAAAGCAACTTAGGCTGTTGATCACCTGTCACTGAGGTCATTGTGAGAAGAAATTAATAGAAGCACCTATATCTCTTTAGTAACTAGGGCTGAGACGAGAGCAAGTGTTCCTGTTACAAAGTGAAATACCAACCTTTTGGGAGTGCATGTGAGTGTCCATTGGTATTTTGTCAGTTTACCGTGATTCCATGCTTCCGGCACTTTTTTTGGGGGGTGGGGGGGTCACTTCCATTCACTATCTGGGACCTTTTTGACACTTCCTGGAAATTTTATGACAGTTTTACAACAGTTTTAAAACTCTTTTGGTAATTTCCAGCTGTTTCCCGGTGCTTAAATGACAGAGGTTCATGAGGGTCACGCACAGGCTTAGGACTGGCCCGTGGCAGCCCTATTCAACATGTGAAAAATATTGGGAAATGGGAAAAACAGCAGGAAACCTGATACGGTCCTATGTTGCTAAAATCTCAGCAAATACCCTTTCTGACAGAAGCAGCACTTGCCAAAAAAATTTTGTTTCAGGTCTCTTAGTAACCTTGTCTTCCCGTATTCATCCCACTAGCTGTTTATCAGCTTGCAGTCTAGTATCAAAATCCTATGTAGAGCTGAAATGACCCACAACTTCCACATTCACAAGTATTATTTATATACTTGAAGAGCCTTCTGAATATCTGAGCAAGTATTCACACTCAAAACAAAATGTGCATATTTGTTTCTTCAGATAGTCAATTAAAATGACCTAAGTATGCCAAAAGAATACCTGAAATGAATAAACGGTGTTTACAAATAGTCACAGTTACAGTTAAGATCTATGCTCCAATTATCCAAAATTCTGTGGTCAGACTAGAATATCAAAATGATCTCTTTAAGCTTTAAAAATGAAACTCAATTACAATGTGTCAAAATCAGACAAAAATTAAATTGCATTATCATTTTTGTGCTACTCTATCATCACAATTTCCTAATATTCCTAGTGATATGAGCCAAAAGCTTGGAAGGGGTGTAGGCAGAAGCAGCAGTAAACATCCTGAATACAGTTCTCTAATGACTTCAGGATAGTATCTCCTGTTGAACACTCCATTGTCAGGATGGAACCTAGGCATCATGGTCCAATCTTTTAAAAAGTGTGACTAGTCAGAGAAATATGTTCGCAGGATCAAGACCTAGGCTTCATTTCATTTTCAACTTGTGGCACAATGTCTCCGCTACGGACTTGCACATGGTTTGCACGCATGTGTACATGTGGAGGTTCCACATGGGTTCTGCGGGTCATGGGATTGGACCCAGTGTTTATTTGTTTCATTTCTTTATTTATTTACATTTAATAACCCGCATACCTCATGCCTCTGGAATCTTGTGGCAACTAACAATAAAAACGTATAAATAACTGTATACATAAACACATATTCAAAAATATAAAATAGAACATTAAAAGCTGGAGCCAGAAGATCCAATCCCCCTAAACTCAACCACCCACCTACTACCCATCTTCCCTGCCAAAATCCTGGTGGAACTACCATGTCTTACACTGTCGATGGAAGGAGGGAACATCCGGGGACAGACGAACCTTGACCGAGAAGGAGTTCCACGGCCAGTCTGAGATGGCCAAAGCCAACGTATCAGGTGTAATTGATGAAAACTTCTCCTCACCACCACCAATGCCTGGGCGACCAGGTGAAGCCGGGAGTCAAGGACCACCCCTGACTCCGAACCTGAGGGGCCAGGGAGGGACTCCCTCGTCCCATCCACCAGCATCACCTCCATTGTTTCAGGATTCAGCTTCAGATGATTTGCCCTCATCCAGTCCCTTACAACTTCCAAACATTGGGTAAGTACCGAGACTGCTGGGCCTGGGTCAGGTGAAAAAGAGAGGTAGAGTTGGGTGTCATCAGCATACTGATGCACATCAGCAAATATGCACATCAGCATACTGATGACACCGTACATCAAACACCCTCATGACCTCACCCAAAGGCTGCACATACACATTGAACAGGGTTGGGTACAGAATAGAAACTTTCAGAAGTCCAGATGAGAGTCCCCAGGGAGACAGAGTCTCCCAGAACCACCAGCTGGGCCCTCCCAGACAGGAAGGAGCAGATCCATGCAATAAAGATTCCACCCACCCCTACCCGGTCCAGGAAGCAAATCACCAGCATCTCATGGTAAACCGTGTCAAAAGCAGCCTACAGACTTAACAGGATCAGCAAGGTGGAACGGCCCTGATCCGAGTCACAGCATAGGCCATCAACCAAGGCCACAAGCACAGTCTCTGTGCAATAACCTGTATGAAAGCCAGACTGCAAGGGATCAAGAAAACTTAAGCGGTCCAATTCTCCTGAAGCTGTTGAGCCACCACCTGTTCAATAACCTTGTCTAAAAAAGGAAGGTTAAAGACAGGCCGATAGCTGGTGAGGGAGTCAACTTGTGATGGTTTCTTGAGCAGAGGTCGCACCACAGTCTCCTTCAAATATACCTACTCTCTGTCCTCCGACAGGGAGGCATTGACCACCCCAGCCAGCAACAGCCCCAATGTCGCCAGGACAGGCATGGATCTAATTCCCATGTTGTGGCTCTAACAACCCCAAGAGCACCCCTTGCATCAGAGAACGACACCCAATGAAACAGATTCCATAAATCCATTACCTCTGGTTCTCTGATGCTTCATTTGCTGCAGTAGAAATCATGGTGAAACAAGTGATTTTATCCATGATATAATCAATAAACATGTCACAGCGAGTACTGGAAGACTCCAGCTCCAGGTGGAGGGAGGCCAAACTAACCAGTCCCCTCACCAACCAGAAAAGCTCAGCTGAACGTGACTTCATTGATGCTATGAGAGCAGAAAAGAACCCCTTCTTTGATCAATTATATTTGATCATTCTGTTCCAGCTAAAGAGATGATTTTGGTTGCTGAAAAAACTTGTTGAGCTAGAAAGAGAGCTTTAGATGAAGACAATGAGGCCTCTTCATCATTCATACAGTACAAGCAACATCTCTTATGGAAAGGTATAATTTAAATACATAGGGTAAATTAAGACAGAGTACAATTTGTAGCCCTTTGTAAGCTGCAAGGAGAAGGAAATTGAATTCTTTGCAGAATGAAATATGTTGATTTTTGTGGAGTGATGAAAAGGTTGAGTATTTAGCTGTGCTAGGCACCTGATAATGCTGCAATCATTTTGTTTCTCCTCTTTGATTGCAGCTTTGTAGCTATCCATTTTAAGTAAAAACAGTCAACAATGACTGTTGCTCATTTGGTTTCCCATTTAAATATCTGACCAGGGGAAATCTGTGCATGTGTGTAAAGAAAGAAGTCATTTGGCTTTGCAAAGAAAATGCCGAAGTGCTCCAAGCAAAAGATAAACAGCAAAATGACAACTCTTCAGTACCGCTCAATGTCATTTATTCCATGGCTGCAACATCACATTAAAAGTCAGATAAATTATTGTCCAGTTTTAGTTCAGTGGTTGGAAATAAATTACTTCTACATCTCTTGTGAATTAAGTTGTCCCTATGTATGCATATAAATCAAACGGAAAGGAAGGAAATTAACCCCCAGATGCTCAGACCCATATTCTTCATTCATCATAACACACATTTCATCTACTGAAATTTAATAGTGTAGTACAGTTAATGTTTCAAAGATGACCTTATAACGCTGAGGATTATTAACTACACAAAACCCAAGCAGCAAATGAAGACTGCCAGTTTCCCTCTAATACACTCAAGCTGTAGGATAGATCAATCTCATGCTGAAGGAAAAACTTTTTAATGTACCTGATGAGTATGGGTATCTATCTGTTTTCCCAGTCTATGTCCCTCCCTCCCCTTTTCCTTAATATGGAGCTCAGGAATGAGACCGAGAACAGCCAAGTAACATTTTTGTTGCCAACAGCATCTTCAAGAGTATTCCTTTCCCTGAAGGATCAATGCAGAATTTATTAGCTTAAAATTACAATTGTGCTTGTAGTAATACTGGAATCACTTTGTGCATGCATTGAGACAGTTTGGAAATGCCCAAACAAAAACAAAAAAATTAGAACATTAGAGGTTTTGTTTGTTTTTTCTTTACAAAATTTTAAAATTAAATTAAATAAAACTAGTTGCCATATTGAAGGTAACACTTAGGCATATCCTCATAAAAGTTAATATTTGACAAACAGTTAATATTTCACACAGAATGTGAAATTTATATCTGATTTGGAATTTCTGAATCTATATTGGATTTGGAATTCACAAGAGAAAACAGCAAAATAATCAACAATGCAAAATAAAAAGAAACAAAAAATAAAATTGGGAAGCAGTATTATTGGTGCCATTTAGTATTTCAGAAAGTTGGTTAATCAATAATGGTATTAGCCAGTATTTTGGAAAGTTGGTTAACTGTCCAAGTATTCAGATACAGATTGGTTATAGCCTTTTTACTAACCATTCTAAAAGAGGGTGTGAAACCACCCTGCACTTCACTCTCCGCATGGACCAATGTGACAAAGGGTGAAAACAGACATGACGCTAACCACCCTTTAACCACCCTTGGTGGTTATCTATGCATGTTTCAGGGCTGTATTAGTGCCCTATGCAGCCCTGAAACATGCATAAATGACCACCAAGGGTGGTTAAAGGGTGGTTAGCGTCATGTCTGTTTTCACCGAGAATGGGGTGGGGCTTCTCTGCCCCCTGAAATGAATAGCTGGTTAAAGCCACAGGCATGTTTCCTGACACTATGGATAATCCTGACCTCTAATTACTCTCTGTGTAAATCTGAGTTGGTAGTTAATAGCGGTAAAAGGGCAGCCACCATTCTGGGTTTTATTCCGTGCTTTATAGCATTGCATATCAATTTGAGATGCAGGAAACCACTCGTCTGCTGCTTTCTGCCTGCTGGGGTTCTCACCTGTCAGGCCAAACAACCCTCCCTTGCCCTTGTATGTCATGGGTGAAACAGGCAGCTAAACTGCTGGTTGTGAGAAATTTCACCATATTGGGATACCATTTCCCTATATCGATGGAATTCCTCCTTCCTTGCAACACAGCAAGAAATTATCACGATTTACTGACGTTCCACTTACCATTTACTGTGTACCATTCGTTTACCACTTAACACATCACCAAGGGTATAGTTTTACTTCCAGGTATTTGTTTCCACATTTCTGAGTGAATCACTATGGAAATAGCCCACCTCTCAACCTGCCACTGGTGCCCCTTAACCTCCACTTCAGTGCCTCCAGTCAGAATTGTTGTTCTATGTTGTTCCCTTTGCTTTGGCCAATCTGAAAGTGGATTTCAGATTAGGAAAGGAATCTGCATACTGGCAAATAAGGGAGAAGGAAACACCAGGGAAAATGAAGTGTAAGAAATGCAGTATTGTGTTGGCATTTTCTCTCGGGATTTAAATGGATGGCAAAGTAGTAAATGGGATCCTGGTAAGTGGAATGTCATTAAATCAAGAAACAGAATGTTGACTGAGACATTGGGTATTTTCAGACGTGATGGGCCCAGAGGCCTGCCATGCTGAACCCCAGACCGGGATCTCTCTCACATCCTGGTCCGTGATGAACTGGCCATCCTTCAGACGTGCTGGCTCCATCACTGTGGGGAAATGGGGAGAGGGCAGGGCTGTATGGCACGATGCGTGAAGACGCACGGCCCCGCCCCACCTGCTGCCCACAACCCCGTCTCCTGGGGGGGGCTGATTTCAGGATGGGGCTGGCAAGTGGAAATGTAGTGCAGTCGTTGCCAGCCCCGTCCCGGATCATGGCCACTCTAACCACTGTTCTCGACCTCTGGCCGGCTAGAGGTCGAGAACCGTGGTTAGCTTTGACCCCTGCCAGAGATTCACTGTGGTGAACATCTGGTGGGGGTCAAACAGGCGTTCGCGGGAACACCGCCACCACAGGGAATCCACCATAGTCCACTGTGATGAAAGGCGTTTTCGTAACGCCTGAAATTACCCATTACTGAGTACTGACGTGTTCTTGTTTTGACCAAGATGCTATTGGAAACCAGGGTTTTGATGAGATTTCCTGTTTTGGCAAAACCTTATTTTAGCCCTCGTGTAGGGAAGTGTTTTAATATAATGTCCTACTGTGAGCCACATTTTCAGAACTTTTGTGCCAACCATCCTTAGTTTTAAAATTGCCTAATTGTAAGGGTGTCCAAAAGAGTGCTCAGCTTCCCTGCTGCGTGCCCAAATGCACCTATTTAAAACTTGCTTGTCACTTCATTAATGTTGACTGGCTGATTCATAAGCCCAGTTAGATATAGGCTTTTGAATTTCTTCCTTAGATATAGTCATGTCTCGCATAATATTACTTGAACATCAGCTGTCAGTTTCCACCTTTTAAGCTCAGCATGACATTATTCTGCTGGTTCATCAGAGGGGTAAATCAGCCATCTGCACCTATTTCTGTATCCCCCAGCTACTCTGCTTGTCCCTGGAACACATTCCAAGAAACACAGAAATACAGTTACAGTTAAGATCTATGCTCCAATTATCCAAAATGCTGTGGTCAGACTAGAATATCAAAATGATCTCTTTAAGCTTTAAAAATGAAACTCAATTACAATGTGTCAAAATCAGACAAAAATTAAATTGCATTATCATTTTTGTGCTACTCTATCATCACAATTTCCTAATATTCCTAGTGATATGAGCCAAAAGCTTGGAAGGGGTGTAGGCAGAAGCAGCAGTAAACATCCTGAATACAGTTCTCTAATGACTTCAGTCATTAAAAAATTAAATGTGGGTATCCTGTCGGTACAAGTCAAAGCAGCAGCAAAATGAAAAAATTATTTGAAAACTCCCATATTTTCATTCAGTAGCTTCTATTATTTTAATCTGTATGGGGGTGGGAAAAATTAACCTACCTTTTAATAAAGAAACTAGAGAAATAATTGTCCAATGTCTAGCTAATATACCAATAATGCACTTGCCAAATTTGCTCTAAACACTACTTTGACCCAAACTGTCTCCCTCAAAACATGAAAATCTAAAGTATTTTTTGACAGACCGTCTTCTCCAGGAGCAGCCCCTCAGGCATGTGTGACATGTTCTGTTGCACATAGCCCTGCCCCAGCCAGGGCCCCACAGCTAGGGGTGGGTGAAAGCCCCCAGCCCAGGTAATTGTTCTCAGCCACAGAGGCAGAATAGCCAGGGGCAGGCCTCAGCCTATCTGAGCCCTCTTGGCAGAGGTGGCACCACCAGGGCACAGGATGGGGGAGGAACTACCACCACCCATGCCCACACACTTATGCACGTGCTCTCTCCCACTTCGCTTGACCTGATCCCAATCATGATGCTGCCACCACTGCTACCATAATTGCAATTAGTTAAAGGCACCCCATGCTGCCACACGCACTCCAGTTTCCTATTCTGGCATACTGGGACTACATTTCCCAGCATGCCAGACCCTGAGGATGCTGGTCCCAGTGTGTACACATACACAGCAGTGCAGGACCTTTTGAAATCATCACACAGTGAGTTGTGGTGGCAGCAAACAAGCATGGCAGTCCCTTCCCTCCCTCCCTTCTCTGCCCCCGCCCCTAGAGTGTGTGTGTGTGTGTGTGAGAGAGAGAGAGAGTATGTGAGAGTGTGAGAGAGAGAGAAGGAGAAGGAAAAGTGAGTGTGTGTCTGTATGTGTGAGAGAGAGATGGGTTTGTGTGTGTGGTTGGGTGGGTTTGTGTGTGAGAGTGTGTGTCCATTTTTAGATTAGATGGTATCATGCACATCAATCCATTGGACAGGGTGGATGGGGGTGCACACTGAGCACACACTTATCTGCCACCCATCTAAACCCTCCACACACACCAGAAGTATGTGTGACCTCCACCAAGTGCACACAGATTGGTCCCCTCACAGTGTCCATTTAAAAATTGTGTGTGAGAGTTAGTGAGAGGGGTGTGTGTGTGTGTGNCAGATTGGTCCCCTCACAGTGTCCATTTAAAAATTGTGTGTGAGAGTTAGTGAGAGGGGTGTGTGTGTGTGTGAGAGAGAGAGAGAGAAATGGAGGGGGAGGGTTTTCTTCCTCCCTCCCATACTCTTCCTCCCATGACTGTCCCCTCTCCCCTTGTGCCCCCTTTCTCTCCCCATGGCTGTCTCTTGACCCTACTGCCCTGTGGCTCCTGAAGAGGAGGTCAGAGCCACCACCCAGTCCAAGGAGAGATCCACCAGAATGTTCCTGCTTTCTCCTTCTGCCTAGAAGTCTATAGTCTTCTCCCCCGCCCCAAGTGCCCCATGCGCAGCAGCATCTGTGGTAAAGACCAACTGGAAAAGAAAAACAACCCCCCATGTTCTTTATGTGCAATTCTGCCCTACCTCTTGTCATTCATCCACTGTGTTGATGGTAGGAACTGTGAGAGGAATGTTTGGGAGGCTAATGGGGGGCACACTGTGGGGGATATTGGGTAGTAGTGGATGGATCTGTGGAACGGTAGTAGTCAGTGGGTATTGTGTTTGGGAATCTAGGGCGTAAGTGGTGGTGCTGATAAGGTGTGTGCACAGGTATGAGGGCAAATTATATAAATAATTAAAATTAATCCCACACCAAGATTTTACACTAGGCATGTGCGAACAGGACGGAGTTCAGATGTTTGGACATTTGGACTAAAAACTTAGATTCGGTTTGTGGGTTTGATCTGGCGGAGTTCGAGCCCCCCCTTCCTGAATGTCTCATGGAGTTTGGAAGCTCCAGGAGATTTGGGGTGCTCCAGGGACCCCAAGGGGTGCCTGTGGTGTCATGGTAGGCTGTCAGAGACCCATCAGCAGAGACTGGGAAGGCTTGGTGCTTGGCACCCGGGGTTGCTTGGGCAGGAAGGCTTGGTGCTTGGCCCCTGGGGGTGCCCATGATGCCAGGGCTGGCCATCTGAGACCAAGTGGAAGCAGCAGCAGAGGCCAGGAAGGCTTGGAGATTGATGAATGACACCCATAGGGGGAAGGCCATTGCAGGCTGGCATCGGCAGAGTGGCAGCAGAGGCCCAGCCAGGGCTTGGTGACTGGCACTCCTACTTGGCTGGGAATTACAGTCTGGCAATGCTGAGTGGCACTGCTGCAGAGCACCTACTCAGATGGTGTATATGGGGAGGAATTCAATAGGGTGTCTCCCAGCATGGATACCCAAGCAGCAAGTCACCATGCACTCCCTCTGCCATGGGGCATGGGGAAACACACAGTGCTGGCCTTTGCAAGTGACATGTCCCAGCCTGGTGTGAGCCCTGGGGAACCCAGGCTCCCCAGGGCTCCTGGCTAGTTCTTCTGAGGCCATGTCCCCTGCCCACTGAGTGCCAGGAGCAGCGGCAGAGGCCCGACCAAGGCTTGGTGGCTGGCACCCTTACCTGGACAGCCATTGCAGGCTGCCAGGCATCAGCGGAGCAGCAGCAGAGGCCTGGCCAGGGCTTGGTGTCTGGTATACCTATTCAGTCAGGTGTTGCATGCTGCCAGGCATCAGTGGCAGCATGACTCAGGGTGATGTGCAATGACAGTTTAAACTGGGGGGCCAGGAAGCCAATCAGGTGCCTAAACACCATGTACCTGACCACCAAGAAGGGTTACCCATCGAGCGCAAACATTTCCCCCAGCGAGTGGCTTTCAGTTGAAAGCCATGCCACCCTCCACGTCCTGTAGCTGCCAATGTACTTGGAAGCTTCCCCCACCCCAGCACTTGATGACGTGGATAGACAGGCCTTCCTGACTGTAATTTAGGCTCCAGAACCCTGACAGTGGGTCCTGGAGCTATAGCGGCTGGCTGTTTCTTGATGCGGTGGAATGACAGCTCCCCATGAGTGGAATGATGGCCCCAGAACCCTGATGGTGGGTCCTGGGACTGGAGTGGCTGGCATCCCTACTTGGCCGAGCGTTGCAGGTTACCAGGCAGAGGCTGAGACAGGGCTTGGTGGCTGGCACCCCTACTCGGCGAGGCATTGCAGGCTGTCTGTCATCAGTGGAGTAGCGGCAGAGGACCGGCCAGGGCTCAGTGGCCTGCACCCCTACTCGGCTGGGCATTGCAGGCTGCCTGGCCTCAGTGGGGCACTTGCTGAAAAGTGGAACAACAGCCCTCCCTGCCTGTAACGTAGACCCCATAATCCTGATGGAGGGTCCTGTGGCTGGAGTGGCTGGCACCTCTACTCATCTGGGTGTTGCAAGCTACCAGACATAAGTGGAGCAATGGCAGGGGCCCGGCCAGGGTTTTGTGGATGGCACCCCTACTCAGCCAGGCATTGCAGGCTTGCATCCTACTCTCTAAATCTCAACAAGCTATTCTGTCAATTGGTCAAGCCTTGCCCTGTGGTGAATCAAGTGGCCACCCAGTAGCAGACATTGGATTGCCGGGGCACAGTACCCGTGGCACAGCAGATGCAGCAGAAGAGGCAGCAAAGGCAGTATTGGTGGCAGCAGCAGCAGACGTTGGATTGCCAGGGCACAGAACCCATGCACAGACATCAGAGGCAGAATTAGCAGCAGAAGACATTGGATTTTCCGGTACCACAGACAGAAGAGGCAGTATTGGCGGCAGCAGCAGCAGCAGACATTGCATTGTCTGGGCACTGAACCTGTGGCACAGACATCAGAGGCAGCATTGACAGCAGCAGACGACATTGGATTGGCCAGACACAGATCACATGGAACAGCAGAGATGGCAGGAGCAGGATTTGCCTCTGTGCATCACCCATGGAGCCAGGATAGTAGGATTTGCCAGGGAAGAGCTCCCATACAGCAGCAGAAGGAAGCAGCAGGATTGCGTGGACACATTTGGATTTTCTAGGGCAGACCAACCATGGATCAGCAGACAGCAGCAGTGGGATTACCAGGCCCATGGGGCACATCACCTAGCATTGCCAGGGCAGACAGACAGGCACCTTGGCATGAGAGGCAGGCAGGCTGGGGCAGGGCTTCAGGTTTGCCCACAGGGCGGGCAGACAGGCACTTCGTAATAAGCATGAGAGGGCAAACTGAGGCAGGCTTTGATCTTGGCCACCTGGGCAGGCAGACAGAAAGGCAGCATGGCATGAGGATTGGAAGGCAGACTGAGGCAGGGTTTGATCTTGGCCACCTGGGAGGGTGGGCAGAAAGTCAGCATAGCAAGAGCATCAGAAAGCTGGCTGAGGCAGCATTTGATCTTGGCCACATGGGCGGTCAGGCAGACAAGAAACGTGCCATGAGCAGAATGCAGACTGAGGCAGGGTTTGATCTTGGCCACCTGGGTGGGAGGGCAGACAGGCAGCATGGCATGAGCATCGGAAGGATGGCTGAGGCAGCATTTGATCTTGGCTACCTGGGCAGGTGAGTAGACAGGCAGCATGGCATGAGCATAAGGCAGACTGAGACAGGGTTTGATCTTGGCAACCTGGGCGGGTGGGCAGACAGGCAGCGTGGCATGAGCATCGGAAGGTAGACTGAGGCAGGGTTTGATCTTGGTAACCTGGGCAGGCGGGAAGACAGGCAGTGTGGCATGAGAAGAAGGCAGGCAGACTGTGGCAGGGTTTGATCGTGGCAACCTGGGGAAACAGGCAGCGTGGCGTGAGAAGGGGTGTCTGCTCCCACTCCCACCATTCCTAGGTGCGTCCTGCTACTGCTGCCGCACGCTCTCAAGAGCCCTCTGCCTGCCGGACCCTCTCCACCAGGTCACCCTTCCAGTGCCTGGAGAGTTCTGTCTGGCATGCCACGCTGCCCTTGACCCTGGGGTCCAGCATTGTTGCCAAAATGTATTCCTCCCACTGCAGGAGCTCATAAAAATGTGCCTTCAGCCCTGCCTTCAGCTGACGCACCAGGGCAACCACCTCATCCTCCAGCTTCCTGCCATGAGGGTCACAATCCCTCCCCTAGAGAATTTCCTCCAGCCTTATGAGGAGACTCTGGACCACAGGGGTCACCTGGCTGATGGTGACCTTGGAGGAGCTGATGATCTCCATCACAGCCAGGAACGGTCTAAGCACAAAGACTGCGTGAGCCAGAATCTTCCATTCTGCCCATTGTACCCTGGAAGTCCTCCGCTGTCCATCTCCAGTTGAACCTGATGCAAGGCAGCTTTCTGCTCAAGAAGCCTCTCAAGCATCAGGAAGGATGGACACATTCTGGACCAGCTGGTGCGCTGGGGAGCCTTGCTCTGCCTGCTTTGCTCAGGAGAGGACGCTTCCCTTCACGCTCTGGTTAAAGAAATGGGCCAGCTTCCTCCCCCACTTGATCAGGAAGCTAAGGGTGCCTCTCCCCCAAGCCCAGAGCATCCCTGACTAGGGCTGAAGTGGCAGCAGCTTTTACCACGCTGTGATTCCATTCCGCCATTTTGGAATTGCCTGCGCCACACCGCGACTTTTCTGCCGATATTCCGCTAATTCCGCCGGCATTCTGCAAATTCAGAAACTATCAGAAAAAATTGCAGAATTGTCAGAAACTGTTGGAAAACTGCTGTTCCGCTATTTCGTGTCACTGGTGGAATGGTGGAAGTAGTGAAAATGGCATGTTTCCGCTATTTGTGAAGCTTGTGGAAGTAGAAGAATGAAATTAGTGGAATGAAAACCTCTGCCACGCTGTACCACTAATTGTGGAAACGCTGTTTCTGGTGGAAATAGCTACCACTGCGACTTTCTGCTACAGCCCTATCCCTGACCACCAGGTGAAGGGTGTGTGCGACGCAAGGGATGCTGGTGAAGCCCCTCTCATGGACTGGCCTCAATATGTTGGCCGTGTTGTCCGTCACCACGCACCCCTTGGTGAAGGGCGCGCCTGGCATGACCCACTCCCTCACCATGGTGGTCAGGGCTGCCTTGATGTTCCGAGACATGTGGGGGCCATCCATGACTTCCGCCTGAAGCAGGGCCCACCTATACCCTGCTTCAAAACCCCTCCTGCCACTGCCAAACACTGCCTCTGGATCCTGCTACTAGTGCGCCATCACTGCCAGGTAGGCTGCTGCGCATTCCTACTCAACCACAGGTCTGTGGTGAAATGGACAGTAGCACCCCCAGCCCTTGTCAACTTCTCCCTCACCTGCTCCTCTAAAGCCTGGTACACAGCTGGCACATCTGCCAACTTAGGGTGGTGCGTGAGGGCAGGTTAAACTGGGGGGCCAGGAACCCAATCAGGTGCCAAAACCCCATGTCCCCCACCACTGAGAAGGGCTGCCCATCCAGCACTATCATTTTCCCCAAGATGCATGTGGCTTTCAATTGAAAGTGATGCTGTCCTCCACATCCTGCAGCTGCTGATGGACTTGGCAGCTGCCCCCACCCCAGCTCCTCCATGGTGCACTGATTCTGCTTCTTCTGCTGCTCCCTCCTAGCAGCGATACCACTCCTGCTGCTACAGGCAGCTGTTCGAGCAGGACACTTGTCCACTGATGGAGGCGGACGACTGGTCACTGCAGTCAGGAACCCACTTGCGTCCACTGCCCCTGCCTGCCTGCTTAGCAGCACAGCACTGTGGCATCCCTTTAGGTGGCTCGCCATGGCAGTTGTGCCAAGGCTGGTGAGCACCTGCCCATGCTTCACCACCTTCTGGCACAAAATGCACTGCATCTCCCTGGGATCATCCGCCCGCACCAACTTAAAATGTGGCCAGATGGAGGATTTTTTGCCCCCTTCTGCTTTCTGGCCCGCACCGGGTGATGCACCACTGAAAGTGCTGCTGGAAGGGGCAGAAGATGGTGGTGACACAGCTCTCACAGGGACAGCCATTGCCTGAGCACCAGACATCTCCTTTGTAGGACTAGTGTCTTCCTCGCTGTTCCCAATCTGAGTGATGTCCTTCGAAGGGGAGTACTGGGACCCTGAGGCTAATGAACTGCCCACCATGCTGCTGCCACTCTCCCTGTGCCCCCTATAGCTGCTGCTGCTGCTAGTACTGCTCCTCTCCCTGATGCCATTGCCCTGGGATCAGGCCCTGCCTCTAGCAACCGGGGTGGGATCCACCAGCCCTGGACTGCTGGGGATCACATCAATAATAGGGGGTCAGGGGCATTAGTGGCTTGGAGGAACATCCAACCCTGAAGCACCTGCTCCTGCAGCCACAGCAGAGATGGCTGCAGCTTCCTGGAGTGCAGGCCTTTGAGTGCCCTGTGTTGCAGTGGAGGATGCTGGCAGGAGGTGCCACTGAATCACACCCCTAGTGCCACTGCTGGGAGCCTCTGAAGCCTGACTGCCAAAATCAGGTCTGTGCAGTTTGGAGCGTGGTGATGGGCTCAGGATGCTGCTGATGCCACTTCCCTGGCATGTCCCCTGCCAAGTGCCCCATTGCCTGCCTTATGGGCAGCAGACCAGCCTCTCCTGCTTCCCCTCTCCATTTCTCCCACCCCCAGTCAGTCAAAAAGTTTTATTGATCGACCTCCAGGGTCATTAAAATACAAACAAAATTTAGGAAAATAAATAATATTGCACAAAGACAGACACATTCAATAAATGTACAATTTACATTCCATAATCTCACCCCTTCAAGACAGATTGCTTAAGACAAAAAACTAAAAACCAAAGCTAGCAACCCGTTTTACACGGTCAGAGTCAGAACCTGATAAAAGAACGGTCAAAAGGTTATCATTCTGCCATTCAAAATAGCCTTTTATGTACATTGCTAAATATTTCTCCCGGATTTTAGTGTAAAAAGAACAGTAAAAGAAAACGTGCTTAACTGTTTCAAGCTGCCGGCACGAGCAATGAGAACAGTATCTCTCTTCCTCTTGAGTCTTTTTATAGCGACCCACTAAAATAGCAGATGGAAAAACTTCTATTCTAAAGAGTTAAAGCTTGCCTAAGATTCGAGTCAGTCCATACAAATAAATAATGATTAGCCGCAGAGCACAATTGTATCTCTGGGTATAATTTGGCCACCTTTTGGTTCTTTAATAGGGAGAGCTCATTTTGGATCTCCTGGTCCTTTATCCTCCTTTTTACAAGTTCTCTTGCTGCTATAAGGCCCAAGGGAGCCAAGAGGCTTTTGGACAGACCCAACTTTGCAACCTCAACCTCTGTCTTACTATTTTAGTTATCTCTCAGTCCCAGGTTCACTAATAAAGAGTACAAGGACTTAGACTCTGGGGGAAATAAGTTCGATCTCAACCAGGATTTGATTATTAAATGTAAGACTTTAACTTTAATAGTAGATTACAAAGTCTCAGCTCACAAAATAGCCTGTGGAGTGCCTTTGGTAAGTCCCAAGATAGACCGAAGGAATCAATTTTTTATATGCTCCAATTTGTCTCTATATTGAAAGTCCCAGATTTCAACAGCATAGAGCAATTGGGGGAGAACCTTGGGGGAGAAACAATCATAAAGTGGGAGAGACTAACTTTCCCCCTTGATGAAAAAAATAGCTCAAGACGGTATTAACAACACGCCAACTGCAATTCTCAGAAAAGATGACACCTAAATATGTTGGAACCTGCTCTATTGGATTTTGTTCAATTTGCCAATTAAGGGTTTTATTTGCTCGGTTCACTATCATAACTTTGGTTTTAAAAGTTTATTGACAGGCATTCTTCATCCTCATGACAAAATTGATTAAACTTAGACATGCTCCTTCGGAGTCCAATGGGAGTTTGTGACAAAATGACATCGTCATCCGCATACAAGAAGACAAGTATTTTACGGCTGTTAAACTTAGGGGGATGAGAGTCAATCTGTGCAAGAGAAGGAACAATGTTATTAATATAAAAATTAAAAAGAGACGGTGCCAGGATACAGCCTTGGCACACGCCTCACTGAACTGGAAATCTCCTGGTTAAAGCTGGGTTACTTGCGTATCGAACTTGCAAGGTGTTATTTTTAGCATGACTGTTAAATACAAAAGATGTAAATCAATGGACGTGAGACTCAATTTAGACTATAGCCGATCTCTACTAACTGTGTTGAAAGCCTAAGATCAATGAAACACATATATAGAGCTGAGTTGGCCTGTTTGTTTGAGTATTTACTGCATAGTTGTTTACGAATAAAGATGTGATCCACTGTAGAGCATCCACTGCGAAAACCAGCTTGCTCAGGTTCTATAATTTGATGTTTATCCAACCATGCCTGCAGTTTATACAATAAACATTTTGCATACATTTTACTAATAACAGAAAGCAAGCTTATGGGCCTATAGTTAGTTGGTAAAGCTGGATCACCTTTTTAAAAAATATGTTCTACCAAGCTGTTAAGCCAGTGAGCTGGGAAATCAGCAGTTGCATTAATGAAAGTGAACAATGGTGCCAAAACATTTGGCCACCAATAGGGAATCACTCTTGAGCATTTCTGTTGGAATATAATCACAACCAGAAGATTTCCCACTCTTTAGATGAGATATAAAGCTCAAAATTTCAGATCCCTCAACTGGTGGCCATCCGTGCAACCCATCTACAGCATGAATAAGGAGCTCAAAAGTAAGATTACTGGAATATCCAAAAAGAGTTTCAAAATGATGTTCCCAACTAGACGGGGGAATTATAGGAGCTTTGGGCTCCCCCCCCCCCCCATTCTGGCCTTTTTTTATAAGTTTCCAGAACAACCTTGAGTCATTTTGATTCACTGCTTGTAGGAGAAGTTTCCAATTTCTCCTACACAAATCCTTCCTTTTCTTTGATAAAACATATCTCTAGTACTTCCTATCAGTCACCACTCATTCTCTATTCATTCTAGAGGGAATTCGTCTCATCTGGTATTGAATGGGCATTTGCCTTGTGGTTTAGAAGGACATTTCACCTACTTTTTCCACCCAAGATTATATTCTGGTATCCAACTCTGCTCTTTTGTATGCTGGAATTGAGAATTGTTACTAGATCTGAGTCTGACCATTTACCATTAGTTCTAAAAAATTTTTTGATCCCTTGGCACCCAAAAAGCTTTTAACAAATTTCTCTTCTAGAGGGATTCCAATCAATACTCGTACGGTTGTCAAAAGGTGGTCTATTGCTATTGAAAATGCTTTTTTTGACTTAATTAAGCAGGAACCACTTGTTGCCCTGTGTAATCAAATTAATGACATGCAGGGGGACATTCTTGTACTGTATGGAAAATTAATAGATCATTTAACACGAACTACTAGTTGCCAGTGCCACCCAAGCCTCAAATTCCATTTCTCCCACCCAAAGAATGTAGAGGAAGATAGTATATATTTTTTAATTTATTTATTCAAATTTGTAATCTAATATTATATATATCTACATTAACTCTAACTGCTATTAACTATTCTAAATCCTATGGAACTAAATGGAATATTATCTAATATCTGCAAAGGCCTAGTGCTACAAACACACTATAAAATATTAAAACTGAATCACTACACAATATCTCTATCTCTATAACTAAGCTAACTCCTACAACTATCTATCTATAGTTACTATCTAATATCCAATATCTTATATATATACACACAC
Organism: Sphenodon punctatus; assembly: GCA_003113815.1. NCBI lineage: Eukaryota > Metazoa > Chordata > Lepidosauria > Sphenodontia > Sphenodontidae > Sphenodon > Sphenodon punctatus. The sequence continues at coordinate 369,114 of QEPC01001365.1, forward strand.
ACGCGCACACATGGGGGGGACACAGACAGCTCATAACAAACAACACAAAATGAAAGCTAAATCAATCTAATCCTACTCTAAATAAATCCAAAAACAGGGGAAGGGAATCATGGATGGAATATATACTGGGAGGAGGGAAGGATTCCATGGACGGTAGGGAGAAAGAACACAGGGAGGGGTAAAAAATAAAAATAATACCTAAATTTATCTTATCTAATCTAAATAAATGAAACTACGGAGGTAAATGTGTGGAAGTGGGTGAAATAGGAGGAGGATGGCAATGGATTGGGAGGAACACAAACTGCTGGGAGAGGGAGATCTGAAAACGCCTGCTGACAGGATCTGTGGCTAGCTCAGAAGGAGTTGAAAGGGGAGAGGACAATTACTTTTGTTACTTGCTGCGCCTGCCTTACCACTAGTCCCATTGCCTCTGTGCAGCCTAGCCCGTGGTCAATCGCGGACTGCGAAGCCAGTGGTCTGAGGAAAAGAGGAATTGTGATTGGGCAGGCTGGCTGCTAGGCAGGCCTCTCCACCCCTGGCACCAGGAAGCCTGCTTCTCAGCTGCCCCACACACACCCCCGGGCCTGCCATCCCTGTTTTTCCCACCCAACTGTGCCCAAACTCATTCTGAACGTGCTCGAACTGTTTGGGGGTTCTGGCATTCTGTTCGGCCATACAAACTGGCCGAGTTTGGGCTGAACACCGAACACCCGAACAACATTCACACATCCCTACTTTACACATGACTCTGCAAACCCAGGGACCAGCCCTGTTCTTCTTTGCTTTATTACAGCCCAAGATGTTTAATCCCTCTTCATTCACATGTCATTTTTGCTGCCAATGATAGATTATTTGATAGCATTCCAACTTTCTGTATGCCTAACACTAAGCATATTAACAAATGAACTAATAGTCCACTAGGTTTGATCCATGCAGCCCCCAGTCATAGGTTGTATCATGTAGAGCCAATAAATGGACAGCTCCCTGTGTGCATTCATATGTGTGCACCATGCAGGCAGCCCCCACTCGCAGATTTATCACAACAAACCCAGTACATAGGCAGGTTCACACACCCCATTCCTGGTATCCCACTCCCTGTCATGATGTGCACGTACAGCAAACTATGGGAAGAAAGCGCTTCCTCAGCTGTTTTTTTCTTCTGGGCCAGTCTCACCTCAGGAGGCAGTCCAGCACTTACTATTCCCTTCCACTCTCGTGGGTTCATGCATGCCACTTGTTTGTGGCTGGAGGTAATCTTTTGTTATGCTCTGGCGCAATCAATCTTGTCATGTTGTCATGCAACATGCTCACAATTTCTGGCTCACAGTGATGTATGGAAAGCAGGGATGGCACAAGAATTTTTTCTGGAGTCTGCCCAGGAGTGGGGAAGATCCCTGGGAGCCATGACAGTTGAGCTGGCCAAGGCCTGTCCCTAAGTGTCCCCTGTTGGCTTATGTGCCCAGGAGAGGAGCCAGGTGCCCATTTGAGTTAGCTCCATGATGCTGACAGCCGGAGAGGCTTGAGCCTTGCCTTTAGCATGTCAGGTTCTCTTCTGGTCTTTACCCCCTTGCCATACTGAGGCATTGTCTACTGCTGCCCTGGGTCTGGCAGAAGGAATCCTGCAAACAGGGAGGGGAGGGATTCCTTGAGCTGGAGAGGTGTTGGTCTCTCATGTTGTGGGATGCCGCTCTGGGGGCATATCACATCCCACATTTTCTGTTGCCCACTCTCTCCACGCTGAGAGTGTCCTAGTATAGAACTGGTACACTTAGGTCATTAGGATCTGGGGGTATGGGGATTATTTGGCTTTTTTCCCTCTATGCAGACTGAAGGTTTAGGTTTCGGTTTATGGCCATGTTTCACTCAATATTTTTGTCTGTTGCCTCTTGCCATGTTGCAGACCCAATGTGTTTGTATGTTCAAACACAAATTCTCAGGGCTGAATATAGTTATCTCCTTTATATTTAGCCTGTCATTGAGGCCACCTGACCTGGCCACCATCAGAGGCAGAATATTTTATTTATTTATTTCAAATATTTATATCCCACCCTCTCGCACATGCGACTCAGGGAGACTGACAATAAAATAAAAATACAAATAAATAACAATAGGACAATTATAAATAAAACATAAAAACCGTTTAAAATTCAAACAGTTTGTTAAAAAGAAACCAACTAATCCCCTAACCCATTCTATTCCTCCTCCTCCTCCCCCCCAAAAAAAATGACTGGCAAAAGAGTCCGGTCTTACAACTTTGCTGGAAGGCAAGGAGATTGGGGCTGAGATGGACTTCTACAGGGAGAGCATTTCAAAGTGATGGGCGGATGCTAAAAATGCCCTCCTGTCAGTACGGGCCCACTGAAAGTGCGGGAACTCCAGGAGGGCACCCTTGGACAACCAAAGGGGCCACCCAGGGGGTGAGGTGATCTTCCAGGTAAGCAGGACCCAGACCGTTGAGAGCTTTAAACTTTAAAGCTGTCACCTTGAGTCAGGCCCAGAAGACAATAGGCAGCCAGTACAGTGCTTGGAGCACCAGTGTAATGTGCTCCCTGCATCCCATCCCAGTCAAGAGATGGGCCACAGCATTCTGAACCAACTACAACTTCTGAACCATCATCAAGAGCAGTCACACATAGAACGCATTGCAGTAGTCTAGTCTCAAGGTGACGAATGCATGGATAAGGGTGGTGAGCAGGAGCATAGCTACCGTGGTGTGGGGGGGCTCAGTTGCACCTAGGCCTGTGCCTGTGGGGGCCCACGGCTGGCCAGAGCATCATGGTCCCACAGTGATGGTGCCCACCCACCGCCGCTGACCATCCTTGCAGTTGCTGCCTGCCACTTCCCTCCCCCCTCTGCAGCTCCTAGAGTGGCGAGGCAAGCCTCTTGCCTCACCAATCTAGGAGCTGCAGAGGGGGGGAAGCGAAACTTTTTTTTTTCTTTTAAATTGCCGGCACCGCATCCTGGCCCCCGGGGAGGGAAAGCAGTGCAACGCTGCAGCTCACCTCCTCTCCCTCCTCGGTGGGACTAGGACACGGCGCGGGCAATTAAAAAAAACAACAACTGCCCACAGACTCTCCACGGCAGCGTTGCTCCAGGACTCATGCTGCCTCCCTGTGTGCCCACAAACCCAGTCCCAGTGGGACTCTGCAGGTACTGGGTTTGCAGACACAGGGGGGCAGCACGCGAGTCCCTGGAGGAGCAATGCTGCTGCCGTGCACTGGGGACCCCCAAACCCAATCCTAGTGTGGACTCTGCAGGGACTGTGTTTGCAGGTGCAGGGAGGTAGCGCGCAAGTCCCTGGAGGAGCAATGCTGCTGCCGTGCAATGGGGACCCCCGGGCCCAGCCTCAAGTTAGTGGCGTGTGCCCC
>QEPC01001365.1:372723-389512 GCA_003113815.1 Sphenodon punctatus
GGTGTGTGCCAGCAGTGCCCAGGGCCATGGCCCCACAGCAGCCTAAATTCCTCCCCCAACCCCCATTGGTAGCAAAGCCCCAGCGTCCACCTGTCCTGGCTTGGTTCTCTGCCCCCTTGCCCTTGGGCCCCCCTGCCAGCTGACACATGCCCCCTCTTCCCCTCCATCGCCTCCCTGTCAGTCTCACTCTGCAGCAGCAGCAGCGATTGGACTGGGAGATAAAGCTGCTTGTTTACAAACAGCTGCTCTGCCCATGTGCCGATCAGAAAGTTGTTGCCTTGTAAAGGTTTTTTGAGATGGCTTCCAACATTCTCACAACTGGGTTGTGCATGCTCACCCTATTCAAAAAATAGCCACATGATGGTCTCAAGCTCCTGTAGTATAAAAAGTGCTCTCCCCCTCAGAATGACAGTTCCTTCCAACCCTTTCTAGAAACAGAAGGAAAAAATTCTATGCGAGGCTGGAAGGGTGGGTATTTGTGAGAACGTTCTGAGCCATCTCAAAGAACCTTATTTACAAGGTAGCAACCTTCTGTTCTTTGAGTGACTCCTCACATGTTATTTTTACTAAATATGAATGTGCTTGTGTGATCAAGTATTGTTAATAGCATGCAGCTATTTTGATGTGACCCAGAGGTTTTATATGTTTTAAATATGTGAACAGGAATTTTTTATTCTGCTATTGCACTACCACTGATGGAGAGAGAGCGAGTTGTCCTACTGGAGTCCCATCCACTTACTGGATGAGATGCTAGTAGGAGGGTTCTCTCCGTATCCAAGTGGTAGGGTTTTACTCAGCAGCAAGGAGCTCCCAGTGTAAACTAATGTTCTGCCCATCACATCTTAATACTGAAAACTCATTGTTGCTGGATTTTTGGAGGTTCCGCCTACAATGTACAAGCCCCTCCCTAGAGCTCTGCCAGCCATAAGGTTCCGCGTGGTGCTGAGATGGATGCCATGTATGGGCAGGTCCTCCCTCTCCCTTCAGCCCTGCCCACTTTGGGTTTTCAGAGCGCAGGGGTCCATAACTAAGGCTTGAGCCCGGGCCCTTCTCAACCTTGCTACGCCCCTGGTGGTGAGGTCAGAGTCTGAGACATATGCATGGAGCTATCTCACCAGATGTAATTGGTGGAAGGCACCCCTTGCTATAGTCAAAACCTGGAGATCCAAGCGCAGCTGTGAATCGAGGAGCACTGCTAAGCTCTGCACAGATGGAACCAATGGAGAGCAAACATCCACATTAGTAGTAGGAGTGTTCCTTTCCTCCAGATCACTGCCCCCCCCCCAACATCATCTCCATCTTGTCAGGATTGAGCTCTAATTGGTTCAACGTCATCCAGTCCCCCACAGCAGCCAGACACTGGGACAGCAAGGAGACAGCAGGGCCTGGGTCAGATGAAGAGGATATATACAGCTGGGTGTCATCTGCATATTGATGACACCTAACTCCCCAGATGCATACGACCTCCCCAAATGGCTTCATATACACATTGAACATTAGAGGGTACAGAATGGAACCTGTGGGATCCCACACAAGAGGGCCCAGGGGACAAAGTACAGTCCCCTAGGATCACCTGCTGTGATCTGCCAGAAAGATATGAAGAAAACCATCGGAAAACAGTTCCATCCATCCTAGCCAGGTCCTGCAGGTGGGTCACCAACATTTCATGGTATCAAAAGCCAGTGATAGATTTAGTAGAACTAGAAGGGTCATACAACCCTTATCTAGCTCTATCAGGAGGTCATCGTCCAAAGCCACCAACGCTGTCTCCGTGCCATATCCCAGGCAAAAGCTCAACTGCATGGGGTCAAGAAAACTGGTGCTGTCCAGATGCAGCTGCTAGGCCATTACCCAGTCAATAACCTTCCCTAAAAATGGAAGGTTAGAAACAGGCTAGTAGCTCACTGGAGCATCCAAATCAAGAGATGGTTTTTTTAAAGGAGGAGCCAGACCACAGCCTCTTTGAGGCAGTCTGGCACCCTCCCTTCCTAAAGGGAGTTGTTAATTACTCTGGCCAACCCCAACGTCTCCCTGGAGGTCTTAACCAACCAGGACAGGCATGGATCTACTTCCCAAGCTGTGGCCAGAACCAGACCCCAAGGGCATGAGCCACCTCGGTCAGTGTCGCCAATTGGAATTCATCCCACAAAACGCAATCAGACAAGGCATTCCTAAACTCTGACTCTGCCACTGCCTCTGAAATAATGGAGTCAAAGTCGTGCTCAGTGTGAGCGATTTTGTATGCAAAATATGTCAAAAACATGTTGCAGTGGGCCTGAGATGGATCTGGTTCCGGGCGGAGACAGAGTGAACTGACCAACCCCCTCACCACTTGAGAATACTTGACTCTATGAACCATTGGTCTGTCCTAGTATGGCAGCTCTTATATTCTTATGCTCTTTTTTGTTAACTGAAGTTCCTGAAAAACTAGCAATGATTGAAGAAATTCATGAGAACTACTTACTACTGCCCTGGTAGGGACCTAAGCCAGATGGTAAGCATGAATTTCTCTCAATTTTCACTGACTCATACATTTTCCCTGTTGCTTCAGGCTGCTCAACAGATTGATTAGCAGACACTGTTTTTATTTTTATGTTAAATAAATTCAAAAGAATTAAAATAATGGGCACAATTATTTTGTATTGCAGTTTGATTATTTAATAATTACGCTTTATTTTCTGCATGCTGAATTGATGTGCACCTCCCTTCCTGTTAATGTTAATGGGAAGAGAGTATCAGTGGAACTGTGAGTATTTTTAGAATGTCTGTTGCTAATGCTGAAATTTAAAATTTTGAGTTTTACATGGAATATTATGTTGTCTTATGAAGTTGCTAGTTATCCTAAAAATATATTACTTATAGTGTAATTTAATATTCGCTTTTAATTAAAACTGTAAAAGAAAAATTGAGTTGTTAGCAAATGCCTCAGGAGATGTAGTAAAATATTTCACCAATTTGTTTTATGTGTTTCTTTAGACTCAACATTTCACGAGAGAAAATTTAGGTTGAAGATTAGGGAAAACTTCGTCCAATGAAGATAATTAGGGAGTGGAATGCACATCTATGTAAAATGGTGGCATCTTTAGGGGGAATGAATCCCTCAAAGGAAGGAAGATGTAGAGGATAATTTAGTACCTTTCCAATTCTAATATTAGACATACACTATAACAAGGCACTGGTTAATGGTACAGTATTTGCACTACAAATAGGCAGTCTAGGCTAGAACTAAAGCAAGAATCTATTTCTTTTTCACAAAAAATCTTGTGAGGATCAAGAACTGTTACCAAGGTCTTTGGATGATGATGATTGATTTGATATCTTGGTTGAGAATTTGTCTCAATATGCCATTTACTAGTAACCGTTTACTGTTACTGTTTGCCGTATACTGCGATCTTCCTGGTAATACACATATGCAAAATAGCCACCATTTGCTGCTCTGTGCATTCACAGCCCTCTTCCAAGATAGTTCTGGAAGTGTTGTCACCATTTTGGAAAAGGGCAGCCATTTTGCACATGTGTATTAGCAGGATGAACTTGGTACATGGTAAACAGTAATCGTAAATGATAAATGGCAATGGTGAGCTATATTTAGAAAACTTCTTGACTGAGAAAGTGTTGAGAACTGGGGATTTTCTTGATTTCAAGGAGCCTTCTTCAGAGTGCTGACTCCCAGGCTGAGCAGTCTGGTGCCTGGGCTGAAGACTCAGCACTCTATGCTCACCAAAGTGCTAGAGAAGCCTGATTAGATCACAGAGTTGCTGTGCTTGGACTAAAGACCTTGAACTGTGAGTACCAGCCAGAGGACTGCTGTCTGGCTTGGGATAGGGACTGCCTGCCAGAGGGCTGTTTCCTGACAGCAGTAATGGTGGAGAACTTTAACCATGATTACGTACGTGCGAACTATGTAACTTAAGAGAATAAAGGATACTTGAGAGCTTGTTCTTGGGAAGAATACAAATCTTTGGGGCTAATCCTGCTGGGATTTTCACCAGGTAGCAGCATCCTATTACATACATATTATATTTTCCACAAACAAATAGTTTACAAACAGGGCAGCACCTGCAAAAATGGGTACCTGTCCAAATCTGGGTAATCCAACCTGACCCAGCCACGTTCGGACACCAATGGGTGCCCAAATACAACCCGATGGGCTACACAACATCTTGGAAATGCACTTTCCAGGAAACCATGGGAAGACGATCCCATCCCAGCTCTTGCCTGTACCATCTCCAAGCTGAATCATCTGCGCAACTACTCAACCTGGCCACTGCTCCTCCCAGCCATTGTTCAGCTGAGCCAGGTTTTCCTGGTTTTTTTTTCCTGAGTATTGGGGGAGGGGTGGAATAAGGAGGCCTTTCCTAGTGCAAATGCATTACATGGAAGATCCACTATTGGGACCAGTGTGTTCCACACGCCCATTGACTTTCTGTCCAGAAGCCACAACTTGGCATGCTAGGTAGGGATGGGCAAACAGAATGGAGTTCAGAAATTCAGTTCGGTTTGGTTTGAAATTCAAGTTAGGAAATTTGTTTCGTTTCATTTTGAAATTAGAGTTTGGTTCGGAAGTTTGGTTCGGTTGAACGAACAGACCAAGTTTGGTCGACTTCCAAACCAAGTTCGGCAATTAAAAACCAGGTTTTTTGGTGTGTGTTGCCACTAGGGATGGGCAAACAGAATGGAGTTCGGAAATTTGGTTTGGTTTGAAATTCGAGTTTAGTTAGGAAGTTCGATTTGGTTGACCGAACAGACCGAGTCAGTCCGAACTCCAAACTTCCGAACTGTGTTCACCCATCCCTAATGGTAGGAGAGGCCTCCTGACTCCTCACCACACCAGTCAGAAAATTCAAGCAGAAAGAATCTGGTTCATCTGAGCAGCAGCCAGGAGGAGCAGCTGGTCTGGTCTGTCAGTCCAGGGAGCCCACATGTGCAGGAAGGAGCCAGGATTGATGTCCTGGAAAGTTCACTTCTGTGACTGATTTTTTTTTTAAAAAAAATTTCACGCATCCAGGGACCCTATTATGGTTACCCGCAAGTTCTAATTGAAGGACTCACTGTGCCCCTAGTTAGAAAGGTAAAACAAGAAAAATAAATGCAAATGTGGCCAAAGTTGAGACATCGCCCTGCCTCAAACTAATTGGAGACTAGAGAGAGGAACAGAATTTGTGGGAAAATTAAGACTCCTCGTTTGATACTTAGTTAAAATTCATACATCTTGACAAAGTTTCTGGCTGCTTTAACTGGCACTCCTGATGTATTCAGATGTTACATGTGGTGCAGGCGCAGGCAGATGCCCCTTACTGACATTGCCTATGGGGTTAGTTCTCGGGATGAAAGAAGATGGGCATTAATTATACCCAAGTACTTCTAAGTAGTCAATGATTGGGCTCAGTCGTCTGGGACTCAATCGTCTCCTCAAATTTCTGGGAGCTTCTTGGCAATGCCAGTGAATACTCAGTAATACTCGGTACTCTGTTCTCGGTAAAATAGTAGGTATTGTACTGCATCCCCTTATGTGTCTCCTTGTCTTTGTGATCAAAATGGGAGGGGAAATGGTGGGCAGGAAGGGGGGGCAGCATGAAAATTTTGAGGGGGGTGTAGTGCATAGGAAATGTGGGGGGGAAGCAGGAAAATTTCTTGGGGTCATGGCAAGAAGGAAGGGGGGCAGTGGGCAGCAATCTCACCAGGAGGAATGTGGCCCTTGGAGTCCAAGAAGAGGAAACTGGCATGCCACTGTGACATGGAGCTGCCACTGCTGGCTCTCTAGAAGCATGCTGGACTACATTTCCCAGCATCCTCCCAGGGAACATTAAAATAGCAGCTGCTGGCTCTCTGGGGAGCATGCTGGACCACATTTCCCAGCATGTTCCCAGAGCAAAGATGGTGGCCCAATCTCATCCTGGAATTAGAACATCCATGCCTGCTTGTGAGCTGCCACTAGGTGGAGGGACATGCAGTACTGGGGGGACCTCATGGGAAGACAGAGTACAATGACTCGTAAGCACATGATGAGGTATGCATTGCTCGATTAAAGCGGTAACTGGGTACTATGACAATTACTTGGTTTCTTGGTACTCAGTAAAATTGTTGAATACCATGATCCTCGGTAAATACAGAGAAAAGCTGAGCACTGAGTTTCAGTCCTAGTTACTTCCTATAGCTTTGACCATTTGACAGAATGCAAGACCATATTTTGTAGGTCAGGGCACAGGTTGCTAAGGATCGATACCCTTTAGTTGTCATGTTTGCATCTTATAACATTATTATCTAATATGGCTTCTCTTTTGGAAAGTTATCTATTACTTCTTCCAGGTATACTAACCTCTTCTACTGGTTGTGCTAAAAATGCTACTCATTTTTATTGTATGCAGAATTGCTTGGACGACTCAAGCCTACAGAAAAGTCCTCTAATCTTTCTCAGGAAGCTGTGCTCCAATTATAAATGTGACTCTTAATGAGAATTGCAAATAGATTAAAATCCAATCTGTCCCCTGATTCTTGTAGCCAAGAGGGATTAGACAACGGATTGCCTACATTTATGGTTTTCATGTTTGAATGACTTAGGATTGAATTGTACAACGGAGACAAAAAGCATATACTGAGAATACGGTAGGGGGATCCCATGCAGTCTTTAGACTGGAGTTCATCAGACTGTTTTTGTTTTTTTAAAAGCCCCATATCTCCCAGCTGAATACAGATCATCATAAATATTGACAATGGGGGTGATCCCATGCCCCGCATATGCTGCCTACATCCTGCACGCATGCACATGCGTGCAAACCGCATGCATCTCCATAGGAATTGCATTGTGCCATGCGGATCCTGTGTGGGACCTGCACAAATCTCACGCAGATCCCACTTGGGATTGTGGCCACTGACAATGAGATAAAGAAATCTAAAACAATGTAAGATGGTTAGGTCTGAATGCTTTCCCACTTACACCAGTACCATGTCTTTTCTAGGGGCAATCCCTAGGGCTGAAAATAGATCTATCTTAATCTTCGCAGAGCTATTCCACATTTTTAGAATGGGCTGCAGAAATCCAGCATGGATTTTCTGCTGTACCAGATCTATACAGATATTCTGACTGCTCTCCCACCCTCAGCACTATTCATGTGTGCACACTAAACAAAATAATTTTATCTATGAGCAACCCAATTATACACTGTGTGAAAAAATATTTTCTTTTATTTGTTTTAAACTTGCCACCCATGAGTTTCATGGAGTGTTCCCTAGTTCTAGTACTAGCTGAGAGGGTAAATAACTGCTCCTTGTTTGTTAGTTTCACACCAATCATGATTTTAGAAACCTCTATTATATCTCCTCTCATTGTTGCTGTGCTGTGCCCCCTTTCTCTTCAGACTAGAATTTGTCAGACTGTTTAAAAAAAACAACCAACCCATATTTCTCAGCTGAATGAAGATCACCATGAATATTGGTGCACAGGGAGACTGCACATAAGGCATGTTGCATAAGGCAACACAAGAGGTTTGTGGCCGAAGTAGGAACCTAGGGGCACAAAGACACCTATCTGGACCTCGCAGATTAACGTGGATTTAAAATACATGTCATGTCTAACAAGCAGTGTTCAGTTTGAACATATCTCCAGCATAGCAAGTGATATTGTAAACCAAACCACTCTAGTCTGAAGCTGTCTTATGTTATTCACTTGTGCATTTTATATTTGATATTTTATTTTATTTGGTGATTTGTTAGGTTTCATGACTGGTAGTGATTGCTTATATGAAGGACCTTCTTTTAGATACTCCCAATTGGGTTGTATCCTTAGGACCTGATCTTGTTTACCATGCTTCCTTAAGAAGCAGGTTCTAAGAAAGGAAGAATAGTATATGTACCAAACTCAATACCTCAGTTCATCAATAATTTTTATTAATAAAATATATATTTTTATATCAGATGACTGCCAGTTTTGATGGAGGAAGGTGGACCAGATACAATTGGTATAATTTTATTGTTACAATTTTATTTTATATATGTTTGTATTTTGAATTTTAGATTTTTTATTTTTGTATTGTATTATTACACTGTGTGTTTTTATTTTCTAATTGGTGTAAACCTTTGGCCATGGCGAAAGCCCGCACCATAATAAATATTACTTACTTACAGTCTGAAGCTGCAATTGGTAGAGATACTTCTTGTCCTTAAAAAAAGACAAACTGCCATTGCTGGGTCAAGGTGTGTGTGTGTGTGTGTGACATACTCAGATTTGTGATTCTTGTGTTTCAGCATCATCACTGACATTTTGGAAAAGCGTAGCCTGTCTGTGCACAATGCATGCGCAGAACGGCTGCCCTTTTCCAAAATGGTGGCTACGCTACTGGAGCCATTTTTTAAAAGGGACATGCATGTACGAAAGGTTCCCATTTTATGCATGTGCAGTTCTTCTTTTTTTTTAATGAGATCTCATGAGATTTCATACTGGGGCTACGATGTCATCAATATCTCAGTCCCTGGCATGAAACATGGGGCGGGGGGTGGGAATTGATCCTAGTTCCAGGTCTAGTGTGACCATCAAAATAAAATTTATTATTCTTAAAACCTTGTAAAAATGTATTTATTTGTATTTCTTCAGATTTCTACCTCACCCCATCCCCAAAGGCTTACATAAAAAACATTGCATAAAAATAAGGCCTATAACTCAATAAAAGACATCCACCCATAAAATGATTTTAAAAAAATGCCCATCTCCACCCTAAACCAAAATCTACAAGATGCGTAAGGTGGGACTTAGACAAACCTTCAAGGGAAGGGAGAAGCCACCGAGAACTCCTCTCTGTGATACTGGGTCATATATTTTTTTATATGGGTTTTATATTGTTTTATGTTTATGCTGTATTTATATGTTTTATATTATGTGTCTTATTAAATTGTGAGTCATCCCGAATCGCCTCTGGTGAGAGGGGCGGGATATAAATGAAAATATAAATAAATAAAATAAAATAAATATAAAGTCTAGACCTGGGCCAATGATGGAACATGCAAGAGGGTGTTCTCGACTGTTCTTAGGGGTCAGGAAGGGACATAAGGAGGAAGTCAGTCCTTTAGATATGTTAGGACTTTATAGTTGAAAACCAGCACATTGAATTGTGCCTGAAATGCTATTGGCAGTCAGGGCAGACTCTTAAGCAGTGGTGTAATGTGCTCCCAGCAATCCAACCCCTTCAAGAGGCAGGTTGCTGCGACTTCTGCATGAGCCACCAAACCATCTTCAAGGGCAGCCCCATGGACAGCACATTGCAATAGTCCAGCCTCGAGGTGTATGAAGGCATAGATGACAGTGGCCAGATCCATATCTGAAAGAAAGGGATGCAACCTTCTCACCAGATGGAGTTGGTGAATGGCACTCCTGACCATGGCCACAACCTGGTATTCCATATGCAGCTTGGGATCCAGGAGCACTCCGAGGCAACTAGCCTGAATAACCAGGGGAGTTTAAGCTCCATCAATGAATGGGACTCCCAATCTTCCCCAGTTCACAGTGTTTGGATCTTGAAATTGGCAGCAGGCATAGCAACAGTTTTAACAGTGTTTTCTTTTCCTCCAAGGCCTGTCAAACTGGCAGACGCAAGCTGTAGTCCTATGTCAAAATGTTGCCACAAAAACACAAATATTTTTTAAAATAAACAAATATTAGACTCCATGGACAACTCTAACTGGACTTGAATTGTAATAGAGGGGAAAGACAGGTGGTTACTGCCTCATGCTTCTTCAGAATGAGATTCTTGATTGACTGACTTACCCTAAATTGCTAAGACTAGACTGGTGAGTAATGAAAATGACACTTAAGCAAAGGAATACTATGTTTATAGACATACATGACCCTCCTTGAGGCCAATGGGACATCTATGTATTGTATACCTAAGAGACTTGGAGAAAATACATTTGCATAATATAAATTACATTATGATTGCTTTACAAAAACGTTGTGGTTTTCAACAGTCTTTGTTGTTTGTCCCCACACCCCAGAAGTCAAACACTAGAGGGGTGCACCAGGGGCCCATGTCATGCTTTTTTCAGTTTTTAAATGTTCATTATTTAAATCTGTTGGTTTTTTCCCCCATAAATATTGAATTGTCGTTTTTGTTTTTTCTTTCATTTTTGTTTTCCATTGGTTTCAATTAAAAACACATTTTTGGCTGTAGCTTTTTGGTTTTTTATTATATTTATCTGAACCTTGGAGGGAGTATACCTGAAATGAAAGGCATTAAGTGTACCAAAGTACAAGAATATTGGATAAAGGAATACAATTGTAGAAGCAGTTGAATTAATTTATTTTGCAAACATCTTCATATACATTCTTAACTGTAACTTCTTTTTCTCACATTTAATGTATATGAAACATGGCAAATTTATACCCCTTCCCATATTTCCTATCTCTGACAACTTTCAAAAGCATTGGATGAAGGGTCCTGGTGGTATAAGCAATTAACTTATAAATGTATTTCTGACTGTAACATCTTTGTAGTCCAACCAGTGTAAATGAAACTTGTCAGGGCTTACATCTCACCTTCATGAGCGTCTCTGTCAAATATCAGAAAGATGTGATAAAGGGTCCCAATTTTATATGCCTGCACAGCATATGCAGAGAAGGAGCCTATACCAGGGATTCTCTTAACTATCACTATGGGTGATTTCAGATGTTATGCGGTCCCGAATCACCACAGTGGATTCACAGCAGTGGTGAGCCATCCAACCACCCCCCGTGGTCCAGGAAGGCCCCGAACAGACATGACGGGACCGAGACCACGGCAGGGAATCGGACCGACAGATCACGGCCTGGGGCAGTGCAACAGATGTGACACCGATTCCAGGCCGTGGTCAAAACACCCAGAAGGCATCGGCAAGGGGTGGCAGGCAGACATGACCGACTGAAGGCAAAGGAAGCCAAAAGTTCCAAAAGGAAACACCCACACAAGGGAAACAGGAAGGGAGGGGAAGGCGGGAGAAGAGCCGCCAAGGTGGTACACACAACAGGCACAGAGACAACAAAGTCACAGTGGAACACACAGCACAAATACATGCCCGGGCACATACACACCCATATGGGAAAGGAAGGGAAAGGGGAGCACAGTGGGATGGACAACACACACGATACAATAGGCAAAGGGAGGGTGGGGGTGGGAGAGGTGGGGACAGGGAAGGGGGGGACAGGCCCGGGGGCAGGGCAGGACATGGGGAATGGCACCCATAACCCCAACAACAGCACAGCCTGCATGGGCAACCTCACAGCTACACAGGCAGCCCGGAATGGGGGGACCCCTCGGGGCAGAATACAGGCACAAGGGAAGGCCATACGGACAGGGAGTGGACCAGGAACAGTCCAGGAGGCAGACAGGGACCCCATGCGCCGGCAAGGGTGCGATGAATGGGATGGAGGCAAGCTGGAGCCGAAGAGCTGAGCAGGCGATCCAACCACCACCCCCAGGGGGGGACACCGGGAGGTGCAGTCTGGGGGCCCCAGAACCCCACAGTAACAGAGTCAACCTGGGGGAGGGGCATGGGCACAGAAGGGAGTGCAGCAGGACGATCAAGGACAGCAGCACCCGTGGGGCCCGGAGAGCAGGACACAGCCACAGGAGAAGGCAGCCACAGAGGGGAACAACAGTTGCAGAGGCGGACAGGACAGACAGGAGCAGCGGGACCCCAGGAACCAGCCAGCACAGCAGCAAGCTTGGGACATCAGGGAGGGAGCAGGCAGTGACCAACGGCATCGGGAGTAGGGCTGTAGCGGAATATCGCAGCGGTAGCTATTTCCGGCGGAAACAGTGTTTCCGCAATTAGTGGAATGGCATGGCAGAGGCTTTCATTCCATGGTTTAATTCCGCAGTTCCACTTATTTAATTCCGTTACTTAGTGGAATCGTGGAAACATGACATTTTCGCTATTTCCGCAATTCCGCAAGCGCCACAAAATAGCGGAATAGCGGTTTTCCACAATTTCCGCAATTTTTTTTGCAATTTTTCCACAATTCCGCGATTTGCAGAATTCCTGCGGAATTAGCGGAATATCCGCAGAAAATTCGCGGTGTGGCGCGGGCAATTCCGAAATGGCGGAATGGAATCGCGGTGCGGTAAAAGCTGCTGCCGCATCAGCCCTAATCGGGAGCTCACAGAAGGGCCATCATCCAGGGCCCAGAAGGCACAGGGGGCCTCAAAGACAGTTGCAGGGGGCCATGAAGGGTCTTGGGGCCGGGTGGCCCACCAGGTGCACAAAGTGGGGCCACTGGAGCATGCCCGACAGTAGCCCAGTGCAGACATGGTGGGCGACGAGGTAGTATGCCTCGAAGGAATACTGCATGGCGAGCCCCACCTGCCCATTGGATTGGGCCCACATACCAGCCAGCACTGCCAGCTCTGCATCTGTGGGCTCCGTCAAGCCTTAGTCAGCAGCCGGGGGCCATGGAAGGTGGCCAAGCTCCAACAGGAGGTGATAGACTGCCCCACGTGACCACTGTTAACCATGGGCCCCGTGAATGCAGCCAAAGAAGGAAACAGCCAGGGCATGGCCCCCCTCTGCCAGACTGGCCATGTTGGAGACCAGAATGCACAAAGAGAGACATGGTCTCCACCGCTGACCACCCCACATGCGAGCACCTCATCTCCGAGATGCGCCCATTGGGAAAGGGATGCAAGCCCAGCGTCTCTGCATGCAGCCGGCAATTGCGGGTGCTCGCCTCATAGCCAAAGTAGCACAGGCCAGAGCTCAGGCTCGCATAGGCACCTGTGAGGCTTTCCGGGCAGCTCAGGAGCAATTGCACGGCCAGGGAATGCCACAGGTCACACAGAGCCATGGTCTCGTGGAAGGTCCAGCTATGGAGGGTGCCGGGGGTGGCCCATGAACCTTGGGGAAGCACTGCCAGCCATGGTCCAGCAAGCAGCAGATACTAACTACAAGGAAAGAGGGGCCCCACAATCCCTGGAGGGATGGGAGGGGAAGCAGGGGAGCTCCAAGGCCAAGCGATAAGGGCACAGGCCGCAACATGGCATGGCATATGAACAAGGCATGGAATGCAGACCCAGCCCAGCTGCTAGAACAGTGCACACAGACAGGAGAGCCTACATGGAGATCAGGGCAGCAAGGATGACAGGCAGGCAACACAGGTAGGTGGGAGGTGATGACAGCAGGAATGTAGTTGCTTCCCGCACACCTGGGTGCAGGCCAGTCCAGGGGACAGGCCCCATGCAGGGAATGCAGGTGTGCTCAATGGGGTGCCCCCTGTCTCCCTTCCCTGGCTGCCCTGCATGAGCTGGGCCTGCTGTCCGAGTGGGCAGGCAGAGGTGACCAGGGCCCACCTGGCCGGTTGCCAGGTATCCCATATGGGGGTGGGGCCACACATGCACTGGCATGTGGTTGTGGCTGCACCCCACCCGAGGCACTGTTCACCATGGAGCTGGGATGGTAGGGTGCCTGCAGGATGCACCTAGCAGTCTGCACAGAGTGGTACCACTCGCACATGGACCTCTTGCACATCCATACCGCAGAGGTGCACCTGGCTGCCCGGCTGCGGGTGTGCATGACCAGGAGCACTGCCAGATCCCGGTGAGCCCACCATGGGTGCAGGTGCTCCCTGGTCCACCTCAGGGCCCAGCTGGTGTCCTGGGCGACCCGACAGCCCCTCCTCTGCGCCCGGGAGTGGGCTGCTGCACTCTACGAGGTGGCCGGCCAGCTCCAATGGTGGAGGGAGACCATGGGGTGCGCAGCCCTTCTCGCTATGCCCATTTCCCAGTGGTTATGGGTCACAGAGCGGGCACAGGGATGGTGGTTCAGCGCGCTGGAACGAGGCCACCTGGTGAGTGTACTTTCGGATCGACAGGTGCAGCCTCCTGCGACTGGTGGAGCTGTTGCCTCCCTGGCTGGAGTGGCAGCACACCCCATGCGGGCCCCCATTCCCATGGTCCAGCGGATGGCCATCGGGGTCTGGGCCCTGGCAACACCCGACTCTTGCTGGTCGCTCTCGCAGTACTTTGGCGTGTTGGTGAGCACCGTCTCCATGATCCTGCGGGACGTCAGCGAGGCGGTGGAGGGTGTGCTCCTGGACTGAGCAATGTAGCTGGTGGACCAGGAGGCTCTCATGGCTGGTTTTGTGGCTGGCGGATTCCCCAACTGCATGGGCGCCATGGATGGCACCCACAATGGGATCCTCTGCCCATCCGCTGGGGAGGCCTTGGAGTATGTCTACTGACACGGGTACCACTCCCTGCAGCTGAAGGCGGTTGTGGTCCACTGTAGCCGGTTCATAGACATATACATGGGCCACTCTGGGTACAGCCATGATGCCCGGATCATGACCATATCTCCCTTCTATGTCCAGATGTACAGCAGGGACTTCACAAACATGGGGATGTCCCCGTTTGACGGGGTGCTGATGCCCCCCTGCATCCTGGGGGACCTGTCCTATCCCCTCACCCGGTGGCTGATGAAGGCATACCCGGTTGCCAGGAACCCTGTGGAGGCGCTCTACAATACCCGCCTGTGTGCATGCCGGACCGTGGTCGAGAGGGCCTTTGGGACCCTCAAGCAGTAATGGTGGTGCTCGCAGGCCGGCTGGACTACACGGTGGAGACCTTGGCCATGGTGATTGCAGCTGTGTGCTGTGTGCTGCACAACGTATGCGAGACCGATGTGGCCACGCTCGAATACCCAGTGCCCCAGTCTCCTCCCAGCCCCATGCCTCTCTATGTGAACACTGAGAACCTGCAGGAGTACCGACATGCAAAGCGCATCTGTGCTGCCCTGGCTTGGTGGATCAGCCCGGAGACTGAGGCGTGAGGTCACACACCACTGTCACAACCACCCAGGGGCCCCCACAGGCACCCTGGCAACGCCCATGGATACCCACTCACCCCAACCCCCAACCCCAGGCCTGTGACACTGAATAACGGCAGTGACTGTGGTGCCCGTGCATTTATTTGTAACACCTCCTACAGGTAAACCCACCACCACACACCTCCAAGTGCCAAGTCCACCCCCCCTCAGGCCACTCTCCCCCTTCCCCCCCTTCCCTGATGACCTGCCTGTCTCCGGGGCCTTCCTCTAAGCCACCCTGTGGCTGCCGCTCCTGGGGCTGTTCTCTGCCTTCCCCTTGCCTGCCTGTCCTAGGTGCCAGTGCGTGCCATGACCTGTGAGGACATGGGATGGTTCGGGTGGGGGTAGGCATAACTCGGACCCCAGTGGCCCCCTGGCCCCTTGTCCATGATCTGGGGTGTTGGAGGTTTCTGGGGGTGGCCCCATGGCTAGTGTGCCCCCCTCCTCTCCTCAGCCCATCCCCTCCGGTCTGTCCCCGCCACCTGCTTGCTTACCCTCAATGTCGGTCTCGGAGCCATCTGAGGCCAGTCCCTCATTGGTGCTGGGGTCCCCTTGCATCCCCTGGCTGAGGGCGACTGGTGTGCTGGTTTTGGATCCTCCCGGGTTGGACATTAGGTGTGGGCTCCTGGGGATGGGGCGGAAGGGTGGCCTGCTGCTCCCTGAGGTCCCTGGGCATTCCTCTTGGGGGACAGGGCCCCTGGACCAGTTCCTTCTAGCGGGGAGGCGAGGGGAAGGGGTACCTAGGCCTGTACCCTGCCCTGGACCGTCACGCTCCCCACAAGGCACGGAACGACTATGAATCCCTTCATGTGGAGGATGCGGTCCAGGGCATCATAGTAGGGGGTGATCTCGACTCCATGGCCGGACCGCCGGTTGTTGTCCTTAATGTCCTTGTACCCCCTATTGAGCTCCTCAACTTTCAAGTGGCACTGGGCCACTGTCCTGTGGTGCTCTGCCGCTTCCATGTCCTGCACGATCTCTAGATATACATGCTCATTCCTCTGGTTCATGCCTAGCTCCAGCTGGTGCTCCAGGGTCCCCCAGATCCTAACATAGTCTTGAGTTTCCCTGTTCTCTCAGTGGTATGACCATCTCCCATTTGGGCCCTCCAGATCCTCCTGCTCCTTCTCCTTCTCCTCCTCCTCCTCTGTATGCCCTCCGACCATCTCCTCTGGGGGCTCAGGCTCCTGGGCCCATTTCCATGTCTGTGTTTCATAAAGGGGGGTTGGTTGGTTTCTGGGTTGCCTCATCCCCACGGCCCTCCCCCTTACCCCCTCCTGCCAGCCTGCCCACCCCCCTTGATGCCTCTGTGCCGCTGCCCCCCTCACTCCCCTTACCCGTTTCCAGGGTGCCTCATCCCCCGGGCCAATTGTCATCTCTGGGGCGACCTGTCCCAGCGGCTGCTGCTGCTCTCCTTCCACCACCTCCATGTGCAGCACGACCACCACCTCCGCCTGCGCCACCTCCTCCTCCCTTTCCACGCTTGCCCTCCGCTCTCCTCTCCCTTCCACCTCACCTATCCCGCCACATTCCCCTGCTGCTGTGTGCCCTTTGAATCTCCCTCCCCAGCCTGTGTTGCTGCTCGTTGCCTGGCAGCGATGCCACGTGCTTTGTCCCTGGCTGAGAATCGTTTTGATTGCTTCCGGCTGGTGGTTGCCGTTCAGTCATTATCTTTTGCTGTTTCCTGGTGGTGTCAGTGGGGCAGGGGAAAAGGGCGTGGCCCTGGATGGCCCGGGAAGGGCCTAACCCCCCACACACCCACTGCTCGAGTCTCTCCACGCACACGCTCAGGCACCCTCTCTGGCAGGAATCTATCTGGGAATCCAAGCCCGTCAGGATAGTATGTGGGCCGTTCCGTGGGCTTGCGCACCTGGAACTTAGGCCCCTATCATCATAGGGCGCTTGATGAGGAGCAGGGGCCTGAGCCACTGGAACCCAGTCTGTCACCACACACGGCTCCCACACT